>JAJPUD010000369.1:68436-126633 GCA_023553655.1 Myrmecobius fasciatus
CCCCTAGATGACAGGTAATTTAATACAAGCTAAATAGGATAAATTATATGACAAATACAATGTATGTATACATATCTATACAGTTATCTTACTGCATAAGAAACATCAGATCTAGAAAGAGAAGAAGAAAAAACAACCTAAGAAGGAAAACAAAATGCATGGAGATATTCACAGAAAGCGTTAAAATGCTGTGTTGTGGTCCGCACTCAGTTCCCACAGGCCTCTCTCTAGTTTTTATATGACTATCTTCATCGCTGAACAATAGGAACTGGTTTGAATCACATCATTGTTGAAGAGAACCATGTCCATCAGAATTCATCATCGTATAGTCTTGTTGCTGTGTATAATGATCTCCTGGTTCTGCTGATTTCACTCAGCATCAGTTCATGCAAGTCTCTCCAGGCCTCTCTGAAATCCTCCTGTTGGTCGTTTCTTACAGAGCAATAATATTCCATAACATTCATATACCATAATTTATTCAGCCATTCTCCAAATGATGGGCATCCTTTCAATTTCCAGTTTCTTGCCACTACAAAAAGGGCTGCCACAAACATTTTTGCACATGTGGGTCCCTTTCCCTCCTTTAAAATCTCTTTGGGATATAAGCTCAGTCTTATATCTGCTGGGTCAAATGGTATGCATAGTTTGATAACTTTTTGAGCATAGTTCCAAATTGCTCTCCAGAATGGTTGGATCCGTTCACAGTTCCACCAACAATATATCAATGTCCCAGTTTTCCCACATCCCCTCCAACAGTTATCATTATCATTTCCTGTCATTTTAGCCAATTTGACAGGTGTGTAGTGGTATCTCAGAGTTGTCTTAATTTGCATTTCTCTGATCAATAGTGACTTGGAGCACCTTTTCATGTGACCAGAAATAGTTTCAATTTCTTCATCTTCAGACATCTTCAATGTCTGTTCATATCTTTTGACCATTTATCAATTGGAGAATGGTTTGAATTCTTATACATTTGAGTCAATTCTCGATATATTTTAGAAATGAGGCCTTTATCAGAACCTTTGGATGTGAAAATATTTTCCCAGTTTACTGCTACCCTTCTAATCTTTTCTGCATTCATTTTGTTTGTACAAAAACTTTTTTAACTTGATATAGTCAAACTTATCTATTTTGTGATTAATGATGACCTCTAGTTCTTCTTTGGTCACAAATTCCTTCCCCCTCCACAGGTCTGAGAGGTAAACCATCCTACATTGTTCTAATTTGTTTATAATATCATTCTTTATACCTAGATCATGAATCCATTTTGACCTTATTTATCTTGGTATATGGTGTTAGGTGTGGGTCAATGCCTAATTTCTTCCATACTAGTTTCCAATTATCCCAGCAATTTTTGTCAAATAGTGAGTTTTTATCCCCAAAACTGGGGTTTTTGGGTTTATCAAACACTAGATTACTATTGTCATTGAGTATTTTGTCCTGTGAACCTAACCTATTCCACTGATCCACTACTCTATTTCTTATCCAGTACCAAATGGTTTTGGTGACCACTGCTTTATAATATAGTTTTAGATCTGGTACAGCTAGGCCACCCTCATTTGCTAAATGCTAACTATTAATGCTATTTTTATACTCATCCTCGTCTTCATCATCCTTATCAGGATCATAATGTATATCTTCCATTTGAATATAGTTAATTCTTAGGAGGATTTTTAATGAGAAATCTAGATAAAGAATACTGGACCTATGATTTCTTTAATATAATTTTTTTTTGGTTGAAGAAACTTCCTCTCCTGATGCAGGTCAGCATCTTAATCTACACAATTTATTATGTTAGAGTACTGAAAGGAAAAATGGCTTACCCTAAAGAATATTGTCATTACGTATCAGAAACAAGACTTGAATCCAGGACTTTCCTGACTCTCAGGCCACCTCTCTATCCTCTATACAATGCTGCCTCTCTTTCTGTCTCTGTATTTGTCTCTGTATCTGTCTCTGTTTCTCTCTGTCTCTCACACACATATACACACATATCTATATCTATATGAAGTTTTTCAATATTATTCTCTCTCTGCTATCTTGCAATAAATTTCTTAATGCATTCAAAATTGTTGTCTCCTGTACAAACTTCTTCTACTTAGACTTGGTCTGGATCAACTGCTCTTACCCTTATCTTTTTTGTTAGTGTTATTTCTGCTTCCTCATATATTACAGATATTAATCATTTGTTATAGTAATGCTGACAGATATATTCAAATTTTCACTTACTATAATTCTTCCATTTTTTGACTTCTTTGGGGGCGATCTAGCTTCACTGATCCTATACCATGCTTTTTGTGAACTGTTTGCCCCTCCTTCCTTTTTTGATGTTGTATGAAGTAAAATTCCTTATAAACTTCCACAACCTCCTTAAGATATTGAAAACCAGTTAATGCAATCAGTGTTACTTTTGGCTGCCATGTATTATGATTGGCAAGAAGATCAACTATTTGAGGTATTAGCATTTCGTGAGTCCTCTCTACCTTTTTTTAAACCACAGCAATTATTTTGCATCAATTAAATCATTGAAAAATCTGATAATAGTGTGTGTATGCCATTTTCTTTACCAATTTCACATTTTCAGTGTTAATAGCTTTTTTGTATAGGTCAAATTAGAGCTGTTATAATTGCATAACATATATTTTTCTCATCTTTGTCTTTTTTTTTCTACTTTGGTATTGCTTTTAACCTTTGCTTTAGTATGTTAATTGTATGAGTACATATGTCTGGCTTATTAGCAAATAATTCCCACATAAGTAACTAGTCACTTCCTATCTATGAAAATATAGGCAGGGTTTGTTTTTGTTTTTGTTGTTGTTATTGTTGCATGTATGTGCTATGCTAGTCCTTATATCCATTATCTCCCAGCTCTTCTTATTCAATATTTATATGTGCATATACAATTACATATATGTATACATACATATACACTCATATATATATATAAATGAGACTTTTGACTAGTTTGCAAGTCACTGACTTCTTTCATTTCTTGCAATTAATCTTTAAATTTTTCAACATTTTCTCACTCTGCACACATTTTTCATTAAAGTTAGTGAGCATTAAGGTGTACATTGGCTTTATTTTTGAAATCATAGGATCACAGATATAAGGTTAGACTGAATTTCAAAGATATCTAGCCAAACCTTTCATTGTAAAAATGAAGAAACTGAAGTAGAGGTTCAGGGAAGTTAAGTGGCTTAGTGCAAGGTGACAATGTGGAAATGAAAGTGGAAGAAGTCTCATTTGAACACTAATTCTCTGGATATAGAGATAATATTTTTTTTCTCTATGCCATGTTGTCTCCTTGATTCGCTCTTTAATCACCCATTCCTCCCTTCCAAGAAAGTCTGAATAGCCACAACTGTCACATAAACTACAATACTGATTAAGGTTGTCTCAGCTTGAAAACATCTCATGTCTGTTCATTGTGGAAAGAGTACTGGAATTGGAGTCAGGCCACCTGTATTTCTAACCCAATTATGAAACCCCCTTTCTGTGTGATGATAGGTCATGGACCCAATCTATTCATTAAGCAAGCAGCTCAGAAACCCACCTGCCCCAAAGTTCTCATTAGGATGTTAGTAGACAGTAGTTCCTGCCCGTGAATGTCTTCCGAGTGCAGCCCCCTCAATGGGTTATAGAGCTCCCTGGTCATAACTGCTTCTTGTATATGTTTCCTCAAACAATGATGGTAGCATAACTTACGAGAATGAGTACCATAGGGTATTTATGGGGTATATTATTCTTGTCACTTCTTTTGCTCTACTCTTTTACTAAATGCCTTTTTCTTTGATCTATCATGTCCTCTATTTGGCCTAATCAAAGCAAAAATTTCAAAGGTGCCTCATGAGCCATGGTTTGGAATAGATATTGATTCATAAAGCTACTTGGGTAACTTTCTGAGGACTCATGACTACTCGTGGTTCAACATGAAGATGAAGAATTTCAGCTTCCAGGGCTCAAATGAGTCACACAGCCAGGAAGTGTCAGAGTCAGGACTAGAATCTGGGTACCATTACTGTGTCAAAAGATCTGTTCATCATGTCCTCCTATCTGTCTAATACACAAGAGCATAATGGAAACAGACTTGGTCATATAAGCCACTTGGCTCAAAAAAGTTATATGGATGTACATCCCTCTTTGGCTTGATTGACAGTGATGGCTGCAGTGATTCTGATTGGTGAGAGTACTAAAAGTTTCATTACTTCTTACTGACACTTTCACAGAGTAACAAAGTTGCACACTCTGAACCTCAGACAACAACAAGGACTCTTTGTACCCAAATGCTACTAGTCAAGCAATTTTTTTTATGAAGTTTCAAGGCATTCTGAACATACCACTGACTAAATTCCTACATGATATACTGATGCTAGGGGAAGGGAAAGTGTGACTGCTAATGATTCATGGATCCAGGCTTAGTTAAATTAATCATGGTTTACTTCTGGATAAGTGCCAACTCAGTGCACATAATTCTTGCAGCATGGGAAAGATGCAAATGATCTCAGCAGCCAGAGGCCCTTCTTGGGTATTTTTAAACAAAGCACGAATGATCACTGTTCTTTTTTGGTGCAATATGTATAGCAGACACAGACTAGAATATGAAAATCCTTTAGTACAGGAAGGTATGGTTTTCATTTAGATAGCAATATTACAGGGATATTTTTCTGGAATGGAGGATATAAAGATGAAATAATACAGTGTGCTAATCTAACAAGATATTATTAAGTGCCTTCTCTTCATGTGGTTCTGTGCCATGTTCTGGAGATACAAACATAGACACACAAAAGCAATCTCTCAAGGAGTTCCTTAAAAGCTTACATTTTATAAGGACACATTATGTGGAGTAATGTAATTTATACTCTCTCATTGGATTGTTTATATATCACAGGACTACTTTTTAGGTAAAATACTTATGAGGGAAATTTTTTTGTCCTTTCCTAAAATCTGAGGGATTTTAACATAGACATATTTTCTATGAAGCAAATAATATATTAGTAATATTTCATTTTGTTTGCAAATGATCATTTGTATGCCTTGTCTTCTTTCTAAGTTTTCACCATCTCCCCCAAAGGCTAATAATAAAAACATACGCTTGAGTTATAATTGACTGATTCTTATTGATGTCACATTCTCATTATCTAGCTAATGTGGGCATAGTTAAATAAATCCTGGACATAGTAATAAGCAGAAGGCCCATGTTCAAGCCCCATCCCCAGTTTTATTACTTACTAACTGAGGGAACTTATGCAGGTCGCTCACAGTTTTTGTGACTTAATGTATATGAGAGAGAGAGGCAGGAAAAATGTATGGAGACAGAAGATATCATTTGTGCACAACAGGAAGAAGGCAAGTTTGACTAGACTATTAAGCATGTTTAGAAGTAATGCTTTAAAGGGCAGGTTGGGGCCAGTTTGTAAGGGTTTAAGAATGTACTTTCTAAGGTCTCTTTCAGGCCAAATATGTTATGCTTTCTCTTTCAGAATATGCCATATGCTGATAAACTAGTAAAACACTAATGAAATTCAGCCTGACATATATTTAAATGTTTATGCACAAAGCGAACAGCTGGAGAATTGTGTGAAGTTCTGGTTGTGTATTGTCTATTAAATTCAGTGCTTTATAACCCCTGAGCAATTACAAATGAAATTATTGGTTGCTGGGATTTCTACACTCAATTCAAAGATTCATAGTGCAATTAACAAAACTCTCAGTTCAAATAAATTCAGAATGCAACATTTTTTTTTAGCTTGTATTTTCCTAGATGGAATACACAATAGAATGTAGATGCACTCAATAAAAAAGTACTCCTGGCTCATTTTTAGCACAGTAGAGATGTTAGGCATTGAATTACTCAGCTAAGTAAGGAACCAGACACACTTGGTCTTACATAATGAGAAGTGGACTTGAAATTAGGAAGAAATGGGTTAAAATATTGCTTTTGACTTTATATATGGCCATGTCACATAATCTCTATGAATTAGAATTTCTTTATCTGTAAAATGAAGATAATATTTATAGCCTCAATCTCACTAGAGGTGCTAAAATTAGTATGATTCTTTTTAAATTCTTGGGAGTTCTTAAAGGGACTCCAATTCTTTTTACTTCTTATTTCTTTTTTTAAGCTTAGGAGACATGCTAACCTAGATGAGAGAGAAGTAGTATGAATAACTTGTGGGGATAAAATAAGAAAATATTTGTAAAGGACTTTGTAAACTTTTAAAAGTTTCATGTCATTTATTAATTATAAGTATCACATTTCCCCTTGTTTTCTCTGATTTAAGTTTATTCAAGACATTATACCTTGTTTCAGATTTTCCTCTTGCAACATGGCAAATTTGTTTGCCCTATACATTAGATGTAATTCTTTTGCTTTGGCTATATCAGGATACCTGAACACACTTCTGTTGCTCTTGCCAGGTCTCATAGTCTTATCTTGTCCTTTTGTTTCTTGGGTTAAGCTATTTCCTCTTTTCCTTTTTTGTTTCTTCTTCTTCCTCTTCAATTTCTGTGAGTTCTGTATTTGTTTTCATGCCAGTGCTTATACTTCTTATCTATTATATGCTCTTTTCTCTTTTGGAGACCCATTCTTTACATTATTTTCTATCTTTCTTTCCTTAAATTTCCTACTGGATTTTAAAACAACTAAGGAAGCTTAAAAAAAAGCTGACAAGTTACTCTACTAGCTCCAGTGGAGAGTAGGTTTCTGTTTTTACTGAGACTAATAGAGGAAGAGCTGGTCTTATATTGCAGCAAGAGGAAATTGCTTCAGGATGATGGTCCAAACTATAGACATGTCCCCATTTAAGTATGCATGCTTTATAAAAAAATCCATTTGATTTTAGAGTATAGTCATAAAAGAATTTTACATTTTACAAATGAATTAGAATTAGGAATCCTTTAGATCACAAGCTCATCTGCTGAATTTAAAATAAAGTGATTCAACTTACCAAAATAGAGTTCATCCTGTCAACAAACATTTACTAAATACCTATTGCTATGTGCAAGATACTCTGCCAGGTGTTGAGGATATAAAAAGGAAATAAGGTATTGTACTTATCCCAGAGAATTTCTAGTCTAATGGGAGGAGGGAGCTGATAGAATATAGACATAAATAACTATAAGATAGATCACTATGTGATCATTATGGAAGAGAGGTCCCATGTCCCATGAAAAATTTGTGGAGGAAGATAACTTTTAGATGGGGAGAAAGTAGAATAGGAATCAGAGTTGACTTCATGGAAAAGGTGGCACTTGAATTGATTCTTGAAGGGATTTTAAAAGATGAAGAAAATATAGTTATAATCTTTTCAATTTAGAACTTAGATATCATTTAGGTTAACCTTTCACCATTTTCTTTATGTTAAATTGACATGTGATTTCATAGAAGGACAGAGTTCTGATTCTTAGTTCTGATCCACACAGCTTCAGAATAAGTTTTAGAATAAGTTTATTTTATTTTATTTTTTTATTTTATTTTTTTTATTAAAGCTTTTTATTTGTATAACATATATACGGGTAGTTCCCCAACATTGATCTTTACAAAGCTTTCCATTACAAATTTTACCCCCAGTCCCCTCCCCTCCCCTAGATGGCAGGAAGTCCACTACATGTTAATAATGTTGAAATGCTTGAGAAGTTATGCAAGAAAAATCCTATCTACAAGAAAAAAAAAAGAATCAGAGGAAGGCAACACAATGCAAGCAAATGTCAATAGAGATCATGAAAATGTTATGTTGTCCATATTTCATTTCCCTCTCTCTGGGTGTATATGGTTTTCTTCAGTGAACAATTGGAACTGGTTTGAGACAATTCTTTGTTGCAGAGAGCCATGTCCATCAGAATTGATCATCATGTAATACTGTTGTTGCTGTGTATGATGATCTCCTGGTTCTGCTTGTTTCACTCAGCATCAGTTCATGCAAGTCCCTCCAGGCCTCTCTGAAATCCTCCTGTTGGTCGTTTCTTACAGAGCAATAATATTCCATAACATTCATATACCATAATTTATTCAGCCATTCTCCAATTGATGGGCATCCTTTCAATTTCCAGTTTCTTGCCACTACAAAAAGGGCTGCCACAAACATTCTTGCACAGGTGGGTCCCTTTCCCTCCTCTAAGATCTCTTTGGGATATAGGCCCAGTAGAAACACTGCTGGGTCAAAGGGTATGCACAGTTTGACAACTTTTTGAGCATAGCTCCAAATTGCTCTCCAGAATGGTTGGATCCGTTCACAGTTCCACCAACAATGTATTAGTGTCCCAGTTTTCCCACATCCCCTCCAACATTCATCGTTATCTTTTCCTGTCCTTTTAGCCAATCTGACAGGTGTGTAGTGGTACCTCAGAGTTGTCTTAATTTGCATTTCTCTGATCAATAGTGATTTGGAGCAACTTTTCATATGACTAGAGATGGTTTTAATTTCATCATCTGAAAATTGCCTGTTCATATCCCTTGCCCACTTATCTATTGAAGAGTGGCTTGAATTCTTATATATATGAGACAATTCTCTATATATTTTAGAAATGAGGCCTTTATCAGAACCATTAAATGTAAAGATGATTTCCCAATTTGATGTTTCCCTCCTAATCTTGTCTGCATTAGTTTTGTTTGTACAGAAACTTTTTAACTTAATATAATCAAAATTATCCATCTGGTGTTCAATTAGGAGTTCCAGGTCTTCTTTGGACATAAATTTATTCCATCTCTACAGGTCTGAGAGATAAACTATATTACGTTCCTCTAACTTGCTTACAAAGTCCCTCTTTATATCTAGATCATGAACCCATTTAGATCTTATCTTGGTATATGGTGTTAGGTATGGATCAAGCCCTAATTTCTTCCACACTAGTTTCCAATTTTCCCAGCAGTTTTTGCCGAATAGTGAGTATTTATCCCAAAAGCTGGGGTCTTTGGGTTTATCGAATACTAGATTGTTAAGGTTAATGCCTAGATTGTCCTGATATCCTATCCTGTGCCGCTGATCGACTGCTCTATTTCTTAGCCAGTACCAAACGGTTTTGATGACCGCTGCTTTATAATATAGTTTTAGATCTGGTACAGCAAGGCCACCTTCATCTGCCTTTTTTTTCATTAATCCCCTTGAGATCCTTGACCTTCTGTTCTTCCTAGAATAAGTTTAATTTGTCTTCCATAATCCTTCAAATATGTGAGGAGAGACATCCTCATGCCTCTCACTAAATCATATCTTCTCCAGGCTAAAAATTCCTTGTCCTATAAATCAATCACGGGAAGCATGATTTCTATTCCTTTCACAATCTGATTATCCTCTTCTAGATCTTTTCTTGTTTGTCAATGACATTTCTAATATGTGTCAATCCAGAATTGTATACAATAGTCCAGATGAAATTTCACTAGGGAAGAGGACTATGGAACTAAACACTCCTTTCTAGACACTGGGCTTCTGTTAATAGGGACAGGAAAAGAGACTAGGTTTGTGATTTCATTGAAACTCTTCGTAAGAAAGTTGTCTACCACTGTACATTTGTGCTCCTCCCTCCCCCTTCCCTTCAAGAGTCTAACCATTCATTCAAGAGATAGAAGAAGGCATATTTTCAGCCATGGCTAATGTAGAAATTTGTCTTCACTATGCATATTTATTAAAGGATTCTCTTTCTTTGCTCTTACTGCCTCTCTCTCTCCTTTTATCTTTCTCTTCTTCTTACTTTTCCTCTTCCTGCTCATTTCTGTCTTTTTCTCTTCTTCCATGTCTATCTGTCTGTCTGGCTCTCAATCTCTGTTTCTCTCATTGTGTCTTTTTCTGTATCTGCTCATCTATCCTTCTATCTTTCTGACTTTCTATCTTTGTCTTTTTGTTTCTCTCCAATTTTTCAGTATATAGGAAGAAGTTTTGAGGAAAAGGAAGGCAAGAAATAGGGTTATAAGAATAAGAAAAAAGGATAATTGAAATATTTTTTTTACAAATTCACATATTAAGGATAATTGAAATATATTTTTACAAATTCACAAGTTACATATTGAATTTATTAAATATTCAAGGAAAAACAAGCGTGTGTAATGGAGATTGTTACATGGATAATCTCTTTTTTCTGGTCTAATTTTTATATAGAAATGCCCATTTAGGGGGTAGTTATTAAGTTCAGAATATAAATATAAAATTAAAAGAAAAAAAGGAAAAGAAATCCTAAACACTTTGACTCATCTAAGATCTCTTATCTCTTCCATGAAGCTTCCCTGACTAGTCTGGGTCAAAGTATTCTTTCCCTTCTATTTACTACTATAGTACTTAGTGTCATGTCTTGAATTTACTGCTTCAGATAGTTTATCTTTTCATATACCCATATGAACTTTCATTAAATTATATATGGCTTCTTAATTTTCCTTCACATGCAATGACTAATAAAACCCAACTTCTCAACCACCAAGAGATCAAAATTCCTTCAGTGATAGTTCATTGCTTATTTTCAATCTTTTTCAGATTGGGAAAATCCTGGAAGGAGGATTTCTTTTAAATAACCTTTACTAACCTTTGAATCATTGGTGTATCCCTAGATAAGGATTAAATATACAGGAATATACAGAAAGAGAGCAATATTTGTGTTTTACCTTGTCTCCTTTAGCAACAATGATATAATAAAAAAAATTTTTCTTCTTTATAGGTAGCTGAACCTAAGTTTATAACTTAAAAAAGCTGACACAGCACCAGGTTTATTTCTAGATTTATTATGAACAGAAGCAGCTGTGGTTGCTATTAAAATAGGTCAAAGATTGAAGTGTAATTAATTGAATGCAAAAAATACTTTATTTCCCACTTGTTCACTAAATGTATCTCATTAGGTGTCACTGAAATCATCAGCTATGAGGCAAACACTATAAAAACTGTTTTCTGAGTCATCTTCATGCTTCTTAAAGTCTTTTACTACTCTTAATAAAAACCATTTATCTTACCTTTTCCTTTCTTTTTCTTAATCTAATAAATTTTATGTTCTTTCATTATTTCTAAGTTATTTTCTCATCTAGTCAAATGACTAAGATTAGGGTAACCATTAATAATTCATGGTATTGAATTATATTTAGGTTATTTATTTAATTATATTAATTATATTATACATATTGAAAATATTCAGATTACATAACTTTTAAAGGCAGCATTACATAAAATATTAATAGCTGTCCTTAGTTATAATACTAAGAAGAGTGTGTGTGTATATGTGTGTGTGTGCATTAGTGCGTATAGTAAAATAGTTAAAGCATTGATTTGAAACAAAATCTACTGGAATTTTGACTTAACATTTTATTCTTAAAATGAATTTAGAGAAATCATTTAAGAATTTTCTGGTTGATAGCAACTTAAGGGCCATTGGGATCATGCTTGTCTTTTTATCTATAAGAATATCTAACAAAGAATGACCACTTGGATCTAGCCCAAATGGGGCATCATTTATAGTCTATTCAAATAGTTTAAAAGAGAGCTTTTAGTATGAGGAATACCAAATTAGCCAGGAACAGAGCTAAGGAACATAAATGAAAGATCAATCTCAAGAAAATTGTGCACAAATTGGGAGTTAAAATTTTTACCTTAATGACTTTGAAAGCAATGAGAATTATTTCTCACTTGTTCAGAATGGATTGTTTTTCAAATTTCTGTTCAGTTCAAATTATAACTTAAAACTTAATGGTATTGAATAAGCCTAAATTATTCCTCCAATTTGAACAAAGAGAGGAATTATGAAAATGAAAATAAGAATATATTGGATATGATCCTCTACAGCTTTAACCAGGAATATATTTAAATATGGTAAAAACAATGGGGGAGGGGAGAAAACTATCCAATCATGAATACAATTATGTTGAGAGAGGGAGCTAATATACTTTTATCTCTTGGGGTGGAGGAGTGGGGCAAGTAGGAAGCAAAAAGGACAATGTGTTAACAGGACCGTGGCAAGAGGGATGGCCTGGAGGAGACTCTTCCATATGTCCTGGCAGAGGAAAACAAGGAAGGACATCTGGTTGCTGATGAAGTTAAGTGTATTCTCCAGTAAAGATGTACACTATCTATTCCACAATCAAAAACTTTGTCCATTTACCCCATGATAGCTATGGTTCAGATAGCAATGGACTATATGCCTGTTATCTAAACACCAGTCTGACTAAATGGTAGAAATTCATCAACAAGTAGACTGCAGAGAAAAGCAAAAATCACAAAATTAGATTTTTAAAGATATACCCAGATCAACTCAATCAATTGGCACATACTATACACATAATGTACATCAAATGGTGATTTGGAATTTTTCATTTAATTGACATGGAGAACAAGAAAGAAGACAAAGCTGAGGAAAATAAACTTTTAGCTCTCTGTCAAGAGTTTGGGAATATGCTTCTACATCTGTTTCCTGAAGTTATGATTAATCACATATTAAATCAACTTGATAAACTCTTTCAAATTTTTCTTTTATATTATGGAGAGAAAAACACACAAAAAGAAGTTAGATCTGGGCACATAGAAAAATAGCAATTTTTTTACAATCCTATTAAACTTAATATTTTACATAACAGAAGCTGATAATTTCATCTACAATATTGGGTTTTTTTTTTGCTTGTATATTAAAACATTTATGTTTATTGATGAGTAAGACCACAATAAAAAAGAAAGAAAATGAATTTTTGTCCCAACTCTTCTCCCAACATGAGCACAGTAGAATTTGTAAAGCCCACAACTATGGCTTTCTTTCCCAATGAAATTGTCTTCTGTCATATCTTTCTTCTCAATGTCAGTACCACTGTACTGTAACTTGGCCTTTGATTGTACTCAGATGGGTTATTGTTTAGCAGCAGGAACACATAATTATGGTAAGTGTATAAAATGAGGTTTCATATAATCCTCCAGTCTCAAATAAAAAGTTAGACTTTAGAATAAAAATGAATTTGGGAAACCTTTTTAACTCCTAAAGTTTCCAAAATATTTATGGAGGTAATAGCTGACAAGTGTCACATAGCAGTACTCTGGAAATTGTCATTTTTTTTCTGAAGAATTTCATTGATTTACTTTTTTTTTTTCCTGAAGCAATTGGGATTAAGTGATTTGCCCAGGGTCATACAATTAGGAAGTATTAAATGTTTGAGGTCACATTTGAATTCAGGTCCTCCTGACTTCAGGGCTGGTGCTCTATCTACTGCAACACCTAGCTGCCTCCTGATTTGCCTTTTAAATGAAAATATGAATATAAGTAAAGTATTGTTGGGGGTAGAAAGTGGAGAAAAATGTAAAGGAAGACCTTAACTTTCTAATTTGAGGCTCTGTAATTCTAAGAATTCACTTGGTTCCATCTTAATTCTTGGAATTCCTAAGAGATCTCAAACACTTACTTGTCCCTACTTTCATCTACATCTTATCTCTTTTTTAAAGTTTAGGGGATTTGCTAAACAAGGATAAGATGGAAGTAGTGTAAATAGGTGATTGCAGGCAAATTCAGTAGTAAAAATAGGAACTAAGGGCTTAGAACTGTTTCATAAGGTAGTATCAGTCACAGGAAGGTGGTTGTTCAGACCAAGCAAACTTTTACAGTGAGAAATGGCTCTCAGAGAATCATCTCTTCACAAAGTCCGGCTGAGGTCCCACTTCCTCATTAAAGGCACTTCTGCTGTCTCTGTTATCATGCTTTTGGCACCTCAAATGAATATGTTTTTTCTCCTCTTCTGTCTCTAAAAGACGTTTGTTTGAATATCTCTTCCTTTAGATTCTATAATTTATATTAGTGTGATACATATTTGTATATGTAACATATATACAGACACATGTATATGTATACACATATAAACACATAAATGTATGTATATATGAATATATGTGTGTATATTTTATTTGCTTATTATATTGGAAACTCCTCTAGAACAGGGGCTTTGAATTTTACTTGATCTTTATATTTCCCCTAGCATAGAGCTCAAAGCATTGGAAATGTCTGATGGAAACTAAATTGGAGATAATAAAATGACATCTCTCTTCTGCATCAACCCTCTATTTAGGTTTCAAATTGGAATCAATTTTAATATCTCTGAGACTTTTCTGGAAGAGAGAGAAAACACTACAATCTCTGATGTAAAATTAAGCAGAACCATCCCAAAGGTATAATGATGACTCCTGCAAGAGAGGTACCTTAAATCCTGAGGTTTTGCTGTTGGCAGTGGGATAGAGGTCTTAGGGAGGTGGATTATGGTTAAGAAGAGATGAAATTTAAGGTGCATTCTGTGTGTGTGTGTGTGTGTGTGTGTGTGTGTGTGTGTGTGTGTTTGAGAGACAGAAAGATAAGAAGAAAGGCAGAGATGAAGAGAGAAGCAGATATAGCCAGACCTACTTGAAGCTCATTCATATATCTAGTCAATACTTAATCCCTTTTTGCCACTCTAGATCCTCTGGTTACCAGAGAAAATCCACTTCCATCTTGCTCCCCAGAGAATTGCTCATTTGGACTTCTTTTGCCCTGAGAGATACCTTTGATGTTGGCTTAAATCTAACTTACTATACCTAACTAGAGGTAGAGATAAATGTAGGGTGATTTATATTGAAATCCTACCCCTCCAACTCCTCATTTCAAGAAGATAAGATCCACATAGTAGTTCCCATTCTCTTTAAACAGATTGATCCCACAGATTCTATGATCCAGAAAGCAAAGAGGCATTTTTAAAGGTTGATAGGAGGAAAAGGAAGGGGTATCTGTCTTGGGCAGATTAAGGCATCAGGAACAGGGAGCAAGATTCCAAAGATTCTTACAATCTCAAATGGACATATTGTTGAGCGCTCCAGGGTACATCAAACAGTAGATTGGGCAAAGAGAGGATTTTGGTTCTATTTTTTTTTTTTATCTTGCCTGTGACTATGAGTGATCTGGAATAAATCATCACATTTTAGAGCTTTGGTTTCCCTATAAGATGCTATCATTCATATCTATCTATCTGCCTGTCTGTCTATCTATGTGCATATACATATATACACATATATGACAGAGATGCCATAGGCACTTATCACATTGCTAGTAAAGATTTTTTGCATTCCTGACACAATGCCAAAGAAAGTCTATTGATCTCTTTAAATAACTGGTGAAGACATCAGGCCATGAAACCATGACTAACAAGGAGGACAAGCAAGATCATGGGGGTAGCTGAAATTATTTTATCTCTTGTACTTAATTCCTATTTTGAAGTGGGCTTGAGCATCAATTGCTTCAAAATAGAAATTAAGCACAAGAGAAAAAATAATTTCAGCTACTTCCATGATCTAGAACATCAAGAGCCCTAACAAGGTAACAATGCAGTGAACTGAAAACAGAGAAGAATTCCTACCTCTAATTTCACCCACGAAACCATCTCCCACCATCTACCCTACTCTTTTGGGGCTATACAGAACTCAACTCTCCCTCTTTCCTTCCCCCCAGAGATCCCTTGTGGCACAGACTGAAGTCAGTAAAATGTAAACTGCTAATTGTTGTTGGATGCTGAGTCCATAGGAAAACTAGAATCAAAATAGGGAAAATCAAAAAATGGATAAAAAACTATAAGGGGGAAAAGTGTGGAATTGTTAAAGATCTTACAAGAAAGAAAATTCATTAAAAAGACATTGAACATAACAGGGAAGATATCAATAACAGTATAGATTATGGTAACCAAATCAGGTAAGAATCCCCAAATCTATGAATAATTATTATAAGACAGAGGAATGAATACATCCTTGATGAGGAAAAAATCCTTTGGATTCCCAAGAGAGCATGGAACCACAACAATATTCCTGAACGATTAAAAAGCAAAGTAAGAATTGTAAAACTGGAATTTAGGGCCTCAGATAGAATAGAAAAAATTGAATCTATAGTTTCAAGTCTCACCAAATTAAAAAGAAAGAGAGTAACTAACTAATTAGGTAAGCAAATACAAAGAAGTGAAGGACAATATGGAAAAGAAGCAAAAAACAATATTGTTTAAAGAAAATACATTGTTCATTCAAGCAAAATGATAGATAGGATGCAAAGTGACAATTTAAGGACCATAGTTTTCCCAGAAGAACATGACAAGTAAAAATAAAACAAAGCCCACAATGCCAAAAAAAAAATGCAAAAAATTGTCAGAACTTCTGAACACAAGAAACACAGTACAAATTCCATAAAAAGAATCATTTCTTGGTTCTTTAGAAAAGAAACATTTGGCTTTACATATTATCTATAAAAGCATTTACTGTTAATTGTTATCAAGAATAATTTTAAACTGGACTTACTTAGAAGTATAATGTTTAAATACTTAACCAGGAAAACCCAGAAAACATTATTATTATGCGATTTCCATTTCTTAATTCAGTATAATCCCATGTTCTTGATTCAGTAAAAAATAGGTGAAAATTGATCGTCAATTCAAATTCAGTGATGTGCTGTCAGGTTATGTGTATGACATATTAGAGGTTTAGTTCAGATTAAAGAATTTGACGTAGGTTTAAGTACTTAACTATGTCAAGGAATGTGTTATATATATGAGTACACTGGCACTAGGCTTTGAATAGTTTCTCTAGCAGGTACTTGCTTTGGAACTGTGAACAAAGCATTTAACCTTTCTGGAACTCAATTTCTTTGCCTAAAATGGAAAACATAATACTTGTATAACCATCTGATGTTCTTGTGAGGAAAGTGCTATGTAAATATAAATTTTGTTATATAACTAACCACCATAATCTATAGAATTATAGATTTTGACTACCTTTGCTTATAAGGAAATTTAAAATAAATAACTAAATAAAAAAAATTTAAAATAAATAACTAAATAAAATAAATAACTAAAATTGGTAATCCCTACTTCAAGTCTTCAATTACACAGCAGAGAACATGCTTTAGAGGAAAAATAAAGAAATAATGACTAATTTCGAATGGTCAGTCATGAAATTTAGTAAGGTATATTTCATACATGAAATGGAGAAAGGCTATGAATTATTTAGAATGGATAAAGCCCTCTCAAATGGGTCAGATCAAGCAGGTTAACCTCCCTGGGTCTGTTTCCTCATTTATGAAATGAAGTTCAATACTAGGTCTAGCTCTATTATTGATCATGAGATCAAGAAGGGAGAAAAATGTCAAGGAGAAAGTGAACAAAAAGTTTGGGGATATTGGTAGTCAAGAGTCTACATTTTCTTTGATGAAGAAAGCTTGTCATAATAGGACAAATGAGAATTATCAATATTTAACAGATTAGTAGAGGTTTAGAATCCAAAGGAGGAAAGGGCTGGCCTGGATATCTTAACAACAGCCAGAGATATTGATCCTATAAACTCTTCTGTGTTCCAGAAGACATGATATAACAGAACGAAGCAATGAGGAAGCTTCAACTTCAATGACATTTTGGTATTGAAGTAGGAATAGAGTGTCCCCTGGAGGTCATACAAAGTACTGTAGCTCAAACTGAGCTCCAAGAGTTTTGGCCATTGCTCCAATGCTTGCATCTTGAGTATACTTTGTCTTCCAGCTTCAGATACTTATTAATAATGTGTATATTTTTAGTAAGCTAACTTCTACAAAGTCCTATTTCAATGTCTTATTGGTGTCAGTTTGGCATGGAGCTGACCCTAGGTTTTTGAGTCTGTCCCAACAGAACAAAGATCCTGGCAACTTCTATCATACTAGAGAAGCTTTAAGAATTGTTCCTCACTGTGACTCGATATATACGAATCGTTATAGCTTAAGGTTTGATTTATAGAAAAAAATGTCAATATTGATATGTTTTAGTACCTATGTCAGGTCATTAATCACTGGACAAGGATCTCATATTTAGAGTACTAATAAGTTAATATTTATACAGTTAAAAAACTGTGAGGTTTATTATTGTCTGTGCCTTTTGGGGACTTTCTGCCACCATTTTGGCAAAGATGTGAAAGAGATGTGTACTTTTTGTGGCTTTTTTTCATTTCATTTCAAAGAAATTCATCACATAGTGACCAACCTGCTGGTGATGACCATCATGGTTGACTAAAAAGTCAAACAAGTACATAATTTTGTTTTGCTTTTGCCTTTGCCTTCTTGACAATTAAGAAAACATTTAATTTGGTGGGAAAAATGCCATGTTAAGGCTCCAACACTATATTGCCTATTTAAGTTTACTATCAATCTTGAACACTGAGATTGATAGTGACCTAGATCCAGTATTGAATAAGAGAAATTAAGATAGGGAGAGCAGACTGCTTTTAGGAAATGATGTAGTACTTCCACTCAATTTTCTCACTACAACAGAGACTTATTTTTTGTTTTTAATACCAAAGATCTCACGTAATATTATATGGCTACAAAGCCTGTAAAACAATGCATCACCTGTTTAGAGGTCTCTGAGATATCTTTATTTCATTGTAAACAGTGAAAGACAGAATTCAAAAGTTGAAGGATGGAAGTCTCCAAAGAATTAAAGTTCTGTGTTACCAAAGGCAAAAGAAAGTTGTGTGGTGGGCACAAATAGGTTAAGGCATATTATTAGTGAAAAACTGTGCAAAGAAATGTATGAAAAGAAAGGGAGGGAAGCCAAGATAACTGCTATGACAGGATCAGTATATATTCCTTATTGATAATTATGAAAAATTAAAATTTCTGGAGCATGGCCCTCGGGAAAATTTTATAGGAAAACATGGATAAGAGTTGCAGAAGATGAGCTATGGATGCATTTCAATCTCAATCATTGTAGGAAGTATCCACTTAGAGAATATCACAGTGGACTTCCTTCCGGGGGTGGAGCCATGGTGGCGGAGATCAGACAGGAGTCTCTGTAACCTCCTCTAACCTCCCCTCAAACCAACAACATATGAAGCCTCTAGACTGATTTTGAAGCAAAAAAAATCCACAATATCTGGAGAACAACACGATTCTAGAAGAAGATACTCTGGAAGAACCTCAAAACAGGTCTGTTTTAATTGGGCAGGGGGGTGGTCTGCTGAACCCAGACTGCAGCGCAGGGAGACGGGGGGGGGGGGGGCGGGGTGGTGGTGGCAGGGAGCTGGAGCAGGGAGCTGGAACAGGAGTCAGAACAGGAGTGGGAGCGTTGTGCTTTTCACACACCTGGGAGTCTTCTGCAGGCCTCTTGGACCAATCTGTCCTGATTGTGGGTAGGTGGTTTGGAGGGTCTGCCTTTTGAGGGGGATAGATTGTGAACCACTGAACCCCTGATGAGCATGGGACCTAGCTGCCATTACACAGCACCTTAAAGCAATCAATCAATCAACAGGACTGATCAGCACCAGAAATAATTCAATCAGCAGAACTGCCCAGTACCTGACATAATTCAATCAGCAGAACTGCCTAGTTCCTGAAATAACTCAATCAGCAGAACTGCCCCAGGGCAAATTAAAGCAGCTGTCCCACCTTTGCCCTAAACAGACCTCACACCTTTAAAAAAAATGAATAAAAAACCAAAAAGAGCTCTCACCATAGACAACTTTTATGGAGAGAGAGAAGAACAGACCTCAAATCCTGAGGCCCCTAAAGGTAAAGCAACTCCAGAAAAAGCCCCAAAGAGAGACATAAACTGGTCCCCATGTCACAAGGCTTTCTTTGAAGATTGCATAAAAAATCTTAAAAGAGAGTTAGAAGAAACATGGGGAAACGAAATGAGATCACTGCAAAATAAAATAGAAAAAATGGAAAAAGAATGCAATGAACAAAAAAATGTAATTGGTCAATTGCAAAAGGAACTAAAAACAGTAACTGAAGAAAATAAGACATTAAAAATTAGAATCGAACAATTGGAAATTAATGACTCATCAAGACTTCAAGAATCAGTTGAACAAAAACAAAAAAATGAAAAGATAGAGAAAAACATGAAATATCTCCTAGGAAAAACAACTGACCTGGAAAATAGATCTAGGAGAGACAATCTAAGGATTATAGGGCTTCCTGAAAGCCATGATGAAAAAAAGAACCTGGACACTATATTCCAGGAAATCATAAAAGAAAACTGCCCTGATATTTTACACCCAGAAGGCAAAATACTCCTTGAAACAATCCACCGATCACCTCCTGAAAGAAACCCAAAAATTAAGTCCCCCAGAAATATCGTGGCTAAATTCCAGAACTATCATACCAAGGAAAAGATATTAAGAGAAGCCAGAAAGAAACAATTTAAATATCGGGGAGCCACAATTAGGATCACACAGGACATAGCAGCTTCTACTTTGAAGGATCGAAGGGCCTGGAATCAGATATTCCGAAGGGCAAAGGAACTTGGATTACAGCCAAGAATAAGTTACCCAGCTAGAATGAGCATTATCTTCCAGGGAAGAAGATGGTCATTCAATGATATAGGAGAATTTCACCTATTTCTACTGAAAAGACCAGAACTGAACAAAAAATTTGATCTACAAATACAGAATAAAAGAGAAACATAAAAAGGTAACAAGAAAAAAAAAACTCTTGAGAACTATATTTATGTTATAGATACTTATAGAATGAGGGTTGATTTTATGAATCTATTATTACATTATGATTATGATATGATTACTGTGATTTTATGATTATTATGATATGATTACTGTGATTTTATGATTATTATGATATGATTACTGTGATTTTATGATTATTATGATATGTTTATTGTGATTTTATGATTATTATGATATGATAAACTAAAAAAGAAATTAGAGGTAGAAAAGGGATAACACTGGAAGAAGAGGAAAAGGAGGTACAATAAGGGAAATTACATCACATGTAGAGGCAAAGAAAACCTATAATGATTGAGGGGAGAAAAGGGAGGGGAATGAGAATTGGGTTAATTTCCATCTCATCAGATTTGGCTCAGAAGGAATAATAGACGTACTTATAAGGAAACAGGAGGGAAAAGGGGGGAAAAAGGGATGGGTGGGGCTCTAAAGGGGAAGGATTGTTTGAGGGAAGTGGTTTTCAAAAGCAAAATAGTAGGGAGGAGGGAAAGGGGATAAGAAAGAGAAAAGCATAAGCTAGGGTAAATAAGATGGCAGGAAATACAGAATTAGTTATTTTAACTGTGAATGTGAATGGAATGAACTCTCCCTTAAAGCAGAAGCAGATAGCAGACTGGATTAAAAACCAGAATCCAACAATATGTTGTATATAAGAATCACATCTAAAACATAGAGATACATACAGGGTGAAGGTAAAAGGCTGGAGCAGAATCTATTATGCTTCAGGTGAACAAAAAAAAGCAGGGGTAGCAATCCTGATCTCAGACCAAGTAAAAGCAAAGATAGACTTCATTAAAAGAGACAAAGAAGGAAATTATATCTTCCTAAAGGGTACCATAGATAATGAAGCAATATCAATACTAAACATATATGCACCAAGTGGTATAGCATGGAAATTCCTAGAGGAAAAGTTCAGAGAGATGCAAGAAGAAATAGACAGCAAAACTATAATAGTGGGGGATCTCAACCTCCCTCTCTCAGAACTTGATAAATCAAACCACAAAATAAATAAGAAAGAAGTTAAGGAGGTAAACAAAATGTTAGAAAAGTTAGGTATTGTCAGATTGGCTAAAATGACAGGAAAAGTTAATGATGAATGTTGGAGGGGATGTGGGAGGGCTGGGACACTGATGCATTGTTGGTGGAGTTGTGAATGGATACAGCCATTCTGGAGAACAATTTGGAGCTACGCTCAAAAAGTTATCAAACTGTGCATACCCTTTGACCCAGCAGCATTTCTATTGGGCTTATATCCCAAAGAAATCATAAAGGAAGGAAAAGGCCCCACATGTGCAAGAATGTTTGTGGCAGCCCTTTTTGTAGTGGCTAGAAACTGGAAATTGAATAGATGCCCTTCAATTGGAGAATGGCTGAATAAATTATGGTATATGAATATTATGGAATATTATTGTTCTGTAAGAAATGACCAGCAAGATGATTTCAGAGAGGCTTGGAGAGACTTACATGAACTGATGCTGAGTGAAATGAGCAGAACCAGGAAATCATTATACACGGCAACAACAGTACTATATGACAATCAATTCTGATGGACATGGCTGTCTTCAACAATGAAATGTTTCAAACCACCTCCAATTGTTCACTGAAGAAAGCCATATACACCCAGAGAGAGGGATGTGAAATGTGGACCATAACATAACATTCTCATACTCCTTGATTGATGTTTGCTTACATTGTGTTTCCTTTATCTGATATATCATTTGTGTAGATAAGATTTTTCTTGCACAACAATGATAAGTTTGGAAATATGTATACATATATTCGATTTGCCAATATTTTAACATAATTAAGATGTAGTGGATATCCTGCCATCTAGGGGAGGGGTGGGGAGTTGGGGGGAAAAATTTGTAGCAGAAAGCTATGTAAGGGTTATTGTTGAAGAATTACCCACACATATGTTATGCAAATAAAATAAAAAAAATATTAAAAAAATAAATAAAAAAACAACAAAAAAAGAAAAGTTAGGTATGATAGATCTTTGGAGGAAATTAAATGGAGACAGAAAGGAGTTTACTTTTTTCTCAGCAGTCCATGGAACTTATACAAAAATTGACCATGTGTTAGGACACAAAAACCTCAAAATCAAATGCAGGAAGGCAGAAATAATAAATGCATTTTTTTCAGATCATAACGGAATAAAAATCACATGCAATATAAGGCCAGGAGAAAATAGACCAAAAACCAATTGGAAACTAAATAATTTTATCCTAAAGATAAATAAATAAATAAATAAAAAGAGTGGGTAAAACAGCAAATTACAGACACAATTACTAATTTCATCCAAGAGAATGACAATCATGAGACAACATACCAAAATTTATGGGATACAGCCAAAGCAGTAATAAGGGGAAATTTTATATCTCTAGATGCTTATTTGCATAAAATAGAGAAAGAGAAAATCAATGAATTGGGCTTGCAACTAAAAAAGCTAGAGAAAGAACAAATTAAAAACCCCCAATCAAATACCAAACTTGAAATCCTAAAAATAAAAGGAGAAATTAGTAACATTGAAAGTAAAAAAAAACTATTGAATTAATAAATAAAACTAAAAGAGAATATCACAGTGTTATTGATATATTGATAATGATACCCCATTATAGTAGAAAGCTTGAAAGACAGAAAAATTTCTATGGACAATAGAAGAGAAAATCTATGAAGGAAATCAGAAGGATGAGGAGGTATAGAGCAACAAAACCCAATGCCAAAGGGGAGCAAATAGAAGAATGAGAAAAATACCATATTCAGAGCTTTATGATGGGTATGAGCTTTTTCTATAGAAGGGAAATCTGGACCTCCTAAAAAGCCTAGTCCCATGATTTACACAGTCATAAGAAAGATTTGTATATGCTCTACTCATAAGAAAATTTACTTTACATTGATGTTAAGGAAATATGGTTGAATAGCAACTTGATATGCTGTATCTGTTGAAATCACCAGATAATACTCTAATCCTTGAGCCACTGGCTTCAGCAGAATCTGAAAGCTTTAAATTCAGAGGCCACTCTGCACATGGCAAAGACAAGACCTGCCTTTTCCCTTCTGGTGATTCCTTAAAACTCTTATCAAGGTTATAATTTAATCCCATCAAAAGTAATAATTCTCTTGTCTCATTTTACCCCCATTCCAACTTGACCTTTTTATCTTTCCTAATGGTGTGTGACCTAAACTAATTCATCACTTATGTATATTAAATAGATTTACTGAATGAAGGTAAAAATGAAAGATTGTTTTAAAATATATCATGATTTAAATAAACTAGACAATCGTATTAATCTAAACTTTTAAGCTTTCTCACTTCCATTCTTCAGCTTTTGAATTCTGCCTTTCACTGTTTACACTGAAATAAAGATACTTCAGAGACCTCTAAACAGGTGATGCATTGTTTTACAAGTACAAGTTGGTGATAGAGATGGGTGGTATATGAGGGAATTGAGGATATCTAACCTGGAAAAAGGAGACCAGGAATATAATTGTTTTTAAATATTTGAAAGAATATGATATAAGCAAGTTTGGATTTATGTTACTTCAGAAGAAAGGCAGAGGACCCATGAATAGAAATGACGGCAGAAGAAATTTTGATTTAATAGAAAAAAGAACTTTCTAACCCCCTTAAAGGTATCCTTAAATGGATTATGAAGCCTTGGAAATCAATGAGCCCCTTGTTTGAATTATGTAAAGGATAAGGTGACCATCTATCAAGGGTTTTGGTATTGAAGTAGGATGATGAATCAGATAGTCTCTAACTGGAATATCTCTCCAAACTCTGAGCTTCTTTCTGTGATTCATATCTCAGTGGAACTATCTTTCCTAGAAAAGGCTTTTCTTCTCTATACAACATTCAAATATGTCTTTATAGATTACTTTTATTAAATGTGTTCATAATAGTGAAGTGGGGCATTTCAGTATTCCTCCTACTCCTAGATCAGAGACTTTGGGTTTTGTATTGAGTAGATAAAAGAAAAGATTTTCTCTCCATTCCCTCTCTGATTCTCATCTTCATTCCCAGCTCCACCCTCATTGCCATCATCATTTCCATCCCCAGGTTACCCTATACATTTATTGTGTATTACTTCTATATTGCAGATAGAATTTTGAGAAGAGCAACTCAATTTCATTTAGGGATTAGAAATAACTATGAAAGAGATATTCTAGTATTACAAAAGAAATAGCAAGATTTGCAGTTAGAAAACCTGAATTTGAAGGTCCTGGTTATTCCATTTATTACTAGTAGGTAATTTAGGATTTATCTCTTGACCTCATGTCTGGCCTAAATCTTTTTCTCAACTTCAATGATGACCTGTGAAAATTAAAGACCAAATGTCAGCTAATGTATTCAAAGAACAAAAAATAGCAAATAAATAATAATTTATACTGTACTCTTGTTTTCTCTTTTCTTATGAGACAAATAATTTAATGAGAGCTTTTTGCATTGTCTTGGGTTAGAAAAGCATATTTGCATTTCACAGGATCTCAGAATTGACTTTCTGGTACTTTTGGCTTCAATCAGAGTGGAAGTACTTAAGTGAAAGGAAAAACACCTTGAGAAAAGAAGATCAAACAGAAGCATAGATTTCTATATTTGGATTTTTTATATCCTACAGACTTTAGCTGATATTAAAGTCCTATCAATAAAAATACACATACACATACACGTCATATATATATACATACATACATATATATGTATAACATAGAAAACCAGATAACTTGCAAAATAAAAAAAAGAAAAAAAGACAATTGATGTTTCATAGTAGAAAGAACAGGATTTGTAGTCAGTAGATATACGTGTGTGTGAGTGTGTGTATGTTGCTTCCTCCTCCCTTCACCTGTTATCTGTGTGATTTTGTTCAGGCTACTTAAATTCTCAGAGCCTTAGGTAGCTCCTCTATAAAAATTGGTAGCAATAATATGTACATTGCTTACCTTACAGAGTTGTTTTGAGAAAAAAAAAGTTTTTTTATGAGCCTTAAAGGGATTAGTTTTTAAGTTTTAGACCTTAAAATTGAAGTAAGACTTCTGGAATGCTCTGTATATGTTGCCCAAAGAATTGTATAAATGAATGTCTAACATTCAATTTTGTAACTAACAAGGTATGCCAGTCATCACAGTAAATGAAAACATCATTATGTAAAATAACTAAGCATTTTATACTATTTCTAAACAAAAGTTAAAATGAACTTTGGACTCTCTTATACATTTTTTATAAAACTCAGACATTACAGATATGATACTTAGCCATTTCATGGAAAGCCAAGACTTAATATTTTACTTGTAACTTCTTTTACAAGAATCATGTGCAGAATTCTAATGAGATTCAGGCCCAGAATTTTGCCATCAATTCAGTACTGCAGCTTAAACATTATATTTTACCAATGGCCCATGGGAATATTGATGGCTGATTTTCCAGCACATTGTTTAATTAATTGTTCAGCTTTGGTGTTTCCTTGAATAAGAACTTAGCTTGCTAAGGTAATAGGATATTGGGTAGGCATTCAGGGAGGCCTTTATTACTTTTCCCCCAGGGGAATTTTAGAGGCTGCCATAGCACAGTAGAAAACATATTTCTGTAATAGCAAAGGCTGTAAGATGAATCCCAGGATTTTTTTTTAAGATGTTAGCAACACAACATGAAGGCTTTCTGCCAGGAGGTAGTCTATAGCTTTTAAAAAGCAATAGGTGAAGAAATAATATTAAAGATTTATATTAGAGCTGGAAGAGACCTTAGAGATCCTACAAGCCCAAACCTCTCTTTTTCTGAATTTTTATTGCCAGATTTTTGGAGCTAATACCCTTGACCTCTCAAATCAAGCAAACTCCTTGAAAGAAACGTCTAGAAAATAGAAGTAGTTTCAAATTCACTATATTTTTAGTTAAAACTCTGGGGATTTGCTATGTCTCCCTGGAAGATTCCAAATAGATGTAAAGGACAAAGAATGTTCAAATGACCTTATTTTTACAATTCAAACTGTTTAGAAACTCTTCAGCTAGGATTCCCAGTCTCTACTCCTTTCCTTACAAGAAAAGTCTCCATGGGAGCAGGTTTTATTTGAGTGGATTAGTGAGGGAGGTGGAGAAGAGGGTGTTAAGGGTTTGGGGGAAAGGACTTTTGAATTTCAATTATTCTCAATCTGTTCACTTTGAAATTCCTTTTTTGTTGTTTAGTTATTTTTCAGTCATGTCTGACTCTGTAACCCCTATTTGGGGTTTCCTTGGCAGAGATACAGGAGTGGTTTACCATTTTCTTCTCCCACTCCTTTTACAGATTAGAAAACTGAGGCTGTCAGAATGACTTGCTCATGGTCACACAGTTTCTGAGGCCAGATTTGAACTCCAGGCCAGGCTTTTGTCCAAGGCATCATCTAGGTCTCCCTAAATTCCTCTAGGGAGGACAAACCTTTTTATTTCTAACATATTTAAAGCTTCCAAACAGCTCCTATTGAGAGTCAATTGTTAATTTTTTAGTGTATACATTTATCCCTCAGGAATATGCAAATGCTATAAATCAGGTCTTGGCTTATTGTTTTTTTGATGTTCCACTAGGGGTTGATAAACTATGTGGGCATTTAAAAACATAAAAACAATTCTTAGCTCAAGGGACAAACAAAAGAGAGGCAGCACAAGATTTGTCTCTCAGTGTTATAATTTGTCATTTCAGAAAATGATGGAGCAAATGTTAATAAGCAAAATAAACTTAAAAGTGTGTCATACCTATAACACTCCTCATCCCCCATTGATTGTTAAACATTTAGCAGCGTACTTATGCTTAAAATATAAATACCCTTGGGAGAGATAGCTGACATAAAGTGAAACAAGCATGGGATTGGGACTCGGGAGACTCAGAGAACCCAGGAAATGTTCTAGATATTTGACTTCAGTTGTGTCTAGGACCCACTTTTGTTATCTGTCAAATGAAGGGCCTGAACTATATAAACTCTAAGATGTCTTTTGGTACCAAGATTCCATGGTAAGGCATCAGTTTAAAACTATAATATGGGGTAAAAGATATCAATTCTTTTCCAGAAGTTAGAATTTGATGGGGCAAAGGTAAAGGAGATGCTTGAATGAAAGGCATGGAAGACAAAATTTTTCTGATTGGGAGTTTTCCATAGGTGTATCCAAACCAGCCTTTGATTTTAGGACACTTATTTAAATGACCAGGTCACAGAGATTTGGCTGCAGTAACTCAATCTCTAGTCATTTGCCTTTGTCTCTGTTGACAGTGGAAATATTTTGTTCATTTCTGCCTAATCTACCACCCTATCACTCTCTCACATGTAGTCAAGAAGCTGCAGCATGCATAGGGGCTATATCATATATATCTATATTCATATATATATCATATATATCTATATCTATATTCAGCAGACTTGCCAAACCAGGTTGAGGCTAACTGACAAGCCTTATTAGTGTATTAGTGGGGAGCCTACACCAAACACGTGAAGACTTCCCCATGGAACTGGTGAATGAGAACAATTTGTCCCATGAGCCGTGAGCTTAAAGCTTGGTCAGACATGGAAGACACTAAGCTCATCCTGGACCATTGCCAGTTGTCTTGACATTTGTCCAAATGCTCTACTTTGCCACTGTACTTTAATGACTCTTGAAGACAATTGAGGTAATTCTGCCTCACGTAAATATAATTCATATGTCATGATATCATCTATGATAATACTAGTCTCTCTGAAAAGGAAGGATGAATAAAAAACAACCACACTGGAGTCATGTGTGAGATGTATCCCCCAAATTGAGATCATTCTGTCGGATTAGAACTCTGACTGATAGACCAATGTAATTGGGGACTTTTTTTTTATTGGAAAGGCAAACTATCTGGTATTTAGCAGAAATTTTGAGTCTGAAAGGAGCCAGAGAAAGTATGATTTATAGCTAGAATGATACCCCTGCTTTTGTCCTTGCACAGTACTTTGCACACATATTCTATATACAGTCAACTTTCCCAAGATCAGAAGGAAGCTTGGGTTTGCCTGGTTATAATCTAGTCACTTTAATCATTAACTCTCATTTCTCTTTCCATCTTCTTGAAAAAATTAGCCTTCCCAGGTAAGAGCTTTTAAGAGTTGATATACTCTTTGTGAACTAGTTTTCAGGTTATGATTACTTTATATCTTTAGCCTCTGACCAGCCCTATAGTTATCACACATTGTTATAACAGGATCATTAGATGTAGATTTCCTGACTATAAATAAAATACTGGAGTTTCAGTCTTTCCATTTACCACACTTTCTTTTTTTTTCCTTTGGTGGGGGTGGCAGTAGTAGTGAGAGGGATAGGGAAAGAAACATCTTAGCAAGTGTGAACTACTGAAAAGATCCCCCTGGATACAACAGGAGAGAATCTCTTCCATAGCAATCAGCTTCTTGTTACTTATTTGTTAGACATGTTACTAGGAATGAGGTTATGTGAGCAGGATCCAGATTCATGCTATATAGCATTTAACTGTCCTAGTACATGGTTGATTTCTGAGCCAAATTAATAAATATAATCATAGAATCTTAGACATAATCTAGTCCACCTCATTTTATAGTTGAGGAGAGAAAGCCTTCATTAGTTTTAATATCCAAAGTGAAGTGATTTACCTGAATTCTGTGGTATCTTGGAACCAGCTCTCATGTTTTGGGTCAGTTGTTAAATTTTTGGTGTGAGCTTTTACACTTTAAAAATTGGCAAGTTGATTGTCTAGACTTAAGAAAGTAATGGAGAAATTATTAGTAATACAGATTAAATTTAAAAGTGTGTGGTGCATTTTTTTTTTGAGAGAGTTAGTTCTTAAATATTTATCAGCACACTGCGACTCAAGCCCCTACAGTTGCTCAGCAAAAGAATCAAGACTAGAAACCAGGCTTCCTGAGTCTTTGCTTAATGTTCTTTCCCCAACATTAGATGTGTCTTTCATGGGAGTGGGAGTAGAGAATTGCAATTCAACTCTTATCTCTTATAGAATTAAAAAAAAAAAAAAAGGTGTTGTCCCAAAAGGAATTTCACATAGAAAAAAATGGAGAGGATTGGAGGGAAAGGGGAGACATAGGAGGTCTTCTGTCTCCAATTCAAGTGTTTTTTTTTTCTTTCTTTCTACTAATTGCATAAACTGCCAACTGAAAATACTAGTTATTATGGCAACTATGAGAAAGATTAAACTTAATGTGCTTTGGTTGGAGATAAAGTACTTCAGTACATTATTTTGGGCCATGACGTAGCTCCATTTGTTCACTTATGGCACTTAGTGTGTTCCATTCGCTTGGAGTGGTTAAAGTGGTCAGTATTTAATGTGGCCCATACATCCTCCTTTCCCTGTAATCTCCTTCCTTTGCTGTAGACTGCTTGGTTCATTAGCTGCCTCATTAATACTTTGAGATAGTGTTTCTCTTTTTAAAATTATTCTGCTATTATAGAAAGATGTGTAGAAATGAAAATAATAGCAACTAGAAATCAATTTCTAATGAATTAGGAGTATAAGTGTATGTAGAGCTAGAAGGCATCTGTCTTTCATGAACCTTGTATCCTAAGAGTCTGAAGAAGAGGGATCCTGGGATAGAGTTTAGGTAATAAAGCGTGTCTTAGAGTTTAGAGCTTGAATGGCCTTGCTTTTCACTCAAATTATTGCTTTGTGTGGAAATCTCGAGAAGCCAAAGGTGTGGTGCAAAGAAAGTCGACTTTGGAGCCAGAAAGATAGTCAGCATGTAAGGTCTTTCTTCTCTTCCCTAAAGCTGACGTCAGCATTCATTTTCTCCTCTATTAGTTCCTTTGCAAGCTTTACCAGATCTTTTTAGTAGTCTTTTACAGAGCTGTCCACAGAGTTTTAATCTGCATCTTATGATTTTTGCTCTGTCTGTGCATCAAAGTCAGAAAGGCAACCTATTGCCAGTACAGAAACTAATTTATTATTTGATTTGCTCTATGGACAAAATGTGATCAGTGTCAGGGATTAGTATAGACAGTACCTTGAAGTTTTTGGCCAATGTGTTGTTGTTAAGTCATTTTTTCACGTCTGACTTTTCATGACTACATTTGTAGTTTTCTTGGCAGAGAAACTGGAATGGCTTGCTATTTCCTTCTCCAGCTCATTTCATAGATAAAAAACTAAGGCAAACAGAAGTGACTTATCCAAGATCACACAACTAAGTAACTGTCTGAGACTAGATTTGAACTCAGGTCTTTTTGACTTCAGTCTTTTACTTTATTGCATTATTGTGGTTGCTTTCAGGTCTTGGAATGACATTCTGTGTGGACTGTATCTGCTAAACCTGTAGCCTTATGGGCAAGAAATTCCCATTCTGCATATACTCTCTATAAAGTGAATACCAGCATGCTTCCAATCCCATCTTGCCTTCTCAGTACAGAACATTTCCTCATTAGGATTTTTTTATACCAAATGAAAGCACTGATTTGAATTTCACTCTCCTTCATTTTCCCCATATTATGGGATAAATTATGAAATAGGCTATAGGTAAGTACTTCCCAAATCTCATTTGGAGGCAGGGTTGTACTTTACCATCTGCCCAATCTGAAATTTGTATTGTTTCAACTAATAAACTGACAAAAGAAATCTGATCCCTTCAGCTAGAGAAAAAGTCTGAAGGACAGCTGAAGCCTTTTGCTCATTAGCACTTTAGTATGAACTATTATATATTGTATTATCTGTAGAATTGTCACCCTGAAGGGTGGAGAGGACTTATTTGAGAGAATAAGATACCATTTCAGCGAGTGTGGGAGAGATGCTTTATTGAAATCTTACTTGGATTATCTTTTTTTATTTTTCCAATTAGAATTTGATAGTAGGAAGAAAAGTATGAAAGGAGGATCAAAAACACTAAATTGAAATAAAGTATAACAAACCTTCCTCTCCATGGTAGAATATATGAATTCTATATATATCATCATCTTTTCCCTCCTTAGTCATAATTATGATCAACAATAATATCTGTTAAAGGAATATTATCTACAATTTTAAAACCCATTTTTTCTTGCTGCTATGTTTACAATCTAGTTGGGGATAGAGAAATGTATATGAACTGACAAAAAAAAACCAAGGTGACAAGTGTTGAATGATGTGGAGAAGACATGCAACAAGGAGCTCATAGGAATTTTTGAGAGACAGCTTCATGGAGGATCCTAGGATAATAGAGCAATAAGAGCAATAAGAGCAATAGAGTCAGAAGAGCTCTCAGAGGCAATCTAATTCAATCCCTTTGTTTTTAGAAATGCGGAAACTGAGGTCCAGAGAGGTTAAGTGGTTGGCTCAAGAAGGAGGGCTATAATTCAATATTGAGATTTGTATTGTCTTTGAATTAGTATTCTTTCCGTTTTGGATCCCTGCAGTTGTGTGCTGCAGTGATTACTAGGACAATTTTTACAATCATAGGCACATAGTTTAGTATCTGGGGCAAGGGAAGTGGGGAGTGTGGAAAGAGAATTGGGAAGGGTTTACCTGGGGTTAAGTATTATACACTGGGAAAATCTTGGAGGTTTCTAGTATGTTCCTGGAAAGTGAGGGTGGATAAGTAAGTCTGAAAACAGGTAGGAAAAGTATGCTCTCAGCAGAGTGTATGTTTGCAAGTATAAAAGTCAAAGGACTCTATTGGCTCTATTATATATCTGTGACTCTCTGGACTCCTGGTAGCCATTCAAAAATCTGTTCTTGTCTCCTTAGACTACCTTTACTGGAGTTCTCTCTTGAAGTTTGTTCCTTACAAAGTTATGAAATATCTAGATCAGTATTCTCTCAGTCTATCAAGTGTCACTTATCCCTCCAATTTTGCCTCAAGTCATAAAGGCTGCCCTTCCAAAAAACTGGACCAGGCTTGGAAAGAAGCTACATTATATTTGTAAGATTCTAATCAATTATTAGAAACATGCAGAAAAAATGAAATAATTCCCCAAATTTCCATTCTTTTAAAAGTTAGTATTATATTCTTTTTCTTTAAAATTTGGATGATCTTCTTTTGGTGTTAATATTTATCTCCTACTACTCCACTATTATAAGTAGTTTATTTAAATACAAAACCCAGAGAATAAGTTTAATAAAAGTCAGTATTTGCTATTTGATGCTTTGTCTTTGACAATTAAACAATGTGAAAAGAAGTAGCCTGAGACTAGAATTAGAAATCAGGTAAATAAGGGTATCATTCCTATGCTTATTTGTATTATGCTGTTTTAGTATATACAGACATTTATTTTAAGTCTGTTAAGACTTATTTTATTAGGCCTGTTTAGAACACTTTTGAAGACTTTTCTTTTGTGCCATAATCATGTTATATAGTTTGGATCACTGGGGAGTTGGTTTCTAAGTAAACCAATGTTAGAATGCTGATGATATAAATATGAATAGTTCCAGTATCTCTAGCCTTGCCTTCTCTATACTTCAATGAAATAGCCTTTTTTTTTCATCTGATCTTAACTGCCTTTTTCTTTTAACAAAAGAAGGTGGTTGTCCTTTAGTTTTATACTTATTTTTCCCTTATGCCCATTTACCATGTATCCTTTCAAGGAATTCACAGCCCTTCTGTGATGGGTCTCCAGTGCCAGCTTCTCCAGATGTCATTGCTGGCTGTCAGGGATAAAATTAAATTTTATTTCTTCAGATTCTTCATTGTCTAGACTTTTCCTTTACACTCATTACATGTTCTTTTGTATTATAATTATTTGCATGAATTTTCCTCCTTCCTTTCCCCCCATTTGATTTCGTGCTGCTTGAGAACTATTTATCCTTGTATCTGAGTATCAGATTCAATGCCTCAAAAGTAGCAGGAAAGCAATAAGCATTGAATTGAATGAAAAAATAGAGACAAGGAGACATAGAGTACAAAGCACTGGATTTCATGTCAAGAAGAATTGGTTTAGGCTTTCTGGGTCGAATTTTTTTTCCATTTACAAAATGAGGGATTTGGACTCAAAGATCTTAAACGACCCTCCCAGTTATAAATTCTGATCCCATAATCTCAGATTCTATTAATTTATTGAATTGAAAAGATTGGGGTTAAAGGACTTTGGAAGCCCTTTCTAGTTTCATGATGGTAGGACTAGAATAATTCTAGGATTAGCTTTAGGCAAATTAGGGTTTAAATCCTGCCCCATTTACTCCCTAGTTGACCTTAGTTTTCTCATCTGTAAAATGGGGAAGTGGGGAGGGAGTTGAATTAGATGCTCTTTTAGATCCCTTGCTGCTCTAGATGAATGATCTTAAGTTTACACCCTTTCTCTCCTTGAGCCCTTACATTGCATTCAGTTTAGTGCTTGCTTCATTGAAATTTATGTCATGAATACCATCCTCCCTTGGCTGGAGATGCCAATTAATTTAACTAATCTATTATATGTGTATTTGATTCTCTAGCACCCAGCACAGTACCTGGCAAATAGAAGGCATTTTATAAATGCTTATAGATTAGTTGCCTAATGATCTAATCTTTGATGAAAGAGATGGAAAGAGGACTATTCTTAAGAAATTTTAAAATATTAGGAGGTCTGCTCTTGATTGGGCCCCTATATTTGTTCTGTGCCTATTCTTAGCATTGATGTTGAGATTTTCAAGTTAGGTAGGATAATAGGCACTGGGGAGATATTCTTCTGTAAGTGGGTCATTGTGGTATATTTGAAATCACTTTGGTTGTATGGATATTCTCTTTGTACACATTATATGACTGCCCTCTATTTTATACTTTCTTTTGATAACAACAACAAAGACCAATCATAATGCAGTGTGCATATAAATGCTGGATTTCACAGTCTTAAAGGAGCTTCCTTCACTGCCCTTCCCCCACCTCCTACCTTGGCCCATTCTCATCAACCTTGCTTGGCAGACAGTGCTAAGGCTAAAAAGAGGTTAGTTTTGAGATAGATCAGCTTTGGCAGGGTGTACTAAATGTTGGCAGGACTCCAAGGAGCCTTGAGTTGGAGAGCTGAGTGGAAGTATCCAACCCAGCAAAATACTAAAAGCATGTCACCATTCAAATGTCTTTCATCAGGAAAAGCCAGGGAGGATTTGGGAAAGGCTTTTCCCTACTATTGAACATGCAGTATATTTTGCCTCCTGATTCCTAATACAGTTCGCCCTCTCACTTGTTTTTTATTCTTGAAGCAAAGACCTTTAAGTTTGCTTCTTTTGGAAAATAACCTTCCTTCAGGCTTAAACAAGCCTGTCAATAGAAAAACTTAGAGATTTCAAGAAATATAAATGGAAAAAAAAAGCACAGCACTAGGAAATAAGTTCACTTTGGAAAATGTTCTGTCTATGAGATTTTAGAGGAATACTCATGGCTTTAGCTAAGGTCAAATTAGCGTTTTGTTTTTCTTTGAACAGCTGGAGCTGTCCCACGTTATTATCACAGGGAGAACAGGGCACTTATCTGAAACAGGAATCTTGGAGGCAAGGACAGAGGTTAACAGGAAAGCTGCTTTTCTTGGGGCCTTTAGACCTAATTGAGACATTGTCTGATGGAAAGAATGAAAGTCATGTTCTTTTCTCTGCAGAGAATTTTCCCTGCTACCCACACCTTCCCTGTTGGCTATAGACTTGGATGCTATCAGGACTGATGGTACAGAATATTTGGTGAGCAGGTATAAATTCAGATCAGACTTCTGGGAACCCTGTATCCCAAGGTTCAGACTGGTGCTTGCTACTTCCCTAGAGGTCCTATGATTTGTACCCCCAGGGTCATATATGAACATGCCTTGTGAATTTAACCACAAGTTATTATTTTTAAAAAGGTCACTTTAATTTTATAGTTGAAACAAAGCATGAAAATGGAAGAAAATCTGATACAAACAGGTTCACTGGACCTCACTTAGAGGATATTTTCATGGGTGTTTAAATTTTCAAATAAAACTTTTTATTGTTTTTTTTATCCCAAACTATACTGATTGTCCTTTCCATTAGAAAAATTAAATCCTCACTAAGTGGAACCTATAGAGGGGGTCTGCCAAAAATCTTTGTCCAGTTTAAAGCTATTAAAACTTAAAACTGCACTAACACTTTTAAGTCTTCCTTCTTCGCTTCCTTTCTTTCATTTGAAGTTCACAGGACATAATCCAAATTGATATAAGGAAGGTAAGTTATAAATCCAGGAAATCTTTATTTTTTTTCTGGTTATACATGTACATTCATTTTTTCTTTAAACACATTTCCTCATGAATTATGTTGGGAGATAAAAATCAGAATAAAAAGGAAAAACCACAAGGAAAAAAAAACAGAAGAAAAACAACAACAAAAAAAGTGAACATGGTGCGTGTTGATTTATATTCAGTCTCCATAGTTTTCTCTCTCAATGCAGATAGCATTTTGCATCCAAAGTTTATTGGGATGGCCCTGAATTATTGAACTGCTGAGAAGAATCAAATCTTTCATAGTTGATCATAGCACCGTCTTGCTATGACTGTGTATAATATATTTCAATTCTTTACCATCATAAAAAGAGCTTATACAAACATATTTCCCTCCTTTTTTTTGGTCTTTTCCCCTCCTTTATGACTTCCTTGGGATACAGATAATAGTGATGCTGCTGAATCAAAGGGTATGCATGGTTTTAATAGCTCTTTGGGCATAGTTCCAAATTATTCTTTAAAATGGTTCCATCCTTTCACAACTTCACCAACAATGCATTGTGTGTCTCAGTTTTCCCACATGATTTCCAGTATTTATCATTATCTTCTCTTGTCATCTTAGCCAATGTGAGAGATATAAGATAGTACCTCAGAGTTGTTTTAATTCGCATTTCTCTAATCTATAGAGCATTTTTTATATCACTATATATAACTAATTTCTTTACCTGAAAATTGTCTGTTCATATGCTTTGACCATTTGTCAATTGGAAAATAACTTGTATTCTTATAAATTTAACAGTTTTTTATATATTTTAGAAATGAGGCCTTTATCAGGCAATTGGCTGTAAACTGTAAATTGGCTGTATCAACACTGGCTGTAAAATTGTTTTTCCAGCTTTGGGTTTTCCTTTTTATCTTATTTGTATTGGTTTTGTTTGTGCAAAACTTTTTTAATTTAAAGTAATCAAAATTGTTCATTTAGCATTTCATAATGTTCTGTACTTCTTTTTTTTTTTTTTGGTCATAAATTCCTTCCTTCTCCAAAGATCTGATAGGTAAACTATCCCTTGCTTTCCTAATCCGTTTATGCATTACCTTTTACATCCAAATCATATACCTATTTTGACCTTATTTTGGTATGGGGTATGAGATATAGGTCTATGCCAATATATTATTTTCCAGTTTTCCTAGCAAATTTGTGAAATAGTGAGTTCTTATCCTCGTAGCTAGAGTTTTGGGGCTTATCAAATACTGTACTATAGTCATTGATTATTGTGTCATGTGCATCTTAACCCCTTTTACTAATCCACCACTATTTTTTAGCCAGTACTGTAGGTTTTTGATGACTGCTGTTTTATAATAGAGTTTTAGGTCTGGTACTGCTATGCCATCATCTTTTGTTTCCCCCCCCATCAATTCCCTTGATATTCTTGACCTTTTGTTTCCAGATGAATTATATTATTGTTTTTTTTGAGCTCTATAAAATTTTTTTTGGCAGTTTGATTGGTATGGCACTGAATAAATAGACCAATTTAGGTAGAATTGTCATTTTTATTATATTAGATTGGCCTGCCCATGAGCACTTGATATTCTTCCAGCTGTTTATATCTTATTTTATTTGTGTGAAAAAGTATTTTGTAATTGTGTTCATATAGCTCCTGGTTTTGTCTTGGCAGATAGACACTCAAATATCTTATTTTGCCTACAGTTATTTTAAATGGATTTCTCTTCCTATCTCTTGCTCCTGGGCTTTGCTAGTAATATATAGAAATGCTGATGATTTGTGTGAGTTTATTTATATCCTGCAAATTTGCTAAAGCTGTTAACTGTTTCTAGTAGTTTTTTAGTTGATTCTCTAGGATTCTCTAAGTATATCATCATATCATCTGCAAAGAGTGATAATTTTAGCTCCTCATTAGTTATTCTAATTCCTTTAATTTCTTTTTCATTTCTTATTGATAAAGGCAACATACCTAGTATAAAACTGAATAACAATGGTGATAATGGCATCCTGGTTTCATCCCAGGAAATCTTTATATCCCATTTTCTTTACCTCAATTTGGACTATACACTATGAACTACAACCATTCACTCTAACCATCATGACTAGTTTTACAAAATATTGTGATGAAGCCAAAAATTGGTATTTACTATCGCAACTTCCTTATTCCAAACATTTTCTTCTTTTATAATTTCTTTATTCTTCTTCTCAAAGACCTAATCTTTGTTTTTCTTGTTTAGTCATTTCAGTCTTAGTGACCCCTCTTTTTCTTGGGTAAAGATACCCATTTCCTTTTCCAGCTCATTTTACAGAAGAGGAGGAAACTTGCCCACAGTCACATAGCTAGTAAATGCCTGAGGTTGTATGTGAATTTAGACCTTCCTAGCTCCAGTTCCAGCACTCTAACTACTTTATCACCTAGCTGCCCCATCTACTTTTATTATTTTTCCTTAATCTTCCCTCCAGTTAAAATCTGTTATCAGGAATAGACAGGATAAATTCATTTATACTAAGTTAAAAATTACTAATAATATCAGAATTTATAATTCAATGGAGGATAGATTCTTAAGCTAAAAGAAAAACTCTAATGCTGAAATCTCAGAGAGAGAGACCGACAGACAGAGACACACACATATGCATATATGCATATATGTGAGAGAGAGAGAGAGAGAGAGAGAGAGAGAGAGAGAGAGAGAGAGAGAGAACAGGAAGAGAGAGAAAGAGAGAGAGAGAAGGAGGGAGGGAGGGAGAGAGTTTCCACTGTAATTGAGGGACATCCTAGAAGAGAATGCTCTGAAAATGGAGCTTTGGCATCTGGCATACAGACAGAGAGAAAGGAAAGTGTTGGGTTTCAGTTTCCCTCTGTCTTCCAGAACAGGTAAATGAAAACAAGGACAGAGAAGAAGGCCCATGTCTTTCTTCTCTACATTCTTCTCCACTACTTCCAGGCCATATTTCATTACTATCCTTTTTGATAGAATCTTCAAAGTCTGCTTCTCAACTCCCTTTGAGATTGGAGGGGAGATTATACCCTCTGCTACACATTCTAGGTCAGATTTGACAGTCATTGGAGGATGCTGCTGCTGATGATTAAAGGATGGCTTCTGAGGTTTGGACAATGCCCAGTTAGCATTAGAAAGTTGCATCTTCAGCCCAATCGCAAGACCCATTTGTGTCCCATTTTTCAAGAGCTAATATTTCTCGTGGAAGATGGATATATGTTTCAGGTTGGAAGAGATGAGGGAAGGGAGAGGAACATGACTGTTTCTAAACATCTAGAAGGAAATGAAGTATCAATTGAAATCATATGAGATGTGGTCCTGGGGAAATGACTTAAATCTGATTGCCTCCTGAAAAAGAAATTATGTTAGATGAAAAACTGTGACTGCAAAGGACTAAAGATAAAACATACCACTTACCTTCTCTACCAAGAGATGATAAAGTTAAAAAGCAAGAAGGAAACACCCATTTTTTTTTTTTTTTTTTTTTTTTTTGCGTTTTGCTGAGGCAGTTGGGGTTAAGTGACTTGCCCAGGGTCACACAGCTAGGGAATGTTAAGTGTCTGAGACCAGATTTGAACTCAGGTCCTCCTGACTTCAGGGCTGGTGCTCTAACCACTGCACCACCTAGATGCCCCGGAAACACCCATTTTAAAAACATAATCAATATAAAAATTTATTTTGTTTGTATACACATACTTGTTATGAGGGTTAATTTTTAATTTTTTTATGGTTCAATGAAGGGGCAGTGAGAGATAACTAATACTTATGTTATATTGAGTATAAAAATGAAAAATAAATTGGGAAATTCTTAGTGTGAGTGCTTTTCTCTAGCTCAGAAATAAGAGAAAAAATGCTTTAAGTATAAAATCAGTTGTAGCTGGAGTCAGAAGACCTGAGTTCTGATTCCATTACTTACTAAACTGTGACTTTGTCAAGTCACTTTATCTTTGTTGAGACTCAGTTTTCTCTGTTGTAGTTTTTTAGCTGGAGTCAGAAGACCTGAGTTCTGATTCCATTACTTACTAAACTGTGACTCTGTCAAGTCACTTTATCTTTGTTGAGATTCAGTTTTCTCCTCTGTAAAAGTGATATGATAATAATACTTGTGCTACCTGCTGAACAATGATGTTCATAAATTGTAAAGTCCTGTATAAGTAAAAGTTATCACAAATAGGCTCATTCTTTTGTAGTTGGAGGGAGATCCCTCTCCTCCTATACATATGGGCACTTATCATGCTAGTATATACTTAGGTCATTCTACCTATTCTAAGCCCTCAGGTTGAAGAATTGGACCAATTCTGCAAAGGGTGAGTTTGTGATATGGCAAATCTCTAATTACATCTCTCTCCTCTAAGTTCTAAAGTAAAACTTGGTGTTTGAAGTTTCTTCTAAAGAATATTCTTTTTTGTATGCATCATATACTATGACATATTTTCTCTGGGAGCAAAGTCAAGGAAGGGTGTTTTAAAAGAAAACTCAGGGACAGTGATTAAAGGATACATTCATAGCACATAAAAGCGGGTGTCATAAGATTTTTTAAAGCATCATGCTGAGAGGAATGACAAGCAAAGGCTGGAATCCTTTTCCTTCTCATCCTACTCTATTCCATCAGAAAGACACTTTCAAATACTTTATTCATCAGTTCTACTGATCATTAAATATAAATATAATTATAATTGCCTGTTGTACTATTTCTAAATTACTATTTTGTGATTCCATAAAATGAAGTTTTTAACTTTATTAAGAATTCTGATGGATGCGGGGAGCAGGGAAGGGCAGGGAGATGCAGTAGGAGGAAGTTTTCTGAGGCAATACATTAGAACAAAGATATACAGGGGAAGGGTGTTTTTAATGTTAAGTTTATTAGATTAAATGAAGGCTTAGATGAAGAAACAGAGAGAAACTGGCTGAAACTCTTTGTTTCTCCTCAGTTCTCACTCTATTGTCTCCTAGTGCTTAGCAGATGGGAATGCAGTCCAGGTAACATTCCAAGATGCCATTTATCCTCATTCTTTGCCAGTGAATGCAGCTCATGTGCTTGTGCCTTTAGAGAAGAATGGGCAGATTATAAGTGCCTTCATCCTTTCCTGAAAATGAATTTCAACAACTCCTACAGCAGGCACACAATACATTTGTAATCATTTGTTAAAATCAGGTAATAAAAATCTTCAAATGAGATTTTCCTTCAGTTAAATGTCTTCCTGGCATTCATAAAGATGAAGTCGGGGGATCAGTCAGCCAGGTTAGGAGACAGCTGCCAGTCAAATGACAGTGTGTTTAATAACAAAAAAATTGTAATGCCCACACTTTCTAGGTAAAGATATGCAAATTTCCATTAAGAAGGCAGGGAGAAGTAAATAATTCTCATCAATATAATGTATCTTCAAGTACTCAGGTTCTGTGTGATCAGCTTGAATATGGTCAGTTGCACAAGCTGCTGCAGTTTTCCTGTCTCTGGTTGCTTTATAAGTACATTGGAATTCAGGAAAAGCCATTTGATGCTAAGCCATGAGGAGAATAAAAATGTTTTTTGCCTTTTAATCTATGAAAGGCACAAGTTTAAACAAATGCTACCATCCATTGATATGAGGTAGAAAATGTTGGGTCCATATTAAAATCTGCTCTAGTACACAAGTCTATTCTCAGTGTCATAGGATGTCAGAGATTGAAGGGGCTTTAGAGATGGTCTAGTCTAATCCCCTCAATTTGCAGATGAGGAAACTGAGGTCTAGATTAAATTTTTGCTCAAAAACACACTGGCTGTTTCAAGATAGAATTGGGCTCAGAGTTCAAATCTCTTGATTCCTAGCCCAGCATTTCTATATAATCTGAAAGGTAGTATATCTTCCCTGCACAACTTTGTAACTCTTATATTCATTCCGGAATTGGACAAAAGAACAAATAAAATATTATAGCTTTATATAATTCAGAAGTAAAAAGATCCTTAGATATCATTCAGTACAATCCTGTTATTTAACAATCTTAGTTTAAAAACTTACACTACTCTAATGAAAATGTTAAACATTTGTATTATGCCTTATGGTTGCAAATAAATTCTGTTTTATTTAATCTTCACAACAACTTTGTGAGGGTGAAAATGTATTACAATCTCCATTTTATAGATGAGAAAAATAAGAGGTGCGTCAGAAGACTAAGATGTGAATTCTAATTGTGCTATTTACCAACTGTGTGACTTTGGTTAAGTTATTCATCTAAATCTCAGTTTTCTTACCTAAGAGTTGTGCTAGATGACTTCGGAGGTACATCTCTAAATTCTGTGATGCTTGAATTGAGGTTTGCAATATAAGAAAAGTTAAAGATGATCTTTGGGGCTTCCAGCTAAGAAGCTCATAGAACTTTCTTATGGAAGGGAAGGGTTTTTCCTTTTGATAGATTCATTAAGTCAGTCAAGTCAATAAGCATTCATTAAGCAATTATAAAGCAAGGCATTATAATAAGCACTGAGGATTAAAAAATGTGTGTGTGTATGTATATGTGTGTGTGAAAACAGTTCATGCTCCTAAACTAATCTATCTATTTAGTGCTATACCAATCAAACTCCCAAGAGATTATTTAACTGAACTAGAAAAAATAACGACAAAATTCATCTGGAAAAACAAAAGGTCAAGAATTTCAAGGGAATTAATGAAAAAAAATGCAAATGAGGGTGGCCTAACTGCACCAGATCTAAAACTATATTATAAAGCAGTGGTCACCAAAACCATTTGGTACTGGATAAGAAATAGAGTAGTGGATCAGTGGAATAGGTTAGATTCACAGAACAAAATACTCAATGACAATTGTAATCTAGTGTTCGATAAACCCAAAGACCCCAGTTTTTGGGATAAAAACTCACTATTTGACAAAAACTGCTGGGATAATTGGAAACTAGTCTGGAAGAAATTAGGCATTGACCCACACCTAACACCATATACCAAGATAAGGTCAAAATGGATTCATGATCTAGGTATAAAGAATGATATTATAAACAAATTATAACAATGTAGGATGGTTTACCTCTCAGACCTGTGGAGGGGGAAGGAATTTGTGACCAAAGAAGAACTAGAGGTCATCATTAATCACAAAATAGATAAGTTTGACTATATCAAGTTAAAAAGTTTTTGTACAAACAAAATGAATGCAGACAAGATTAGAAGGGTAGCAGTAAACTGGGAAAATATTTTTACATCCAAAGGTTCTGATAAAGGCCTCATTTCTAAAATATATAGAGAATTGACTCAAATATATAAGAATTCAAGCCATTCTCCAATTGACAAATGGTCAAAAGATATGAACAGACAATTTTCAGACGAAGAAATTGAAACTATTTCCGGTCACATGAAAAGGTGCTCCAAGTCACTATTGATCAGAGAAATGCAAACTAAGACAACTCTGAGATACCACTACACACCTGTCAGATTGGCTAAAATGACAGGAAATGATAATGATAACTGTTGGAGGGGATGTGGGAAAACTGGGACACTGATACATTGTTGGTGGAACTGTGAATGGATCCAACCATTCTGGAGAGCAATTTGGAGCTATGCTCAAAGAGTTATCAAACAGTGCATACCCTTTGACCCAGCAGTGTTTCTACTGGGCCTATATCCCAAAGAGATTTTTAAGGAGGGAAAGGGACCCACATGTGCAAAAATGTTTGTGGCAGCCCTTTTTGTAGTGGCAAGAAACTGGAAATTGAAAAGATGCCCATCAATTGGAGAATGGCTGAATAAATTATGGTATATGAATGTTATGGAATATTATTGTTCTGTAAGAAATGACCAACAGAAGGATTTCAGAGAGGATTGGAGAGACTTGCATCAACTGATGCTGAGTGAAATCAGCAGAACCAGGAGAACATTATACACAACAACAAGACTATACGATGATCAATTTTGATGGACATGGTTCTCTTCAACAATGATGTGATTCAAACCAGTTGTTCTGCGATGAAGATAGTCATATACATCCAGAGAGAGGCCTGTGGGAACTGAGAGTGAACCACAACACAGCATTTTAACGCTTTCTGTGAATATTTCCATGCATTCTGTTTTCCTTCTTAGGTTGTTTTTTTTTCTTCTTCTCTTTCTAGATCTGATGTTGTGCAGTAAGATAACTGTATAGATATGTATACATGTATTGTACTTGTCATATAATTTATCCTATCTAGCATGTATTAGATTACCTGTCATCTAGGGGTGGGGGGCGGGGGGAGGGAAAGGAAAAGCTTGGAAAAAAAAGTTTTTTTGCAAAGGTCACTCATATGTTTTGCAAATAAAAAGCTTTATTAAAAAAAAAAAGAAAACAGTTCATGCTTTCAAGAAATTCTAATGGGAGTTAAAACATGTAATGACTAGGTGTATATATACCATAGCTAGTGAATATGTCCAGGGCAATCTGAGAGGGAAAGGCATTAAAATTTGGGATGGGAGAAGTCTATGAAAGGCTCCCTTTCCCATGCCTAGTCTCCTATTTAACTTTGGGTTGAGAAATACCTTGTAAACCTTGTCACACTCCAAAACAGTTGGTGTCTCTTCAAAACATGGAGTCTCAGAGTTCTTTTTAAATACCTTAATACCCTTGGTGTCATGCAAATCAACTGTGTGCCAAGAATGAAAGGGCTAGGTAGAAATGATAGTTAGTAGCTTCTGTAATAAAGGTCTTTGTTCTACATTCTTGAATTTTTCTAAGCATTCCAGCAAGAAAATCACGCTGCTTTAATAATGCCTTTAACTTGTCCAAAGTTAGTGAAATATTACTTGTTAGGGCAGGAACTAATATTCTTTCAACTCCAAATATAGTCATTATTTGACTCTTCCACATAGTATGAATTCTATTAACTTTTTTTTTGCATTACAATGGAAAATGAATCAACAATATTTACCAGAGAGAGTTAGAATGGAAAACAATTTAACAAAAATATTTTAATATTAAAATAATTTTAATAATAATTAAATCAATTTTAATTAATTAAAAATTAAACTTAAGTTCTGGTCACAAACATGGATAATGCATATAGGACAATTGATGATATAGTAATTAGTATATTAGTAATGATAATCATGCCTATCATTTATATAGTGCTTTAAGATTTGCAAAAATATTTTATCTTACCAATATCCCATTGACAGAAGTACTATTATTATCTGCATTTTACAGATGAGAAAAATGAGTTTGAAAGAGGTAAAGGGATTTGCTAAGGATCACAAAAGGAGTTAACATCTAAGGAAGGATTTTAATTCAGATCTAACTGAATTAAAATAATCATTTTCTAATTACTTTAAATTTTATTAAAGAAGCTAACCTTATTCCAGATCACAGAATCACAGAATTTTATCAATAGAAGGAATATCAAAGACAACCTTCATGCAACTCATATATGACCGAGAAATCTCTATCTCTAATATCTCTAACAATTGGTTATGATCTTTAAAAGAGACAGAGAGACAGAGAGGGAGAGAGAGGCAGAGACAGAGAGAGACAGAGACAGAGAGAGACAGAGACAGAGACAGAAACAGAGATAGAGACAGAGACAGAGATAGACATTTATTTTTAGTTATGCATTCCTTTTTTTACATATTTCCTTATGAATCATATTGGGAGAGAAAATTGAGAACAAGAGGGAAAAATCATGAGTGAAAAATAAAACAGAAGAAAAAGAAAAAAAATGAACATAGCATGTGTTGATTTACGTTTCCACAGTTCTTACTCTGGGTGCAGATGGTATTTTCCATCCAAAGTTTACTGGGATTGCCTTGGCATCAGTAAACCACTGAAAAGAAGCAGGTCTGTTAGAACTGATCATCACATAGTCTTGCTGTTACTGTGTACAATGTATTTCTAGTTTTGCTTGTTTTACTCAGCATCAATTCATTTAACTCTTTCCAGGTCTTTCTAAAATCAGCTTATTCATCATTTTTTATGGAACAATAATATTCTATTACTTTCATATACTATAATTTATTCAGCCATTACCCAACTGATGGACATCTATTCACTTTCCAATTCTTTACCAACACAAAAAAGAGCTACTACATTTTTGCAGATGTGAGTCCTTTTCCTTCCTTTATGATTTTGTTGGGATACAGACCCAGCAGTGGCTCTACTGGATCAAAGGGTATAACTCTTTGGGCATATTTCCAAATTGCTCTCCAGAGTGGTTGGATCATTTCACAACTCCATCAACAATGCATTAGTGTCCCAGTTCCCCTCCAACATTTATCATTATCTTTTCCTGTCATCTTAGCTGAGAGGAATGAGGTGGTACCTCAGAGTTGTTTTAATCTGCATTTCTGTAATCAATATTGATTTAGAGCACTTTTTCATATGACTATAGATGGGAAATTGGCCATAGTTTCAAGTGGAACATGATCAGTGAGAGAGCACCCCATCATTTTTAGGGCAACCCATTGTAATTCTTAACAGTTATAACTGTCGAAGAATTTTCCTGTTGTAATGAATATGTGACTAGAAGGGAACATACTATATTTTCCTACCCCTGCCCTCATCTCCAAGATTTTGGGGATGAATAGGTATCACTGGGCTGAGCACTTTTTGAAGATGAAAATCAGAGATAGAAAAAGCAAAGACAGTGATTGCAGGGAATGTTTCTTCATGTTCTCAAGTCTTCAGCTTGAGAAATCCTAGGCTTCATTTTACTGCATATCTCAAAGCTTAGGAATCTGCTTATAACTGTTGATTTCTTCTGTTAGTTGAGTGACCAGAGTAGAGGAAGACTGAGGCAAATGGTAACATTCTTTTCTTCCATTATAACTAAGTTCCATTTGAAGATGATTTTCACCTTCAGAAGTTTTTTGTCCATGATTTTCCATAAAAAGTATTTTCCAAGCACTATTCAGCAAAACTCACTTTCTTTTGTATACTTTGTCCCCAAATTCCTCTGGGAAATGCATTGGGATTGAGGAGCAGGCAAATCTCTAGTCATGCATCTTCTGCAATTATATTGAGTCTAAATAATACTCTCAAAAATTTCTATCCATTCTATTTGTCCATTTTCTTGTCAACCCTTGCTACCCTTTGAATGCACTAGATCTTTATATCTCACCAAAGTAGCATTTTCCAGACTAAAAAACAAAAACATGTCCCAGGTGACTTAGCCTTTTAAACTTTGGAACCCTGTGCCGGGCTCCAAACTTTTTAATTGGTGAGCATAACACATAGACTATCTAGTCAGCTTAAGCTATCTCTTCATTGTTGCCATTTTCCTTCTAAGGTAAGGCAATAGAGTCAGTTTGGCTGGAAAAGTGGGTTAGAGTCAGATTGTGAAGGGCTTTAATGTCAAAGAGAAAAGTTTATATTTGAATGCAGAGGATTAGCAGCCATCAAAATTTATTGAGTCAGGAAGTGATATGATAAGATTTGTGCTTACAGAAAAATCACTTTGGTAGCTGTGTGGAATGTATTGCAGAGAGAAGAAACTTGAAGCAAGGGAGAACAAGATAAAGGATATTTTAATAATCCAGGCTGGTGATGGTGAAGATATGAACTAAGATGATGGTTGTATAAGTAGAGGAGATGGATGTGAGAAATACAGTTAGAATGCTGAAGAATTGGCACCTGATTTTGTTTTTGTCTTTGGATTTTCAGCAATTAGCATAGTGTCTGGCACACTGTTTATTGATTGATTCATCTGAAAAGTGAAATTATTTATAAAGAAATTGCATTTTTTGCATTTTCCATCAGCATCTTAAGTTCTATTATGACTTTTTCTTTCTCTTTGCAGTAGAAAATAGTGATTTTTGGCAAAGAATGATCATGTATATATATATATATATATATATATGTGTGTGTGTGTGTGTGTGTGTGTGTGTGTGTGTGTGTGTGTGTGTGTGTGTAGGGAAATGCCAATCTACAAGTGATGAACACATTTAATTTTGGGTGACAAGCAGGGTTCATCTGTTTTAATTATTGCTTCTTTATTAACTTTTTTCAATGTTCTTTCATTAAAAAAGATTCCTTTTTCTTTTCTCTCAAGCAAATCTGCAGAGTAGTCTTATCAATATTCTTCTTGAAATGGCATAGTAGTTAGTATATGAATGTAGTATAGAGGCAGATGATATGTAGTGTTTGGCAATACCAGAGGTAATAAAATGTGAGTGGGTCTAGGCACTGGGAAACATGAATTAGAGTTGCATATCTTCAATACTATCTTCATACTTTGTGGCATTGGCAAAATTACTAGACTCTCTGAATTTTAGATTTCCCTTCTAAAAAAATGAGATTTATTTATTCTTCCTACTTATCTGGACTATTTTAAGGTTCAAATGAAACAATCTGTACAAAGCACTTCAAAATCTTAAAATGCTATGCAAATATAACCTATCATCATGTAATATATCTCTGGAAGTTTGGTTGTTTGCAATTAATGTTTTTGGTCACAGTAACTCATGAAGACTAGTTACTAAGGCATTGAAGGATTTTAATTTGCATTAATGGAGCAAGCACTTATGCACTGAAACCCTGAACAGTTCAAGGATGGAAAAAGTATTATTTTTCAAATAATTGTCATGTGAAATAAATGCTTAGAACACAGTCAGTACTTAATATTTGTTACATTCAATTTATGTAATGAGGATAAGTAGCAAAGTTGAATTTGGAACAGTTTCATTTCACTTAATCTATTATAAAATGGATTCTATCTTATTTAATTATTTGTGAACTCCCACTTCCTAATTGTAAATATTTTAAGTCACTGAAAAAATTTCATATTTCTTCATATAAATTACTTCCGTCCACATGACTTGGTAAAGTTATCCATATGGCATGTAATTCAACAAACATTTATTAAGCACCCTATTGTGTATAACAGACTATGCTAGGAATTGGTGATATAAACATACCCCTCCCCCCAAGCCCCTGTCGTTTAAGATTTTATATCATACTGGGAAGAATTAATTAAATGACATTAACAGAAAAATTTTTAACATTTCAAAAGCACTTTATATAAATTATCTTACTTCTATACAGTACCACTGTAAGGCAGGCCCTGCAGATGCTCATGCTACAAATGAGGAAAATGAACATCAGAAAAATTAGGTGACATGCCCAGTGTCACAGAACTCTTTAATATCAGATATATAATTTAAACTGTTTTCTTTCTATATAATACCTATCTATATTTGTATATATGTAATATATAATTATAATTATATATATATTATAACATGACTTGTAATTAAAATATGCAATATATACATTGTGTGTGTGTGTGTGTGTGTGTGTGTGTGTGTGTATTTTGGGAGAATAATAATTAGAAAGGATGTTGGAGATGATCCAATTCATCCTTCTAATTTTACAAAAACCCAGAGATCTTAAATGGCTACATCAAAATTTCCATGTATATTCTCACAATAGTTATAGTCTTTCCCTTGCAGTAAAAAATAAACCTGGACTCTTGTCCTCCCTCTTATCACAACCTATCTGGGGGTTAGCATGTCATATACTTTTTAAACTTCAGGGATCCCATCTGTAAAATACAACTAGTAATTCTTGCTCTATTTAGCTTCTGGAATTGTGAAGATCAAATAAGAAAATAACTGAAAGTGCTCTGTAACCATCAGACCCTGGAGGATGCAAGCCTATTATTATTTTTAAATTATAATTATATATTTATTGTAAAATTTAAACAATATGAAGAGAATTTTCATATATAAATTAAAACATGTCCCCTCCCATAGGACTGCAAATGAAACTTTGAATTCTACTTCTTACTACTTGCAAGCCTATTATTACTGCTATTATTATCCACTAGAGCTCAGTCATCTGCCATTCCCTTTAACCTGCTTTTCAGTGACAGAAACCAAGAAGATTTTAATGCTATTATGGTACTTGGTTCCCAGTTCTCACTTTTATTTTTTCTTTCCATTTTGGAGTAATCAACATATATTCCTGGTACTTTAATGTTTGATAAAGACAATAATTTTCCCTTCTGAGTTCCCTTTCCTAATCTCCAAATTGAAATTTAATATCGTGCATTAAGTTATTCCTCTGTAAAATTTATATTTCGTCATTTGGGCAAGCAGCTCTGAATAAAGGCAGTTATGATGGGTGATTCCTAATTACACACATGTGGCTGAAGTTGATTCATGTCCTTAAGAGTTGCTGATGCCATTGCCTAGGTTAACAGAAGAGGAAATAAATTATTTAAATAGCCCCATTTTGGAAAAAGAAATAGAACAAGCTATTAATCAACTCCCTAAGAAAAAATCTCCAGGGCCAGATGGATTTACATGTGAATTTTACCAAACATTCAAAGAACAATTAATCCCAATACTATACAAACTATTTGAAAAAATAGGGAAAGAAGGTGTACTACCAAACTCCTTCTATGACACAGATATGGTGCTGATAGCTAAATCAGGTAGGGAGAAAACTGAGAAAGAAAACTATAAACCCATTTCCCTAATGAATATTGATGCAAAAATTTTAAATAAGATTTTAGCAATGAGATTACAGAAAGTCATCCCCAGGATAATATACCATGACCAAGTAGGATTTATACCAGGAATGCAGGGCTGGTTCAATATTAGGAAAACTATTAGCATAATCAATTATATTAATAACCCAATTAACAAAAACCATATGATTATCTCAATAGATGCAGAAAAAGTCTTTGATAAAATTCAAAACCCATTCCTATTAAAAACACTGGAGAGTATAGGAATAAATGGGCTTTTCCTTAAAATAATTAGTAGTATCTACTTAAAACCTTCAGCAAGTATCATATATAATGGAGTCAAACTAGAACCATTCCCAATAAGATCAGGAGTGAAACAAGGCTGCCCACTGTCACCATTATTATTTAATATTGTTTTAGAAATGTTAGCTTTTGCAGTAAGAGAAGAAAAAGAGATTAAAGTAGGTAATGAGGAAACTAAATTATCACTCTTTGCAGATGACATGATGATATACTTAGAGAACCCTAAAGACTCAACTAAAAAACTATTAGAAACAATTCATAACTTGAGCAAAGTTGCAGGATACAAAATAAATCCACATAAATCATCAGCATTTTTATATGTTACCAATAAAGTTCAGCAGCAAGAGATACAAAAAGAAATTCCATTCAAAATAACTGTTGATAGTATAAAATATTTGGGAATTTATTTGCCAAGGGAAAGTCAGGAATTATATGAACTAAACTACAAAACACTTTCCACACAAATAAAATTAGACCTAATCAATTGGCAAAACATAAAATGCTCATGGATAGGTCGAGCGAATATAATAAAAATGACAATACTACCCATACTAATTTACTTATTTAGTGCCATACCAATCAAACTCCCAAGAAATTATCTTACAGATCTAGAAAAAATAGTAGCAAAATTCGTTTGGAAGAACAAAAAGTCAAGAGTTTCAAGAGAATTAATGAAAAAAAAGGCTGATGATGGTGGACTTGCTGTACCATATCTAAAACTATATTACAAAGCAGTGGTCATCAAAATCATTTGGTACTGGCTAAGAAATAGAGTAGTCGATCAGTGGAATAGGATAGAATCACAAGACAAACTAGGCAATAACTATAGCAATCTAGTCTTTGATAAACCCAAAGACCTCAGCTTCTGGGATAAGTACTCACTATTTGACAAAAACTGCTGGGAAAATTGGAAACTAGTATGGAAGAAATTAGGGCTTGACCCACATCTAACACCACATACCAAGATAAGATCTAAATGGGTTCATGATCTGGATATAAAGAGTGATACTATAAGTAAATTAGAGGAAGGTAATATAGTTTACCTCTCAAACCTATGGAGATGGAATAAATTTATGTCCAAAGAAGAACTGGAACTCTTAATTGAAAACCAGATAGATAACTTTGACTATATTAAGTTAAAAAGTTTTTGTACAAACAAAACCAATGCAGTCAAGATTAGGAGGGAAGCAATAAATTGGGAAATCATCTTTACATTTAAGGGTTCTGATAAAGGTCTCATCTCTAAAATACATAGAGGATTGTCTCATATTTATAAAAATTCAAGCCATTCTCTAATCAATAAATGGTCAAAGGATATGAACAGACGATTTCCAGAGGATGAAATTAAAACTATTTCTAGTCATATGAAAAGATGCTCCAAATCACTATTGATCAGAGAAATGCAAATCAAGACAACCCTGAGATACCACTACACACCTGTCAGATTGGCTAAAATGACAGGAAAAGTTAACGCGGGATGTGGGAAGGCTGGGACACTGATGCATTGTTGGTGGAGCTGTGAATGGATCCAGCCATTCTGGAGAGCAATTTGGAGCTATGCTCAAAAAGTTATCAAACTGTGCATACCCTTTGACCCAGCAGCATTTCTATTGGGCTTATATCCCAAAGAAATCATAAAGGAAGGAAAAGGCCCCACACGTGCAAGAATGTTTGTGGCAGCCCTTTTTGTAGTGGCTAGAAACTGGAAACTGAATAGATGCCCTTCAATTGGAGAATGGCTGAATAAATTATGGTATATGAATATTATGGAATATTATTGTTCTGTAAGAAATGACCAGCAGGACGATTTCATAGAGGTCTGGAGAGACTTGCATGAACTGATGCTGAGTGAAATGAGCAGAACCAGGAGATCATTGTATACGGCAACAACAATACTGTATGACGATCAATTCTGATGGACATGGCTCCCTTCCACAATGAAATGTTTCAAATGACTTTCGATTGTTCACTGAAGAAAACCATATACACCCAGAGAGAGGGATGTGAAATGTGGACCACAACATAACATTCTCATACTCTTGATTGATGTTTGCTTACATTGTGTTTTCTTTATCTGATGTCTTTTGTGTAGATAAGATTTTTCTTGCACAACAATGATAAGTTTGGAAATATGTATACATATATTCGATTTGTCAAGTATTTTAACATAATTAACATGTAGTAGATATCCTGCCATCTAGGGGAGGGGTGGGGAGTTGGGGGGAAATTTGTAACAGAAAGCTATGTAAGGGTTAATGTTGAAGAATTACCCAAACATATGTTATGCAAATAAAATAAAATAAAAAAAAGAGTTGCTGATGCCATTTCAGGGACAAGAACCCTCAAAGCATAGTAAAAACATGTTTTTTTGGGGGAAAATGTGTTTGACAACATATAGACAAGGGCTTCAGAGCACATCAGTTCAGTGAATTTACGTGTCTTCTTTAGCATTCAAAATTCTCTCTTTAAAGATGAGTTGTAGCTATATTGGGAAAAGGTAAAATATGTCTTGGCTAGCTTGAATTCACAAGAAGCTACCTTAAAAAGCTATCTCACCTATATCTTTCCTCTCTGTAGGATTGTTTAAATAGTGACTCCTTCTCCTAGGCAGGTTCTTCCACAATTCTAAGGGTTGTAAATTAGAGATTTAATAATGGTAACCCTTTGTGTCAGAATAGACTATTCGAATCATTTTCACATCTTACCTATTTTTATAATCCCTCAGAGAAGTAGTATAATATAGTTAAGATAGTATTCTCCTTTTGTAATAGCTAAGGGCTTCTTAATCTTTTTTCACTTGTGACCCTTTTTCACCTAAAAACTTTTTACATGACCCAAGGTATATAGATATACAAAATATGCATATAAAATAAGTATACAAATCAGACATTTACTGATAATAAATCATAAAGAAATGTACTTTAAAACAGTTCTTTGATATGCATAATTGTATCATTTGTTAAAGATGAGGAGATGGATATGCTTGTTTATTTTTACATAAAAAATTAATTCTTAGTGGAATTTTTCATACCTCAGGATGGAGAGCATCTTAAACATTTTTTAGAGTTGATTGATATTTTACAACCCCCATATTCAGTTATGTGACCCCATATGGGGCTGCCAACCACAATTTAATAAATTTTGTAATAGATGAAGAAATTAAGGCAAAAGAAAGTTAAACTGACTATCAAAGTTGCAGCTAGATTCAAGTTTCTCCACTTTTAACCCAGAATTATTTTTTCAGTTGACCGAGCTAATTAGAAAATCTACAGATTTTTATTGTTCTCACCTGTCAGATCTGCAACTCTGGGTCAGGCATTATCCATACTAATGGAGCTCTTTTTCCCTACTGAAGATCCTAAAGACTACATGTTATTTCAGTATCAAAAATTACATGGATGTATAGCATTGTCACCATCTTCTCTGCATGACTGTCTTGTGCCTTCAATTTTTGGGTAGGGTTATTTTACTACAAACTCATAAATAGTAAGCATATAGTACATTTTAGAAATCAAAAGAAATGAAGAGAAGCTTTTAAAAAGAGACTTTTAACTATTTGTTGCTCTCCCATATTTTACTATTTATAGTTTTCTTGTATTTTAAAATACATTTTATTGCTGCATTTTATTTCTATAACTTACTTTGCTTACTTTGTTCTTTTCCCCATCCCTCTCACAGACATTCATAATAATAAAGAATTAAAACAGGAAAAAGTTCAGCAAAATTGTAAATGTATGTGTATATGAGAGAAAGATATGTCCTCTGAATTGCTTTTTTTTAGTAGTAATATGATCCAAAATTTTTCCTCTTTATTGAAACTATGTTCAGTACAGTATCAGTTATATAGTAAAATCTTAAATTTGTGGAACCTTGCCTTCCTTCTCTTCCCCTCTTGAAAATCAATTCCCATAATTATTTTGCTGTCAGCATGGATTTCATGTATAGTTATTTGCCTTCCAGACTTCATTTTTTTAAGTGTCAGTTCATGTCAATTCATAAAAAAGTTTTATCTACACAATGTGAATATTCAGATAATTTCTTTTTATATCAGTGGGTACATTGTATGGAACTCAGAATCTTGACCTTCCTAATTTTGGTTAGTTTTTGTCTCAATGAGGATGATGTAGGATCATCATTTTTATGTTGCCATCAGAATTTAGACTCCAAATTTATTTTCTAACAATCTTATCACTTCTATAGGTCTTTTTCAAATGAATTGTCTCAAAATGGTTTCATTATGTCACTTTAGTCTATAACTGGGCAAACAAAGCAAGAAATAGCTATCTTGTATAACTAGGACTCATTTAAAAGCCAATATGGATCATTTAATTCAAATAAGGCCAAGCAATATTTGCCTTAATTATCTAGAGAAGGGGTAAAAATGGCTCCAGATTCACTCTATAATTTAACAACTCTGTTTCTCTTCATCAGTATGGATAGGGCTATGAAAACATCTTAGGCCAATCCATATCCAATCAAAATGAGATTAAGACAATCTTTAAAAAAAATCAGATTGGCAGAACAGATGTTTGTTCTCTCTCTCTCCCTTTCTCTCTCTCTCTCTCTCAATATATGTACTATCTATAATTTTGTTGTAGTTGCATGTAACTATATGTAGTCATACTAGTTATCTATAATATAGTCAGAACATATTCTTTTAGTTATCATATATAACACATATAATAGCTTTATATATAACATACATACATACATAATAATATAATATATATGTATATGTGTGTATGTGTAACTCTGTATAAATTTGCCTTTCCTGGCTTCATTTTTGCATTTCATGATAGGCTGTGAAATAATTTTGCCTCTACAGCATAATCAGATAATTATTTTTTCTTATTTTTAATTTTATTTTAAGTTGTTAAGTGTAGTATATGGAGCACAAAAATGTATGTGTATTATGCATACACACATGTATACACACATATATACACATTGCACATGCACACACATGCATGCATACATAGACATATGTGTTCATGGACTCCAGATTAAGAGCCCCTTTGTAGAATCTGATTCAGAAGACCAATGAGAAACAAGATAAAGGAAAAGGTTTTTGTTTTTTTTTTTTTTCTAATTCTAAACCTATGATCCTATGACTGGTTCATTTGTCTGTCTTCTCATTTCTACAAAATCCTTTTAAGAATGTCTATACATGTATCAAAGGTATCTGTGATAAAACTATGAGAAAGGAAAAGTCAGACTTTAACAGATACTTTTCTATAGCAAGCCATCTTTACAGTTATAAATTGTAAAATCACTTGGAAAGCATAAAGGACGCAGAAGATCATGCCGTGTCAGATTTTTTTTTTTGATAATTAATAGACAATAACCTTGTCTGGATAATATAGGACTCTTCGCTAGATCCAGCCAAAAATATAGTTAACTGTTTGACAATCCTTTCATTAGCAATTTTAAATAAAGCATTGTGATGGCTATCAGTTATCACGCCTGGAATCAGCAAGACTGAGTTCAAATCCAATTTCAGGCATTTTTAACCATGTCATTGGGCAAATCATTTAACGACTGCCTGTCTCAGTTTCCTCAGCTGTAAAATAGGGATAATATAAACACCTACTTTCTGGGGTTATATGAGGATCTGAGGAAAAAAAAATGTAAATGCTTAGCACAGTGCCTGGCACATAGCAGATGCTAAATAAATGCTTCTTTCAATTCTCTCCTCTCCTTCCCCACTTGTCAAAAATGTTTATCATGGAAGACAAAATCCTGAGAAGAATACAAATGCTAGAAGGTTTCCCTCTGCATGATGGGATCCTCCAGAACCTCCAGTTTTTAAATAGCTTTGTGCTAATTGTGTCAGGCTCCAGAATTTTTACAGGATCTCCATAATAAGGCCAATGGCTATTCAATGGTGATTGTTTTAGCAATCTAAATAGGAAAAATCAGGTGGAAGAGTAATAGATTTTGGCATGCTCCAGCTGAATGGAAAATTGGGTCCATTGAATTAGTCTCATGAATTTTAGATCGGCAGGTCCTGCAGATGGCCAATGAACTTGACTCAGAATTGAATATAAGGGTGATTTCAGGTTACCCTTGGGGAATGACACAGTACTTTTAACAAATCTAAGCAACACCTTGACAACAAACTCCCATTTAACATGAGGATACCATTTTTGATGCTATAAAAATGTGAACTCTAGAACTTGACTATCCTTGAAGAACCAAAATTATGGATAACCCAGAAAATAATGGAAAGATACATTGTGGTATAAATCCCACTGTTAATAATGACTTTTAGGGAAAAGTAGAAGACAGGTTCACAGACACATATAATCAGAAAAGAATGAAGTCCATTTAAGTAATTAGAAGTAGCAGACAGACCTAGTGCCACATTGGTGCATACAAAATTTAAAGAACATAGAAGTTCTTCTCCAGCATATTGGGTTGTTTCTCTAGGGAGGTTTTATGGGAGGAAGTTCACAAGGATTGCACAGCATGGGAAGGCATAGGTAGGGCATAACCATCACCAAAGGAAGGAGTGTATGTATCAATGAGATCATAGCTCCTTTAAAAGATTGAAGCAAGTAATCAAAACATATTTATGATTGATTGAATTTTCACACATCACCAAGAGAGTCTGATGTCATATAAATCTAACCTGACATATGAATTAAACTATCAATTGATGCATCTCATCAATGGCTCTTTTCATCGAAGGATAATCTAATCTCAGAAACAGAAAACATATTTTCTAGATTCTAAAATCCTCCATTGGTGAAATAGGATTAGCTCAATTAACAGTTGGTGCTCCCATAATGATGGATTATATTCCATGGATATTGCATTGCGGGGGCATTGCTGTGTTTTGAATCTTATCTTGTTCGTAATATATGTCATCTTATTCTAGCACCTGTGTATGTGGAACTGGACCAGGTTCCTAATGTGACAGTAGTATCAATCCACTTCTTAAAATCAAATAGAAAAGAGGTGAGCTTCACAGAATAATTTACATTTATTTGGAGATTATTTTAGCTCCAGATTAATTTATAGGACCAAATATCAGCAAATTTGTGAAGTAAGTTTAAGCTCCTTGAGGATGGACATGGCATAATTTCAGAATCATAGAATCTCAGAATTGGAAGGCACCTCAGAGCTTGTCTAATGTTCCTCATACTTGAACAAGAATATTTTTTTTAAGTGTAGTGGAAAGAGGGTTAGATTTGGAGAGACTTGGATTTGAATCTTGCCTTTGAAATTAACTAGATATATGATCCTAGAAAATTGATTTGAGATCTCTCAGCCTCAGTTTCCTTATTTGTAATTTGGAGAAATAATAGTACCTAATTCATAGAATTTTTGTGTTAATCATATTATATATGTGCATTCATCTCTTTACAAATGTTAAAATCTATGCAGTTGTTAGCCACAATTATTAATCTCCTTGAGACTCAGTTTATTGATCTGATATTGGTCTGATTGATATACTCTTGTTCTTATATGTAAGAGTTTACTATATCTAGCCTATGCTAGTCATTTCACCATCATTTTTCTTCCATTCTGGCAAAGTATACATGGAATATAATAGACACTTGCCTGATTGTTGACTGGCTAAAAGCTTTTCACACATTCTTGTCACTTTTTTTTCCTAGCTGAAAACAATAATAAAATCAAAACTACTATTGTTTTTAGAAAGGGCATGCCAATTACCTATGCTTAGTGACTCCACTTATTATCCCTATTACTTCTTAGGCCAAGATATTCTTTCCTGGCCATATGTTGTATTTTCATATTAAATATAAGCCCTATAAGATTGAGCCTGTCTTTTTATTTATATCCCATTAACTTAGCAAAGTGCCTGGCATATAGGAATGATTATTCTTCCTTCTCTCCCTCTCTCCTTTTCTTCCTTCCTTCCTCCTCCCTCCCTCCCTCCTTCCTTCCTTCCTTCCTCCTCCCTCCCTCCCTCCCTCCTTCCTTCCTTCCTTCCCTCCCTCCGTCCCTCCCTCC
>JAJPUD010000369.1:131633-178551 GCA_023553655.1 Myrmecobius fasciatus
TCCCTCCTTCCTTCCTTCCCTCCTTCCTTCCTTCCTTCCTTCCCTCCTTCCTTCCTTCCCTCCTTCCTTCTTTCCTCATTAAGGATGCCTGTGCATATCTACAATGGCAGGGGCTCCTCTCCTTCTTAAGAAAGTCTATTCTATTTTTGGATGACTAATTATTAGGTGGATGTAGACTAGACTTTTTCCTCATGTAAGGATTAAACCTGTGTCTTTGCAACTTGTATCCATTGCTTCTAGTTCATCCCATTTATTTACTTCTTACCTTTCACTTTCACAGCCTCAAAGTGCTTTCTAAACTATAGGTAATTAAAATGTTTGCTAAATGAACTAAAAAAAATGAAGATATGATCTTTACCTGTGTTTATCTCTAGCAAAACCTGTCTTCACCTTTGATATCAGCTCTCACCTTTAAAAAATCTATAGTCTCCTTTTCAGAAAACTGCTCTGGAGCATTAAGATTATTTCAGGGAAGATATAATTCATACTTATTTAAAGATATATTCCATTTCTAAAGGACAAATGTTCATTAGATAAAACTTTAGTAGAAATTTAAGACTGAATATTACTTTTTCTAGGTATATTTACATTTTAAATTTCTCTAATTGCAGAAAGAAAGACCTTGTCTTTTGTTAAAGGGCTCTCAACCATCACTGAGCAAGTGAGGGCATTCTTGTTCAGTGACAGGGGAGCCTCCTATCCCATTATTCCACCTATATACATCTAAGGCCTTCTACTTCATCTCTTGTTTCACTTTCTGGCCCACATAAATGACCTCCTCTCTAACTACACATAAAACTGGCCTTAGTCTTTCCATAAATGTTTCCTCAACCATTGCAAATTATTTCTGGCTCTTGCCAACTGCGTAAGTATTTCTTCTATTGGGACTGTGACATGAGAGCTGATTTTACTAATACAACAAGGCTTTGTTAAGGCTTTCAAGAAGGAATGATATGGCATAATGCCCAATATCACAGGAGGGTTACCTAGATGGCACTGGAGGAACATCACTATTTTCTTGATCCCGGTTGACCAAAGCTTAGGGCAACCTTAGCAAAAGCATCTCCTAAGAGCTCTATGTAGTTTGAATCTTTGAACCACCCCTCCATTCTGGTGTATGAGAATGATGATGGTGAGTGAGAGTGAGATGGTGAGACAGAAAAGAATAATGATTATGACATTTTGAAAGGATATAAAATTGGATCATGTTACCAAATCAAATTAGTAACAGAAATCATAGAAGCAGGCATAAATAGATTAAGAAAGCAATTAAATCCATGAGTAAAATGCCATTGGATTAATAAGGTTATTCACAAATCAACAAACTATTAAAATGGCAATGAATTGTTGGAATGAACATATCTGTTTACAGAAAATGGCATTTCCCTGGCACATAAATTGGAAAGAAGGATTGTATATTTGGCTCAGGATTGTGTATTTGTGCAGTCTCAGGAGGCTATGCTTTTTTGAAGTCTGGGAGTTTTCACCTGAAAGTCTTTGATTCAGTAGTTCCTAATCTATGAGCCAAGGAATACTGGGGAGCCATGGAGTTATTGCAAAGTATCTATTTATCTATATGTGACACAAGCATTGCCTTTAGATCTTTACTTAGTTCTAACAAAATCCCCAGTATAATTCAGCATAATAAATAACTTAAAATATTTCTAAGGACTGAATGAATATCTCATACATATATATCACCATCATGTAGGTAGGTGCTGACATAATTGATAAAATGTAAGTTCTTTGAGGATCACTACTGAAGTCATAGTAGCTTTCTGGCTTCATAGTCAATGTATACTTCTCAGTCAATGTATACTTTTATGTTTATCTTGCATGCATACATATATATATATATATATTTTGAATTTTTAAATTTTATTTGAGAAGGGGATCATCATACTAAAAATCCCTTAATGAAATTACCAACTTGAAATAATTTTGATTTAATGATTAAGAACATTTATTTGTGAGTGATTTTGACTCAGTGAATATGAGAACAGTAATAAGAAATAGAAATGTTACAAAGATTATTTTGTACTTTTAACTTTACACAATAACAATTTGATTTGTCAGTATGTTTCATCATTAAGGTCTCCTTGTGTCTCATTATTGCATGAAGTTGACCTTGGATTCCTGAAGGTTTTGCCAGTTTATCATGTTCTTAGCCACCCAGCAGGAAAGGCTTTAAGTTCAAGTGGACAGTTTTTAGCCACCTGAATATTAACCTGGTTAAGTTCATAAAGGCTCATTACCTGAAGATTGGTAATGAGATATTTTGAACCACAGAAACTCATGAAATTTTCAGCTATTATGGAAGTCCTAATATGCATCAGAGGATGGAGTGTCTATATTGAGGAAATCTGGGTCTTTGAAAAAAATATTGAATTATTTGGTGATTAGTATAACTAACATTAGGATGTTAAAGATTGGTTCGATTTTTGAATTTGTAGTGATATTTCCACATTTGCATTTTTCTACATATTAATAGTTCATGCAACTAACCTTAAATTTCATCTGTGTGATATAATCAATATAAAGAGGGTGTTAGATAAGTGAATGCTCAGTATGGTTTAATACTGCACATAGCTTGAATCCTATATCCCAAACCCAAATATTAACTGTCCTATAAATTTAAACAAAAATTATGAATGTTCACTACTCTTCATTTTGGCATTGCGGATATTACTAAAGATAGCAGACAGACCTTATAGAGAGTTGAATTAGATGATAAATTTAGTCTGTCCTCTGCCTTTACTCTTCCAGTTTGGCAAACAGATTCCTGGTTTTAAGAATACAGGATACAAAAAATGAGTTCATAAACTTTATTTAGCATATAAATAAATATTTTTGGACTAATATTTTGAGGATTGAGTTTATGCATAATAAATTTTCTTTGAAATATGTTTTTTTTCAAAAGGAGAGAGAAAAATGAGATCTAATAAAAAAAGACTTTTTTTTTCTGCTCCAAGCATTTTACTTTCTTTTTTATATTTTTAAAGAAGGAATTGACTCCTGGAGTTCCTTAGATAGCCTGAACTCTTTTACAAATACTTTCTCCTTCTCAAAAAATTTACTTTCATCTTAAAGTTTTTACTTTTATATCTGGTGGGCATAATAGGTGGCTTCAAAGATATTTTTAAACACCTTTCCTTATTTTTTCTCTAAAAACTAAAACGTTCACTTTCTGACTTTACTGTTTCTAGTAATGATGATACCTTATACCTAGACTTAGTAAAAGTCTAGGTTTTATTATTTTTTTTAATTTATGAAATCAAGTGAGCATTTTGATAATGGTATAATAAAAAAGATGATTGCACATAAAACTGAAAATCTAATATGTACAACTTGCTACTTCTTTTAAATATATTATAGGCATATAAATTTTTTCTAGAGATGAGTGTGTATGTATACACATACATACATTATGTAAAATTATTTTATATATCCATTTATCAATTCTTTCTCTTGATGCAGATAGCATCTTTCTTCACATGTCCTTTGTAAATAATTTGGGTATCTATGATAGTCAAAATGACTTATTTTCTCAAGGTCATTCTTAAAACAATATTACATTAAATTAAAAAAAAAGTTGTATAAATCAAACAAATGTTAACCAAAATCAGAAGGAAATAAGAAAATGGAAAAAACTTTATAGTTTCTCAGATCAAGATCTCATATCTCTTTCTCTAGCTTTTTTAGTTGCAAGTCCAATTCATTGATTTTCTCTTTTTCTATTTTATGCAAATAAGCATCTAGAGATATAAAATTTCCCCTTATTACCGCTTTGGCTGTATCCCACAAATTTTGGTATGTGGTCTCATTATTGTCATTCTCTTGAATGAAATTAGTAATTGTGTCTGTAATTTGCTGTTTCACCCATTCATTCTTTAGGATAAAATTATTTAGTTTCCAATTGCTTTTTGGTCTATTTTCTCCTGGCCTTATATTGCATGTGATTTTTATTCCGTCATGATCTGAAAAAAATGCATTTATTATTTCTGCCTTCCTGCATTTGATTTTGAGGTTTTTGTGTCCTAGCACATGGTCAATTTTTGTATAAGTTCCATGGACTGCTGAGAAAAAAGTAAACTCCTTTCTGTCTCCATTTAATTTCCTCCAAAGATCTATCATACCTAACTTTTCTAACATTTTGTTTACCTCCTTAACTTCTTTCTTATTTATTTTGTGGTTTGATTTATCAAGTTCTGAGAGAGGGAGGTTGAGATCCCCCACTATTATAGTTTTGCTGTCTATTTCTTCTTGCATCTCTCTGAACCTTTCCTCTAGGAATTTCCATGCTATACCACTTGGTGCATATATGTTTAGTATTGATATTGCTTCATCATCTATGGTACCCTTTAGGAAGATATAATTTCCTTCTTTGTCTCTTTTAATGAAGTCTATCTTTGCTTTTACTTGGTCTGAGATCAGGATTGCTACCCCTGCTTTTTTTTGTTCACCTGAAGCATAATAGATTCTGCTCCAGCCTTTTACCTTCACCCTGTATGTATCTCTATGTTTTAGATGTGTTTCCTGTATACAACATATTGTTGGATTCTGGTTTTTAATCCACTCTGCTATCTGCTTCTGCTTTAAGGGAGAGTTCATTCCATTCACATTCACAGTTAAAATAACTAATTCTGTATTTCCTGTCATCTTATTTACCCTAGCTTATGCTTTTCTCTTTCTTATCCCCTTTCCCTCCTCCCTACTATTTTGCTTTTGAAAACCACTTCCCTCAAACAATCCTTCCCCTTTAGAGCCCCACCCACCCCCTTTTCCTCCCTTTCCCTCCAGTTTCCTTATAAGTACGTCTATTATTCCCTCTGAGCCAAATCTGATGAGATGGAGATTAACCCAATTCTCATTCCCCTCCCTTTTCTCCCCTCAATCATTATAGGTTTTCTTTGCCTCTACATGTGATGTAGTTTCCCTTATTTTACCTCCTTTTCCTCTTCTTCCAGTGTTATCCCTTTTCTACCTCTAATTTCTTTTTCAGTTTATCATATCATAAGATTCATAAAATCACAATAAACATATAATAATAATCATAAAATCACAGTAATCATATGATAATAATCATAAAATCACAGTAATCATATCATAATCATAATGTAATAATCGATTCATAAAATCAACCCTCATTCTATAAGTATCTATAACATAAATATAGTTCTCAAGAGTTATTTTTTCTTGTTACCTTTTTATGTTTCTCTTGTGTTCTGTGTTTGTAGATCAAATTTTTTGTTCAGTTCTGGTCTTTTCAGTAGAAATAGGTGAAATTCTCCTATATCATTGAAAGACCATCTTCTTCCCTGGAAGATAATGCTCATTCTAGCTGGGTAACTTATTCTTGGCTGTAATCCAAGTTCCTTTGCCCTTCGGAATATCTGATTCCAGGCCCTTCGATCCTTCAAAGTAGAAGCTGCTAGGTCCTGTGTGATCCTAATTGTAGCTCCCCGATATTTAAATTGTTTCTTTCTGGCTTCTTGTAATATCTTTTCCTTGGTATGATAGTTCTGGAATTTAGCCACGATATTTCTGGGGGACTTAATTTTTGGGTTTCTTTCAGGAGGTGATCGGTGGATTGTTTCGAGGAGTATTTTGCCTTCTGGGTGTAAAATATCAGGGCAGTTTTCTTTTATGATTTCCTGGAATATAGTGTCCAGGTTCTTTTTTTCATCATGGCTTTCAGGAAGCCCTATAATCCTTAGATTGTCTCTCCTAGATCTATTTTCCAGGTCAGTTGTTTTTCCTAGGAGATATTTCATGTTTTTCTCTATCTTTTCATTTTTTTGTTTTTGTTCAACTGATTCTTGAAGTCTTGATGAGTCATTAATTTCCAATTGTTCGATTCTAATTTTTAATGTCTTATTTTCTTCAGTTACTGTTTTTAGTTCCTTTTGCAATTGACCAATTACATTTTTTTGTTCACTGCATTCTTTTTCCATTTTTTCTATTTTATTTTGCAGTGATCTCATTTCGTTTCCCCATGTTTCTTCTAACTCTCTTTTAAGATTTTTTATGCAATCTTCAAAGAAAGCCTTGTGACATGGAGACCAATTTATGTCTCTCTTTGGGGCTTTTTCTGGAGTTGCTTTACCTTTAGGGGCCTCAGGATTTGAGGTCTGTTCTTCCCTCTCTCCATAAAAGTTGTCTATGGTGAGAGCTCTTTTTGGTTTTTTATTCATTTTTTTTTAAAGGTGTGAGGTCTGTTTAGGGCAAAGGTGGGACAGCTGCTTTAATTTGCCCTGGGGCAGTTCTGCTGATTGAGTTATTTCAGGAACTGGGCAGTTCTGCTGATTGAATTATGTCAGAGGCTGGGCAGCTCCGCTGATTGAATTATTTCTGGTGCTTATCAGACCTGTTGTTTGATTGATTGCTTTAAGGTGCTGTGTAATGGCAGCTAGTTACGATGCTCATCAGGGGTTCAGTGGTTCACAATCTATTCCCCTCAAAAGGCAGACCCTCCAAACCACCTGCCCACAATCAGGACAAATTGTTCCAAGAGGCCTGCAGAAAACTCCCAGGTGTGTGAAAAGCACAACGCTCCCACTCCTGTTCTGACTCCTGTTCCAGCTCCCTGCTCCAGCTCCCTGCCCCGGTCTCCCTGTGCTGCAGTCTGGGTTCAGTAGGCCACCCCCTGCCCCATTAAAACAGACCTGTTTTGAGGTTCTTCCAGAGTATCTTCTTCTAGAATCCTGTTGTTCTCCGGATATTGTGGATTTTTTTGCTTCAGAATCAGTCTAGAGGCTTCATATTTTGTTGGTTTGAGGGGAGGTTAGAGGAGGTTACAGAGAATCCTGTCTGATCTCCGCCACCATGGCTCCACCCCCGGAAGGAAAGGCCCAAGATCTCATATCTCAAACACATAAAGACCTTTGTCAAATCTATAAGAATATGAGTCATTGGACAATGGACAAATGGACAAATAGTCAAAAGATACAAATAGACAATTTTCCAGTAGTGATACTAGTTTTTTTTTTATTAAAGCTTTTTATTTGTATAACATATGTATGGGTAGTTCCCCAACAATGATCTTTATAAAGCTTTCCATTACAAATTTTACCCCCAGTCCCCTCCCCTCCTCTAGATGGCAGGAAGTCCACTACATGTTAATAATGTTGAAATGCTTGAGAAGTTATGCAAGAAACATCCTATCTACAAGAGAAAAAAAGGATCAGAGAAAGGCAACACAATGCAAGCAAATGTCAATAGAGATCATGAAAATGTTATGTTGTGGTCCATATTTCATATCCCTCTCTCTGGGTGTATATGGTTTTCTTCATTGAACAATTTAAACTGGTTTGAGACAATTCTTTGTTGCAGAGAGCCATGTCCATCAGAATTGATCATCATGTAATACTGTTGTTGCTGTGCATGATGATCTCCTGGTTCTGCTCGTTTCACTCAGCATCAGTTCATGCAAGTCCCTCCAGGCCTCTCTGAAATCGTCCTGCTGGTCGTTTCTTACAGAGCAATAATATTCCATAACATTCATATACCATAATTTATTCAGCCACTCTCCAATTGATGGGCATCCCTTCAGTTTCCAGTTTCTAGCCACTACAAAAAGGGCTGCCACAAACATTCTTGCACAGGTGGGTCCCTTTCCCTCCTCTAAGATATCTTTGGGATATAGGCCCAGTAGAAACACTGCTGGGTCAAAGGGTATGCACAGTTTGACAACTTTTTGAGCATAGCTCCAAATTGCTCTCCAGAATGGTTGGATCCATTCACAGTTCCACCAACAATGTATTAGTGTCCCAGTTTTCCCACATCCCCTCCAACATTCATTGTTATCTTTTCCTGTCATTTTAGCCAATCTGACCGGTGTGTAGTGGTACCTCAGAGTTGTCTTAATTTGCATTTCTCTGATCAATAGTGATTTGGAGCAACTTTTCATATGACTAGAGATGGTTTTAATTTCATCATCTGAAAATTGTCTATTCATATCCCTTGACCACTTATGTATTGAAGAGTGGCTTGAATTCTTATATATATGAGACAATTCTCTATATATTTTAGAAATGAGGCCTTTAAGTGATACTAGTTTTAAAGCAGATGATAAGTTCTTCTTCAATGGCCCTTTTGACTTTTCTGTAAGTAGGAAGGATAAATTGTGTTAATATGGAAATATGCAATTTTTTCTTCAATTATGATGCATACTTCCATATTGATACAATTTATCCTTCCTACTTACAGAAATAAGAACAGAAAAAAGAGAATGTGAGAGTGAATGGCATCACCAAGAGAGAAGAAAAATCCGGGGCCTTGCGCTTTGCATTTCATGGACTAGGTGGTACTGAAAGTTGGATAATTCTTGGAAGCTGGTGATTTCCCTTATTTGAGACCATGTAGAAATTAGGGATCTGGGATGAACCATGAAGAATGGCATGAAAGTTGCAAAGAGAAAAGAACTTCTTTGTTAATTTTTTTTTTTTTTTTTTGCTGAGGCAATTGGGGTTAAGTGACTTGCCCAGGGTCACACAGCTAGAGAATGTTAAGTGTCTGAGATGAGATTTGAACTCAGGTCCTCCTGACTTCAGGGCTGGTGCTCTATCACCTAGCTGCCCCACTTCTTTGTTAATTTTAAGAGGGCAGCAGGAAAAGTTATGACTTATGTAGGGATTTCCGTCATAGAAACCTTCATATTTGGGACTACAAATTGCAATGATTTCCAACTATTTCAGGTTAATGTTTACTCACCTAAGGATTTCAGTTTTGTTTTTCTTTTTATAATCATTTTTTCCTTGTAATATTGTGAAGTATTTGCTTGCAAACCAAGATTTGTTCATTTATCTAGGGAATTATGGATAGATAGTCAAAGATTTTGATCAAACAGTTCCCCAAAGAAGAATTGCAAACTATTAATAATCATTCAGAAAAATCTGATCTAACTTTCCAAAGTGAAAAAAGAGAGCTGCTGAAGAGTGCTTGTTTTCCAGACAAAGCATCAATCCCTCAGTGCCTATATCATGGACAGAGAGTGAGATTGAACGATGAGCTAGACTTAGAATTGTACAAGTGGAAATGAGTAGGTTGTGGTGTTTTGCAGAGTTTCTAATTACTCTTTATTCTTGAAACAGATTCATATGCATTAGAATGGAATCTAGAATTCTACATTCTTCTAGTGTGTCTAAAATGCTCAAGTCATGGAATACCAGTTTCTGAAGATTTTTAATTGTGGTCATCTCAAAAGGAGTTAGTGTCATTAGGTCATAATAAGAATTGCACTAGGGAAGCAGGATAAAGTGAGTCATCAGGGAGAGGTGGGCCACTTGTGCAGAACAGTGGGATAATTGATAGAGAACTTACATATTCTCTTAGAATCTTCACAGAGTCAAGAGCTCAAGAGGAGGATGTCAAGATCTTTGAAGGACTTAAGGGAGATAATGGGCAAGAGTCACAATTAAATGAGAAGGTGTAAAAGGACAGCAATCTGTATCATTAAATTAAGCACCCTATTGTTCAGTCTCTAGGATATTTTTCTCCTATAGATACCAGTTGACTTGAATGTTCAGCTAGCTAATGTGGTCACCTCCTCATGCAATGAGGTTTAAAATCATATTGTATTTCAAGTAAGTGCTTCCTTCAACCCTTAGGAAAGAGAAGAAAGAGATGAATGCCAGAGTTGAAAGGTTTTTTCCCCCTTTCCAGAGGCAAAGAAACCAAAGGACAATAATATTGTAAACTTCATGATTACAAAGGCTATTTGGACATTATTCTGCACAATTGGCAGGAACTCAGGAACTGAGTTTGTTTGCTAGTATGGAAATATTTGCAAATAGCTCTGTTCCAGTCATAAAGCACAAAGCATCATTCAAACCATTGAGTTTAATTTTAGTACTACTAAACACCATTTGTAAGTCATTCAATTTTACCAGTCCATTCTTCCAACCACCCTCCCCAGTTTATAGCTCATAGGATTTTTACAAAGGTGCCTTTGGATAACTAGAGTTGGTGTAGAATTATGTGATTTAAACTAAATTTTTAAGACTTCACAAAAGTCTTCCTGTAACAGTGACTAATATTCAGGCTATGAAACCAGTTTATAACTTGTCGCCTTGTAATAAGATTTTTTTTTTATTATTTTGGTAACTAACACCCCTTGGAATGGGTCCAAGAGAGAGATCTGTCTTTGATTTATTTTGCACAATAGAGAAAGTATTCTAATATGATCACAAGGCAGTGACTTGGGCACTGTTTTTTTCCAAATTGATAGTAACTGGGGGCATTAAAAATGTTCAGATTGTTTTTATGATATGGTTTTATTCTCAGAACTGTTTACTAACTTTCTTGAGGTTAACAATTCTGATTATATTTTAGACTTGGGTTGGTTTTAAGTCTATGAATTCTTTCTATAAGGCTATCAGATATCAGTTTTATCTTTTTTTCCTTTTTCTTTTATTTCCCATTAAATTGTGAGCTCTTTAAAGGAAATGATTGTCTTTTATCTTTTTTTTTAATTTATTTAAATATCCCCAATACTTAGCATAGTGCCTGGCACATAGCAAGTACTTAGTAAATGTCTATTGACTTGTTAAAATTGTCCAGTTGTCCATTATGAGAGAAAATTGGATATTCCTATCATAGAATATAATCACAGCAAGACTCTTGGTGGAATAGAGAATGGACATATTAGAGTTTTAGCATTCATTCAAGAAACTTTTGAAGACTGATCAAGCATTTATTAAGCACTCACCATGGGTTGAAAATAGTACTAAATTTTGAGGATATAAATAAGAGTACAGTCTCTACCCACAACTAGTTTATTCTACTTGGAGAAGATAACACATAAAAGGGACCTGGAAAAGTGGGAAAAGAAGAGAGGAAGATATCCAAGTAATGGCAAGGCTACTGGCAAATGAAGGGGGAGGTTCTGAATAATGAGGAGTGGAACCAGGAATGAAGTGAATGAGTATGGCTCATATAAGGGTGAAATAATTGTCCATAGTAGAGAATCAGAATGAGAGTGCCATAGGGTCTATATTTATGATGAAAGGGCTACTGATGAGAAGACTATTGGTAGGGTATAAAAATAAAATAAAATTCAAATTCAAGTATTTATTAAGCACCTGCAATGTAGGTGAAACTCATTATGGTACATACTGGGATAGATACAAAGACATATAAGACAGGGTCTCTGCCTTTGATTAGTTTACATCAACACATGTGAGAAAAAAATACCATTTGTAACAGAAGAATCATAAAATATGACAGAATTATATAGAGACAGAAATGCTTATTCCAGCTGAATGAGTTTTGTTAAATCATTTATCCTCTCAGGATCTCAGTTTCCTCATCTATAAAACAATGGGGGTTTGAACAATCATTAAGGTCCATTCCAGCTATAAATCTATGACCCTATGATGAAAGAAGGGATGGTGATAGATTTCTGTCTCTCTGTCTCTGTCTCTCTATATATATCTCTGTCTCTGTTTCTGTCTGTCTCTCTTTGTCTCTGTGTCTCTCTTTGTCTTTCTCTTTGTCTCTGCCTCTCTGTTTCTCTCTGTCTCTCTCTTTCTCTGTCTCTCTGCCTCTCTCTGTCTCTCTGTCTCTCTATTTCTCTCTTTGTCTCTGTCTCTGTCTGTTTCTCTCCGTCTGTCTCTCTCACTCTCTTTCTTTCTTTCTCTCCCTCCCCCTCCTCATACCCCTCTCCCTTTATTTTTGTAGCCTTTATTATAGTCACAAATCACTTGCTCATCATCACCACCAAATTGAATTATTCCCCTCCTTTTTGTATTTTTAGCACCATTTATTAGCAAGTTTCTCTGAGATGTCTTTTCCTACCTTGACTCCCATGATGATACAGTCATATACTTTTCTTCTAGCCTGACAATTACTCTCCATCTTCTTATCCTTCCATTTCTAAATGTGAGTTTTTATCCAAATTTGGTGGTTTGTTGATTTCATGATAAAAAAGCAGGTATCCTGCAAGGTTCTCCTTTTAAATCTTTTCCCTTCAAACAGTGTCCCCTCTGCTGGATGATCTCATTTATTACCATGGCTTTAATTCTTACCTCTATATAAATGACTTCCAAACTTATAGCCAAACTCACCTTCTCGTCAGCTCTTTTGTACTATATTTTAAACTGCTGCCTGTATGAGAAATCTTTTTTGGTATCTAACATTCAGTATCCTGGAATTCATCATTTCACCTTTCCGTAGATCCCAACTATGCATCCCCACTCTGAATTGAAATCCAGCCTCAGACTAGAAATGTGACCCTAGGAAGGCCATTTAACCTCTGTCTACCTCAGTTTTTTTCTGAATCTGGAGTTCTGTCTTCATTTTCTAGCTGTCTAGGTAATCTTAACATATATATATTTTTTACATCCCTAGCAATATGCACAGAATACCTTGTATCTACTAGGAATTTAATGAATGTTTGTTGAATTGTATTGAATTTTTAGTGAAAATCAGCATCATGCACAAAAATTATGAAATTGGTTGTAGAGTGATAACTATTCACAAAGAAAGGGTTTTAGATGTAGGGTAGAAAGAGGTTCCTCAAACATTCTGACAATTCTGTATCTTTTTTTGTGTGAATAATCCACATCTGCCTGTTCTGGGCCTAGTTTTTTTTTTTCTCCCAAATACTAAAAATCATTATTGGGAATGTAATTTACTGCTTTCTGAATATATATTGACCTCTTCAATAGGTATTAAAATAAGATTTAGTAGCCTAACAGTTTAAAAAACAACTAATTGAAACATTTATATACAAAACTGGTTGGAGAATCTTCAAAATGCGTAAAACATGAATGTTTCAAAATCAGAGAATAAAAATTGCCTTAGGACTTCTTTATAATCATCTTGTTTTCTCTTTTCCCATCTTTCATTTTTTTTGGACAAGGAAATGCAAAAATTGAAAGAGAACAATTCTATTATGAATGATTAAAACTCTCATATTAATTTTCCTAAAAAAAATAAAATGATTGACAAGGTGACTAAGTAATGCTTATGGATACATTAATGGATCCCTGAGGTGGTATAGTCTTTTTATTTCATCTTTCCCCTTGCACATGGGCATAGTTTCTTTTTCTGACTCCAAAGAACCCAAATTCTTATGAAATCTGAGTATATAATAATATCAAGAACAATACCAGGTCAGTGAGCCAAGTGTTTGTCTTTCTCAATTTGTTTCCTCAACCTTAACACCTTCTCTTCTATACAAACACACATGACTAATGTTTTGGATTTTTATTGAACTCATATGTATAATTTGTACTTAGATATGTAGAATTCAGTTATGTTAGTTAAATCATAAATTTGGAAATTTAACGAGCCATTTGACTGGTCTAGACCAACTTTTCCAGCTGTAAAATGGGCATATCTGTCCTACATATTTCACAGGAATGCTAAAAAAGAACAAATGAGAAAATTTATGTGAAAGAACCCTATTCAATTAAAAATCTTATGCCATTATAATTTCTACTTGAAAAGATGCCAGTTTTTCTATGATAATGTAATCTGGGGGGCCTAGCAATAGATTTATCTTGGACAGACTTTGGAAGTACACATGCAATTAAGTCTGTTGGTCATTTGCATTTTGGTAATATATAGATTGGAAAATTAAATTATAGAATAGGGGCTCCATGGTTCTTATTTGTTTGTGATAGTAAACCTTTTTAAATGTAAAATTTTGAAGATGTGCAGAGACAAAACTGGCACAGGGCAACAAGGGCTATGCTCCAGATGTAAACACCCAAAAAGACACAATTCAAATGTTTGGCAAATCATTTAATTCTGTTTGCCTCAGTTTCTTCAATTATAAAATGAAAATGACAATAACACCTACTCACAGGATTGTGAGAATCAAATGAAAAGATATTTCTAAAAAGTACTTAGCACAATACCCGGCACATATTAGGCAATATTTAAGCTCTTTCCCCCTTCTTTTCCTTCCCTTTTAACCTGAATGGAAGATGGGCAAATTGTGGCCAGTTCTCTATTGATTTTTCTCCTTAGGGGTGTGTTTCCTTTCCTTAACTATTCTTCCCTCTCTCTTGATCCCAGAGTTGCTACTTTCTAAGGCTCCTGTCAGTATGTTCTTTTCTCTGGGTATTTTCTCAACTCTTTGAAGGAAACTCTTTTTCTCCTTATCTCTAACTTTCCCCAAGCCACTTGGCCTTGAGATCCAAACCATACTGGATGCCAGACTCAGTAGTTGTAGCTGCTACCTGTAACCCTATAGTAAATTAAGCTTCAGCTCTTCTCCCATCACTTTGTGTTGGTCCCTTTCCAGGGCATTGTCTGAAACCTTTGTGTTGGTGTGAGAGGATCACTAGTTTTTAAAATGGGAAGCCTATGTTCCAGTCCTTGTTCTTCCACTTTTCTTGGTGTGATGTTGGCAAAATTAAAAATTAAAAACAATGTTCTGGGTCCTCAGCTTCTTTATCTGTAAAAGGCTTCAAGGTTTTTTCCAGCTTTAAAAGCTAAATCCTTAGGACTCTTTATCATCCATCATTTTTATTTTCTGCTGCACATTACAACCCTGGTGTTTAATATCTGTGTCTTAGATCACCTTTTCATTTATTCATTAAGTTCAGCACAGGACTTGGTTTTCTTCTCAAAACTGTTCCTGACCCCTTTGAATTCCGTGGCCTCTCAGTTCCTTAATTTCCTCAATTTCTGTGATCAACTTTTCCAATATCTTTCAATCAAGCATTAAAAAATCAATCCCATAAAGCTTCCCTATAATCCTGGAGGAGAGATGTAGCCCCCCTCTAAGGGCCCAACTTGACAATGCAAGTAGAAGTTTGGAACCCTTAGCATTTACAGAGATATATTTACACACACACACACACACACACACACACACACACACAATGTATTGTACAAATAATTCCTGGACAGTGAGATGTGCTGGTTCTGAATATAATCTCTCAGAGAGTATTTATACTAAAATGTGTGTAGTCTATATGATAATCAGCACATTAGAAGTAGTAGATTAATTTAAATAGTCATAATTAGGTACTATGCAGGAACTCTTTCAGATCTCTTGAAAAAGTATAAAGAACTGTGAGAAATACTGATTAAAAAAAGAAGTAGAATAGTCTTTATAGAAAAAAGTGGATTTTGAAGCCAAATGAATAGAAAGCCAAATGAAATAATACCACACAATAGATGAACAAATGATGTATAACAGTCTTCCACTTCTTAATTTTTTTTAAAGCAACACAAAAATTGATTGAGTTGTGACCTGTTTTGTTGGTCATTATTGGTAAACATTGGCTTATTTGACTTCTGCTTTTGTATAGGAATTGAAGATGTCACTTTCTTGTGAACTCTTCACAAGAGTTTTTATTTAAGGCTACAATATATTCTCTTGGATAGTTCTACACAGCACTGAAGGGAATTTTATTTACTTTTGCATATTTAGAAAAAGCACATATCATGTATGGCGTTTTTAGATTACTTGTCAGAAGTTTTCATCAAGGCCTGGCTAATTCCAAAAATGTAATTATACTCTTAGTTATTACACCCACCTTGCTGCTGCAATGGAATTTCCTGCTATGAGCAATGTCTTTAAAATGATTTTCATATCAATTAAAACAAAATTCGTTCCAGTTCAGCCTAAGGCATTTGTGTAAATTCCAAACACTGGGCTTTTCAGTACCAGTCTCTAAGAGGAGGGAAAAAGTTACCTGGAGACTTTGGGGCATGTGCAGAATTCTTATTTAGGTTTTAAGCCAACTCAGAGGTCTCTGTCAATGTGTTCTGTCTAAAGTTCAACTTCAGCTAAATAGATATACATGATCCAAAAGAAACGAAGAGATAGGGAGGACAGAGAAAAAGAAGGGACAAAGAGAAGTAAAAAACAAGGGGAAATTATTTCCCTTCATACATCTATTTGAGATTCTAAGATACTCATGGAGATGGAGAACTTGGATCAAATCTTTAGGTGTTTTGGTTTTAATTCTCTTATTTAATTTTTGTCCAGACTGACTGTTTCCTTTTTGTTCTTCTAGCTCCTTTTAAAATCCTAATTCCAAATATTTTCCAATGTAATTCTTGAAGATATAGGGTTGATTTTCAGTCTTATTACTTATGTACAGTTTGTTTTCACAGAACTGCTATCTATAGCCTTAGAGAAATTACTCTATCTATATATCAGTGATTCAATTTTTCAAATAAGGATGTTGAATTAGAAGCCATTCTATGCCTCATTTCTTACTTAACTTTAATCACTAATTGGACATTTCCTCAGTCTATGACCTATTAAAGACCTTAGCTTAAAAAGGCCAACATCTTTCAATGCATACAGGACCACTTGCAGTCGTCCTGATCTATTTATCTGGCTACTAGATCCAGGTGGTTCTAGAGGGGAAGGTGAGGCAAGTGACCTTGCCCAGCCCTCCCTCACTTAAATCCAATTCACTTGTATGCCATGGCATTACCTCCCTGATGTCATGGTCCTCCTGGAAAAGCAAGAACAAACAACAACTTCTGTGAGTAGGAGCTGCCTTACTAAAGACTGGGCAATACATCTCTTTCCTTCCTTCCTTCCTTCCTTCCTTCCTTCCTTCCTTCCTTCCTTCCTTCCTTTTTCTTCCTTCTTTTCTTTTCTTTCTTCCTTTCTTTCCTTCTTTTCTTTCTTCCTTTCTTTTCTTTCTTTCCTTTCTTTTTATTTCCTTTGCAGGCTTCCCTTAACTGTGATTTAAAAAAAAAACCAAACAAACAACAATGCTGGACACATTTCTTTCTATGTAGGAACTATATGGACATACTTTTTCCAAATTTCTTGCATTCAAGGATTTCTCTGGAAGGCTAGGTAGAAAAATCAAGAAAGGGAAAAGTATGGCTTCTTCTTAGTTTTTAAGTTTAAGAACTTTTACATTAAAGCCAAAGTTAGTATTGCCTTATCAACTGTCTTCTAGTTATGGGGTTCTATACTTGTCCTAGAAAGCACGCTCTTAGATATTTTTTTCAAGTTTGAAAAATAGATCCTGTTTGTTAAGAGGCAATGAACACCAAAGTAGTTAGCTTATGCTGCTAATACAAACTCATTGTTTTGTTCCAGATTCTATCATCCTGTCCTATAAAAATAACTAACAAGTTGCTTACTAGTATCTTATAATGTAAATATTTATTTATACCCAATATAAGTCAAGATTTTTTGGATCCTGATTTTTAACATTGATGAAACTGATATAAATTTTTATCTGAAAGTAAACAATCATGAAATGAAGGTAGTTTGAGATGTTACAGGACCTGATCTTTCTTTCTCAAATCTCTTCTCATTCTAGACTATTCTCTCTACTTAATTGTCAAGTTAACTTTTCCTAAGATTCTATAAAATTTTTATTTAATAAATTCCAGTGACTCTACCTTTCTGTTCTTCCTAAATTTTATACCCTTCCATATACTTTGCAATAAAATGGTATTAGACTCCTTACTATTATTCTCATAAGTCTATTAAAGGAAACTTAGGTTAGGGCCTCTCCTTAATCAGTTAATGAAAACTCAAGAAGTAAGACAAAGGAGTTTATACACCAAAGGAATCCAAGTAGATGAACCAGTAAGAATTGAATTTGTGTTCTGCTTTTTATAGACAGGAGTAAGTAATTTCCTTATGACAAAAAGAAAATTTTGGTTGGTCCATATTTCAAATAAAGAGATATGGTTAGTGTTGCTTTTGATTGTTCCAGTAATCTATGAAAATAGAGAATTTGGGGGGTGTGTGGAGGAGGTGTCTGTGGGATAGGTAGGTGGGACAATAAATAGAGCCTGGAGTCAAGAAGACATCTTTCTGAGTTCAAATCTAGTCTCATACAGTTATACTAGCTAGGTGATCCTCTGCAAGTAAAATGTTTGCTTCAGTTTTCTCATCTGTAAAATGAGCTAGAGAAGGAAATGGCAAACTACTTCAGTATCTTTGTCAAGAAAACCCCAAATAAGGCAACAAAAAGTTGAACTAGACTGAAAAATTACTATACAACAGTTATACATCCTCCTTCATTACAGTATCATGGAGAGATGGAATTACTGAGCATATGCACCACTAATGTACTCAGAATTTTAAACAATGTTTTAAAATAAGGTCACCTAGACTGACTCAGCCGATTTTCCATGTAGTATTCCATCTACTGAATCCATATATTTTCTCTTCTTTTCTTTATTCCTTTGTTCCTTCCTTTGTTTATTCTTTCATTCCTTCCTTCTTTCCTTCCTCTTATTTCTGGGTTAGACAATCTCTATACAACTGGTTTTGTTCTCTTTTGTTCAGCATTCACTGAGACAAGTGTCCATCATTTCTCTCTACTGGCTCATTGGAAAGTCAGGTAAAGTCAAAATGATAGGTAATAAGCAATTGTGAATAGTTTTGATGGGGTTCTTCTTTGGGGTTGCTGTCTAAATAATTTGCCCAGTCTTTCCACAACTTTATGGATTAGTTTTCCATTGATAAATTAATATGTGCTTTTTTTGAATGTCAGAGCTTTTCAGCAGAACTCTGCCTTTTTGCTGAAGGTTTTGACAATCTTAACTTTTGTTTCTGCTATAAGTCTGAGTTTCAGCCTTTGGTTGATCTTTAAGCTTCTCTTTCAACTGAGAGATGTATTTATTGACTATAAGTAGAAGCATCATCTCCCTTATTTGACATTTTAAAACACTTCAATAGGTAAACAGAGTGTTTCCCTCAATATGAAGTATAGTATCAAACTTTCTAGAATAATTCCGGGGGAGGGGAGTTGTATGAATAGAATACAAATGATTACACATATCACAGAAAATGATAAATTTTCTCAATTAAGACTATAGCTTCAAAAAATACTATCTATTTACTTGTAGTTGCAGGAGGATGTCATTTCTCCCTGTATGTTAAAAACATATGCCATTTTGTTGTCATGATATGTGCACTAGAAAGAACGCTCAATTTGAAGTCACAAGATTTGAGTTCAAACCCTGGATCTGGAATCAATTAATCTCTATGTGTCTCAGTTTCCTCATCTATAAACTGTCCAGTTAGCCTCAAAGTTCCTTCCCATTTTTAGATCTATGATTCCATGAAATTTACGTGAAATACCACATTGGTAAGATTCTGTAGTAGATGTTAAGATAGGTAAAATGGAATATATTTCAAATATTAATTATTTTTCATATGCTCATTCAACAGCTTTAGTGCCCTAAATTAAAAACAGAATAAAAAGCTCTAGATACTTCAAGACTTTTTTTTTTTAAAACATGACAAAAGTATAAAAATCCAAATCAATCCTACAAAACAAGATAGCTCAGACGTAGTTTATTGACAGTGATCCAGTTGTACTGTAGTTAGGGTCATCCAGATCCTATTTGTGAGCTTCAGTTCTTACCTGTTTTTCTTCTTAGACTGTACTAGGTTTCCCAGAAAACCTTATTATTAGGAAACTTATCATCCTACAAGATTTCATCAGCTTTGATACTCACACCTTATCAGTATTCACACCCTTATCAATTTGAGTACCTCAATTCTCACTTTTGGCCAATACTTGTACAGATTCAAATCCCACATTTCTATCTTTCTTTCCTGACCTTAAAAAGTTGTAGCCACCTCTGATTCTCTTTCACCTAAAAGTAAGGGAAAAATAGACACAACAGAGACAGGGAAAAAATACACACAACAGAGATAGAAAAAAAAATAGACACAATAGAAATAGGGGAAAAAATAGACACAACAGAGATAGAAAAAAAAATAGACACAATAGAAATAGGGGAAAAAATAGACACAACAGAGAAGCAATAGTAGGGCCATATGCTTACAGGGATGGGGAGATAAAGGCTTAAATCTCTCTTCACTTTCAAAGGCAGATAGTGTTCCTTGACCCTGTATTTGACTATTACTAGCTGAAAAAAGAGGATGAGTCACACTCTTGATTTGACCCAGTTGGTACCTTTTTATGTTTCCCAGTTGTCTGTCCTCCCTTAGTTTTTCATCACATGGTCAGTAGGTCAAAATGGATCAAAATGAGTTACTGAATGTTTATGCGTATTCCAGATTATGGAGGGACAGCCCTTTTACTCTGTGTCATCATGCTTTATCAAAAGCATATTCCCTATAAATCTTATCAGCCAAGCAAACCGAACATATTTACCAGCCTCCCCCAAGCTTCCACCTCCTTCCCCCACCTCCCTGGATACTTGTGCTCTCCAAGATGACTGAACTAACCAGACAATAAACAGGCACAGTTTTCTATGAAAATTAGATTCCTACATAGATCAGTACTTAAGGAAAGGGGCAGGCCTTTTCTATTTCTGTGTCCACTTACTTGGAAAGGAGACAACTTGCTATAGTTGAAAGATTTTGGGAGGGAAATGGTTTATACGTAACAGTCTTTTGTTTCTTTCTTTTCTTTTAAAAAATAGTTATACATAGTACAATGAAAAAAAATTAATTCCATAGCATTTTCTTTGGGGTCAAGTATATAGCCTTAAAAATAGAATTGTAAAGAATTTCTGATCATAAAAAGTAGATGTTTATATTTCTAGTAGAGTTATCATGCATTAAAGTCTCTTGTTTCTTAAAATCCTTAATTTGAAGTTTTACAACTTAACCATGGCAAAGAATTGTTAAAGTTTCCAGATGGTTGCATAGAGAAATAGGAAAATACTGATACATAAAATTAAAAAAAAAAGAACTCATTTTTATAGCTTCTCAGAAGGAAAAATAAAGAATTCATTAAAAACCTTATTTTAAATCACTATCACAGTTTCTAAAATCCTCTTTGGGACTCTAAAACTTCACATTTGGCCTGAATATATGTATGGAATTTCTTCTTTTTTAGAAATTTTTTGTGTATTTCCTTTAGCTGTTGTTGAGTAGAATGAACATGAATCAAGTCCCCTACATCTGCTCCAAACTGTTGTCATTATTTAATGCCTGAATAATCCCAGACAGAAGAGATGATTACACAGTTAGTATAAAGTTCACTTGGTCTTGGGCATCTAGTTTCCCTTCTCGATGAATTTGGAAATATAAACTCACTAAAGAAAATTAATCAGTATTGTGGTGTGGGATCATTAAACTCAATAATTAGGTTAATTGTGGTTGAATTTTATCAAGTAACAGTTTTATAATGTTTATTTTCTACAGGTTTATTAAACACTAGTTTTGGAAACATATTTGGTTAGATGGCCATCCTATTAATTCTGTTCCATCATCCAGTTTTCAGTTGCTTACTATCAAACTCTTTTATGATCGTTATTTTGTAATGTATAATTATGTAATCTATATAGATGTGCATATGTGTGTATCTATATCTAATTCAATACTGATCTGTATAAAGCTATCTTGTGTGTGTGTGTGTGTGTGTGTGTGTGTGTGTGTGTGTGTGTTGCATCCCTTTAGGAGATTGTAAGCTTTTTGAAGTCAATGGACTATTTTGTTTTCACTTTTTAAAATTTGTTCGTTTTTCTTTGTCTTTTCACAAGCACCTTGTATATAATAGATGCTTAATAAATGCCTTTTGGAGATTAGATTTCCTAGAATTTCACAATTATGGAAATGAACCAACTGTGCAATTTGAAATGCTTTTCACTTTAGAAAAGCAAATAATCATTCTAAATGACCTATACTTCTATGGTCACCTACATGTAAAAAGAGATATACACAAAGAGATAATGTAACTAAGAGATTGGAGATGGCTAAATATATTATTCCTTTTGAGAATTAAGTATACTTGCAAATGATCATGACTATAAATTAGCAGCACAGGACCCTGTTTTTTTAATTTAATTTAATTTTTTTAGTAAAGCTTTTTCTTTGTAAAACATAGGCATGCGTAATTTTTCATCACTGACCCTTACAAAGCTTTCAGTTATAATTTTTTCCCTCCTTCCCCCCCACCTCCTGCCCTAGACAGCAGGAAATCTAATACATATTAGTTATGTTAAAATACTTGACAAATCGAATATGTGTATACATATTTTTACAGTTATCTTGCTGTACAAGAAAAATTGAATCTATAAGAAAAAAAATCTGAGAAGGAAAACATAATGCAAGCAAACATCAATAGAAAGCATGAAAATGCTATGTTTTGGTCCACCCTCAGATCCCACAGGCCTCTCCCTTCTTCATCACTGAACAACTGGAACTGATTTAAGTCATCTCATTGTTGAAGAGAGCTATGTCCATCAGAATTGATCATCATATAGTCTTATTGTTGCTGTGCATAATGATCTCCTGGTTCTGCTTATTTCACTTAGCATCAGTTCATGCAAGTCTCTCCAGGCCTCTCTGAAATCATACTGCTGGTCGTTTCTTATAGAACAATAATATTCCATAATATTCATATGCCATAATTTATTCATTCATTCTGCAGTTGATGGGCATCTATTCATTTTCCAGTTTCTAGCCACTACAAAGAGGGCTGCCACAAACAATGTTCTAAAGAGCCAAGCCATTCTATTTTTTTTTTAATCCAAGATTTTGTAATCCAGTGAATCCTTTGGTGAACAATGGGGAGAAGGTAAAATTAACCAATAGCAGAAGCTATCTAGAAGCCAGTCAGAGAAAATCTACTAGTTTTCTTTTTCTAACCAATATAGGAAAGGAATAAAATGAATTTTATAAAATATTGAAATTTGATAACTAAAGATCACAAATTCATTCTGTAGTGATGTAAAGTCTCAGGAATAAATTCTGCTAAATAGAAAGAATCTTCTAAAGGACCCCCTTTTCATTTACTTGATTAGGAATTCCCTTGACAACACCCTCAAGAAGTGGCTTTGTGCAATTGAAGATTGCCTTTAATAATGGGAAAATGACTCACACCTGAAACAGCTGCTTCCACTTTTGAAGAGAACAGAATGAGAGGAAGCATTTCGTTGCATCAAGCCTATACTTGCTTTTCTGCATGGTTTGCCCTGTTGCTCCTAGATCTGCCTCCTGTGTCAAGAAGAACAAGCTTAATTCATCTTTTTGGCATCCATCCTTCAAAAACTTGAACACTGCTTTCTCATAGCCTCCACCTGCTTCTTCCTTTATTTTTAAATAACTATTTAAGCATCTCTAATTCTATCTCAGTTTCTTCATTTGAATCCTTATGTGAAAGGAGCTTATGGCCTTCATCTAGATAGACTCTGTTTTGTTTGTCAGTGATCTTCCTAAAAGACAGTAACCATAAATGGATGCAATGCTGCAGAGGAGATCTGAACAAGGCTTAGGGCTGCACACATTGTGTTCATTTTAGGAAGGACTGAAAAACTTCAGTAAGGTGGCCTGAGTGTAGGGGCATATCAGCTGTCATGACACTTTTGTTTAATATTTACTCCTTGTCCACTAAATCTTTACACATGTGACTTACTATTATACAGAATTTTATTTACTGTAATTTTGCATTTGATTATTAAAAACAAGTATGCTATTTTTTCATTAATACCCATTGTATTTTGTTTTATTTGATTTTCATGAATAGTTTGGCCTGCTGAAAACTTTTTGAACCCTAACTTTGTTATTCAATGTATTAACTTTCCTTCTTTGTATCATTTGTGAATTTTATAAATACAACAAATAAGTCATCATAAAAGTCATTGCTTAAAACTGCTAACACAAGGCCAAGAACACACTTTTTAGATTCTCTATTAGAGCCCTCCCATTCACACATTGATCCCTATTTTTGTGTTTCTTCCTTACATCAGTTACAAATACTCTTAACAATATTTCTATCCAACCTATATCTATTTTTTTCTATTTTAGCATAAAAAAACTGCCAAATATTTTGCATCAGAATCTCTGGTTTGCCATTTTATAAAGCATATTTTATGTATATATGTATAGGCAACTTGAAGCCATAGACTTTATTAGTTCCTTTTTTCTTCATTGCTCTTTTAACTGATATTCTTCTTATAATGGCTACTCTCTCTTATCTACATTTATAGTTCTTTCCTTTCCATTTTTTTTATTTGTTTAAAGTCCTTTTGAGGGCATGGCAGTACATATCTATAATCTCTAATACTGGGGAGGTTGAGGCTAGTAGATCTTTTGAATTTGAGAGTTCTAATCTGCAGTCAGCTAAAGACAGTCAGGTGTTTTCACTGTCTGGCACTAATACAATAAGATCCAAGGAGCAGGAGACCAGCAAGCTGTCTAGTGAAGAGGGAATTGGATCAGAAATAGAGCAGGTCAAAGATCCTGTGCTGATGAGGAGTGGGATCAAATTCAGTCCAACAAACATTTATTAAGTACCTACAATATGCCAACCTCTGCACTAAGCATGCTCCTGGGGTACGATCAATAATAAAAGGAAAGACAATTTCTGTCCTCAAGGAGCTCACAATTTTAATGAAGGGAGATAACACACCAACGTCCTTGTTGTGGGTACCTTTGTGTTTTATAAAGTTGAAACTAGGTATAGCAGTAGGTGCAAAGAAAAGTGAGCAGAGAATCTAGTTTCTAGTTCCTATGAAGGAAGGCAGTGGAAGACATTTGGTACTCTATCTCCTGCCTTTCAGAGGGGAGAGAAGATTGAGGGAACTACTGTCCATCTAGACTTGAGTTACCAAGTAGTGTAAGTTTAGAAATTATGATCTTATCCTGTGAGGGATATCTTCTATGGAGCTGAAACCATGCAGAGAGACAGATCTAGTGGAGTAAACTAAAAGTCCAGTGTCTACTCTATAAAAAAAGGCAATGGAAGGAATTAGTATTCTATCTTCCAGTCCTCCACTTAGATGGGAGAAGGGTCAATCAAGGGAAGGAGGTAGTGTCAATCAAGCTTGAGTTAGCAGCATGGTGATGAGATTAGAGGGAATGAGTTTCATCTGGCAAGTTCATCTTGTTTGATGAAATTCAAACAGAATAACAGATGCAGGGTGAATTAGAACTGTGAACTTTTAAACTGAGCTAGATAGGGAAATCCAGTTTCAAAAAATAAAATCAAATAAAGATGTGGTATTTTTTTTTGCCTCCCTTTTGATGCTAATGGAATGCAGCACCTTGTAGCTATCATCTTGAATAAATAGTATATATATGTATGTATGTATACACACACTTGATATATAGTAAATTGCCTATAAGCCTTGGACCTCTTCATTCCAAAGGAACATAGATCTAGAGGTTTTAAAACTGAGGATGTGGGAGGCCATTTAGTTCGCCTGCCTACTTTTATAGATGAGCAAAATGAAACTCAAGGCAATCAAGTGACTACCCAGTCTCCTTTGCTCATCTTCACAATGAAGTCACTGTGTATCTAAATATAGGTTGACAATTTGGAGGCTTGTGGCCATCATAATATTTCTCTATTTTATCCTCTGTGATAGCTACAAGGATTTCAGCTGTAATACTTATTATATACTACTAGTCTCAGCCTCCTCAGTTTGAGATTATAGATATGTGCCTTCAAAAGGACTTTAAACAAATTAAAAAATGGAAAGGAAAGAAACCAAAAATGTAGATAACAGAGAGAGCAGCCATTATAAGAAGAATATCAGAGCAATGAAAAAAAAGACACTAATAAAAATACTGTGAAATGTTTCAGTGTCCTATGAAATGACTTAAAAAAATTGTTGCATTTGGGTGAAAGCAACCTTACCAACTCCTTTAGCCACACTCCTATTGGTAATATTTGGCATATTTAAAAGACACAGGCACGTTCCTATCCAGATGGACAATTACAATCTTCCCTGAATATTTTGCATTTTTACTTGGCAAGGCTTTATTTTTTTTTAATTGGAGGCATGATATTTATATTTGCAGTTGACTTCAAATCATCTATTCTTTAAAAGGGAGGTTTAGTTTATTTAGATAAAGACAAAAAGCTATTTTTGTTGGATAAGATCACCTTCAATAACCTTGAGACAGAGAGACATTTTAGCTCTCATAGAAATATAAATGTGATGGTAGTAGAATGGATTATGTTCTTGAGAGATGATATTTCAATTTAAATTGGAATTCACATAATAATGGAAGCATGTAGTTGTGCAACTTTGGTGTCTTAAAATAGCTATTACATGAGACTGGTTTTCCATAAGAAACAGAGTGTTTCATGGGTAGGTATTATTTTTCTCCCTCCAAACAGCCTTTGAATAATGAGAAGAAATAATATATAGTATTTGATGAAGAGGTTTGCATATTAAGCTGGGAAGAAAATATCAGCAAATGTTTCAGTTTATTCTCTAAACAAAGAAAAGGCAGCTCTAAAAAAAGAAAACAAACAAACAGAAGGAAAATGACACATGGAGAATCTTGGTCTTTATGTTCAAAATTATTTTTGCTTTTATGATGGTTGCAAACTCATAACTTCTTGAAGTCTTTTCCTAATCAGTGTTGTATTTCTATAAGAATTGAATAACCAAGGGTTTCTGAGCAAATTGAACCATTTATCCCATAAGATTTTTTTTTTTTTGCTAAAGCAATTGGGGTTAAGTGACTTGCCCAGGGTTCACAGCTAGGAAATATTTAGTGTCTGAGGCCAGATTTGAATTCTGGTCTTCCTGACTTCATTTCCCCTGGCACTCTATCCCATAGGAACTTAAATTTAGAACTAAAAGGTATCAGGCCATCTAGTTCAGTTCCCTCATTTTCCAATTTTGCAAAATTTATTTGCGTTTGTCAAACACTAGATTACTATAGTCATTGACTATTTTGTCCTGTGAACCTAACCTATTCCAATGATCAACTACTCTGTTTTTTTAGCCAGTACCAAATGGTTTTGATGACTGTTGCTTTATAATATAGTTTTAGATCTGCTACAGCTAGGCTACCTTCATTGGCTTTTTTTCCCCATTAATTCCCTTGAAATTATTGACCTTTTGTTCTTCCAGATGAATTTTGTTGTTATTTTTTCTAGGTCAGTAAAATAATTTCTTGGGAGTTTGGTAAAATATATAGAGAATTGACTCAAATTTATAGGAATTCAAGCCATTCTCCAATTGGTAAATGGTCAAAAGATATGAGCAGACAATTTTCAGATGAAGAAATCAAAACTATTTCTAGTCACATGAAAAGGTGCTCCAAATCACTATTGATCAGAGAAATGCAAATTAAGACAACTCTGAGATACCACTACACACCTGTCAGATTGGCTAAAATGAAAGGAAAAGATAATGACGAATGTTGGAGGGGATGTGGGAAGGCTGGGACACTGATGCATTGTTGGTGGAACTGTGAATGGATCCAACCATTCTGGAGAACAATTTGGAGCTATGCTCAAAAAGTTATCAAACTGTGCATACACTTTGACCCAGCAGTGTTTCTACTGGGCCTATATCCCAAAGAGATCTTAAAGGAAGGAAAGGGACCCACCTGTGCAAGAATGTTTGTGGCAGCCCTTTTTGTAGTGGCTAGAAACTGGAAACTGAAAGGATGCCCATCAATTGGAGAGTGGCTGAATAAATTATGGTATATGAATGTTATGGAGTATTATTGTTCTGTGAGAAACGACCAGCAGGACGATTTCAGAGAGGCCTGGAGAGACTTGCATGGACTGATGCTGAGTGAAATAAACAGAATCAGGAGATCATGGTACACGGCAACAACAAAGACTATATGATGATCAATTCTGATGGACATGGCTCTCTTCAACAATGAGGTGATTCAAACCAGTTGTAATTGAAGATAATCATATACATCCAGAGAGAGGCCTATGGGAACTGAGTGTGGACCACATCAAAACATTTTAATGCTCTCTGTGAATGTTTGCTTGCATTTTGTTTTCCTCCTTAGATTGTTTTTTTCTCTTTCTAGATCTGATTTTTCTTGTGCAGTAAGATAACTGCATAGATATGTATACATATATTGGATTTGTCATATATTTTAACATATTTAACATATTAGACTACCTGCCATCTAGGGAAGGGGGTAAGGGGAAGGAGGGGAAAATTTGGAACAAAAAATTTTGGAAAGGTCAATGTAGAAAAATTACTCATATGTTCTGTAAATAAAAAGTTTTAATGAATAAACAAAAAAAGAAAATGAATAGGGCTTTAGAGGAGAAATAAAGATGTATATGTCTCAGTTCTTGACCTCAAGAACTCATCACCTAGTAGAGATGTAACTGCAGAGCACCAAGTATAAAGGAAGGATTTTGATACATTACCATCCTAGTGACAGTCAGACACCAGTTAATCTGCTTGAGGTGGGGATGGGATAGGGGGGTGATACTGGTGATACTTTCAAACAGCACCTTGGGTTTATAAGAGAATCCTGGGTGAGGAATTCTGTATTTCTTTGATCCCAAACATTGTCATCTGAGGTTGGAGCTAGTGGAAGCTGGACCAGGTACTTTTGGAGACTGACTTACTATGGATAGAAGCCTCTACATTATTATACAGTTTTTAATGGGCATATAGTAGTGAGTATCAGAAATGATGACAGAAAAATGGAGACACTGTCCTTCCTCTTTATTTTAGTTGTGAAGAGATCTGGTAACTGTAATAGAATCTGTAATGGAAAGTAAAAAGGATCAAAACTGTTACTGGCATTCCTTCCCTGTACTTTGGTTTGGAAGTAGGAAAACTCAAAGCCATGTGACCATCATATCTATGACTTATCCTTCACACTGTCTCTATATAGGCAGAGACATGTAGGCAGAAAAGTCACCTACTAAACCCTCTCATTTTACAGATGATAAAAATGAAATTAAGAAAGGTTAAGTGATGTGTTTGTAATTATACAATGAATAAGTATCAGAGATTGGATTTGAAACAAGCCTTTCTGATTCCAAACCTGGTAGGAGTCACCACTCAGAAAACTAAAGTCAGGACCAAGAGTAATTTATTTTTTCTTTCCAGGTAATTGGGGAAAAAGAGACTTGCCCAGGGTCACACAGCTGGTAAGTATTAAGTGTCTGAGATTGGATTTGAACTCAGGTCCTCCAATTAGCTGCCCCAAGAATGATTTCAATCAGTAGTGCTGGTTTAAGATTACAGAAGTCAATATGGAAAAACTGATTGTTCCTGAAATCACAGTTATGGTGTTAACTAGAAAACTGTATGGCTATAGAATCAGTCAGAAGGGACCTTAGTGGCCATCCTGTCTAACCCATGCCTCAAAGGGAATAACATTCTCAATAAGTGATCTTAGGGGAAAAATCATGGAAAGACTTGCATGAAATAATGAAGAGTGAAATCAGCAGGATCAAGAGAATTTTGTGTGCAGTAATAGCAATATCAGTTTAAGAATGACTAAGCAAATAAGTTATTTTGACTATTACAAATATCCAAATTAACTATAAAGGGCATACAAAGAAAGATGCTATCTGCATTTCAAGAAAGAAGTGATAAATAGAAGTATGTATAGAATAATATATATGTGTATTTATACATACACACAAACACACACAAACACACAAACACCTATTTTCTGTGGTGGGAGATGGGGAAAGAAGAAAAAAATGCATTTACATGATTATTTAATTGCATATTTGAAAGAAATCGCAAGCTGTGCATAGCAGATTTGCAGTTTTATATGTAATCATCTTTTTGATCATATCATATTATGGAAATGCTTGTTTTAGTCCATAAGTTTAGAATATGCTATGCATTATTTCTTCTTCAACATTTCAAAGGTCACAAATCAATAAGACCCTGAAGTCAGGAGGACCTGAGTACAAATTCAGCTTTTGTCCATGTGTCTCATAAATCTTTTATTTTATTTTTAACTTATTCAATATAAAACATTCAGAAGAAACATAAGGTCAAACTTTATTTATGATATATGAAAATGTTAATAATATTAATAATGATTAGTTATTATTATTAACAGTATTCTTAAAACTGTTAATTTGAAAAAAAAAAGGTTTGGGCTGAATTGCGTTTGATGAAGTGATTCTAAAAAACAAAACTGTGTAGGAAAAGATTAAAAGGAGAAATTACCTCAAGAAAATGATGCATGATAGGAAGAACTAATACATGGTAAGCAGGTGAGGGTGGCAGCCTGGTAATACTGAAACCTAATTCTCATCATAAAGTTTGACCTTAATTATTGCCCTATAACTAAGAACTCTTGAGGTTTTCCTTATGTTTCTTCTGGATCTTTTATATTGAATTTTCCATTTAATTTTGGTCTTTTTGGTACAAATACCTGAAAGTCATTTATTTAATCAAATATCTATTTTTTTCTATTCAGGATTATATAATTTTGCTGGATAAATTATTATTGTATTCAACTTCAGCTCCTTTGCTATTTAAAATGTAATATTCCCCAGAACTCTTATTTGCTGTCAAGAAATAGCCTATCTATTGCTTATTCCTTGGTACCTCTACACCTTGTATTCAATAAATTTAAGGGACTTTAGGATTAAATATAGTGGCCTTTGTTTGGCATTTAAAGCTTTTCATAGCTTTGTTCTTTCATAGATTTCCACTCTTCTTACTTTCTATTTCTTTCCATGTGCTCTATGATCCAGTTATACTAACTTATTTATTCCTCCTTCATCTTTTGTCTCTGTGCTTTTGCCCTGGCTAGCTCTTTCTTTTCATGTTTACCTCTGAAAATTCCTGACTTCCTTCAAAATTAAACTCAAATTCTCCCTATTTCAGGAGGCCTTTCTTCATTGTCCAAATTGCTCTAGCCTTCTCCCTTTTTATGTTACCTACCATCTATTATGTATATATTTGGTTATGTATCTATTTATTTATATATAGTATCCCCCATTAGGATAATGAAAGCTTATGGGCAGGGATTGTATTTTGCCTTTGTATTTCTAGGTTTGAGCTCAGTAATTATATATTGTATGTAATAGGTACTTAATAAATGCTTGTAGATCAATATTGATTAACACACAGACACATACACACAGATACAATCAATATAAGTGAAATAAATATTCAATTTAAATTCCCTTTTTACTCTATTTTTTAATAATGAAAAAATTATATAAAGGACACATAAAGAAAGATGCCCTCTGCATACAGAAAAAGATTTGATAAATAGAAGTATATAATTAATAATTATATATGTGTGTGTGTATAAATCTATATCTATCTATCTAATTTGTGTCTAATGGTAGCCATCTCTAGGGGAAGAAAGAAAAAAAGAAAAAAAAAATTCCATAATACTTTTGTTGGATATTTGAAAGGAATATTAAGTGTATATATTAGATTAGCAATTTCATGTACAATTATCTTTTTTATTGTACTGTTATAAAATGCTTGTTTTATTCCACAAATTAAAAATAAAATTAAAAAAAATTGCATAGGAAATATCAGTTCCACATTTATTTTGGAATTTCAAATAATTTTGCATTTGATTTATATGTGTGTGTGTGTGTGTGTGTGTGTAATTTTCTGTTTGATCAATTTAAAGAAAATGTCATTTCAATTATCCCTTGTGACTCAAGAAGCAAGTACTATTTTTCCATTTATTAATGGGTAAATTGTGACAAAGCAGTTATGAAATCTGATGTCTTCCAATGAGGCTGGATTTAATCTCTATTTTCTCCACTCCAGAACTTTATTTCCAATCTTATTTCCTTTCCCCCTTCACTTTTTTTCACCTAGGTATATACTTTTTTTCTGTGGGGGTGGGGGAGCACTAGATGTTACTCTTATAGATAATTTTTTTAACTCTTTCCTTTCTTAATGAATACAATGTAATAATTTTGGAAAATGTCCATCTTGTTTTTGCCTATGAATGTGACTTTTCAATAGAGTAATTATTGGCAGTATATCAGAGAACTGAGCTGGATTTTCCCTGAACTCATCCAGTAGACTATGATACTGGTCTTCATTGTCCAAGGTCTGATTCTGAAATTAAAAAAAAATAGATGATCATTTGTGCGGTATAACTATAGGAACCCCAAAGGGACCCCTGCCTCCAAACATTTCCTCTACCTTGAAATTTTGAAGTAAAGTTTTATTTTTGGTGACTTCAGTATGCCTGAGAAGGATCAATACCTTACACTGTATAGGATATCTTTAATTAATTAACACCTTAGCAAGACTAGTGTGAATAAGCCATAATCTAGATACTTCAAATGGATGAGGATGGTAATATTAAAAAGAGACATGGTTTACCTCTCAGCAAGGTTCAAGCACTGTCATTATCTTCATGAACAGTAATAATCTACATAGATCTTTGATTATTATAGTTCTTTTTAATTTTTCTTCTTTTTTTCAATTATGCCATCATCCATATTTGATCATGAATGCTAGAGGGCTTCCTGTTAATTGTCATGTATTTTTTATTTGTCTTCTTTTGACCACATATAAACATATTCCTGTATAAAGTCATCAGAACTCTTCTGAAGACATATAATTTCAAAAAATGTTGCTATTCATGATTACTTTATGTCCTAATTGGTTTTATTTACCCAGTAACAGACCAAGTGGTTTTTGGCAAGACAGATACTTTAAGTCAGATTCTCACTGGAATAGCTAATATTTGTGCTGTGATTTCACTTAGTACAGCAATTTGTTATTGGAATTAAAGCATTAAAATATGTTCAGGCAGCCTCCTGAGGTTCTTGTGAAATAAATTATTTCAATTTTTTTTATTAAAGAGTTCACAATGTTTCTTTCTCCTCTTGTGGAGGGGTGAGGTTAAGAAAAAAAAAATCACATTGAAAAAGCTACCCTAGGAGAATTCTGGTGATTTTGAGAAGTCAAAGCACAGACTTCAGATAATAATGAAAAATGGTAGTTTATTTTTAGTCATTGATTAAAAAAATTAATTCTTATGCCCACTAAAGTGTGACTTTCTACAAATAGTCAGATTTCCTCAGATAAAGAGAAGAGAATGAAAGAAAACAAATAGAAAGAAAAATGAAGTACAGGGGATGCAAGTAACCACCACAGGAGGCATTTGAAGCAATTTTGGTTGGATACTTCCCAAAAATAATCGATCCACCCGAACTTTTTTCCTTTTGCTGCAATGCAGTAGATTGAAAGGTGGAGAGAAGATCCTCAATGCTTTAGGCTACTCTTGCTTTATATAACACAATAGAAAATTAGTTATATTGTGTAAAAGAAATTTGAATCAGGAGTAGCATACTTATGAGATGATGTGGAATGGACTCTAATGGAGTACACATCTGTACGATGCGCATCTGGACGATGCAGATCAGAATATGGAATATCTTGTTGAAGGAACAGCAAGGAGATCAGTGTATGCATAGGGCAATTTGGTTGAAAAAATCTCAAAAAATAGGAAGGGGCCATGTTACACATGGTTTTAAATGGCAAACAAGATTTTATATTTGATCCTTAAGGAAATCAGAGAATAATTCATTGAGAAGAGATATGGCACTGTGAGTTCTATACTATAGGAAATTCATTTTGATAGCTGAGTAGGGAGAAACTTGAGGTGGGGAGACCAACCAGAAGTTTGGTAAGGGTAAGTAATAAAATATTATTATATTATAATATAATATAAATATAAATAATAAATAAAGGAATGCAATAATCTAGGTAAAAGGTGAAAAGTGTGACAGTGTCAGGGGAGAGAAGATGTAAGAGAGAGGATGTTGCAAATGTAGAATCTACAGGGCTTGGCAAATTATTGTCTATGTGGAATCAAAAAATGGAAAGTTAAAGACAATACTTAGATTGTGAACTTGAGTGCCTTAGAGGATAATGGTACCATAAAAACAAAGAAAGGTGGGAGGGTTTTAAGGGAAATAAAATGAGTATATTTTAGACATATTCAGATTAATATGCATATGGGATATCCATTTAAAGACAGTTAATAGAATGCTGGAAATATGACACTGGAGCTCTGGAAAGAGGTTAGGGCTGAATAAATAGATTTAAGAATCCTCAGCATAGAGATAACAATTGAATCCATGGGAAATGATGAGATCACTATGTGAAAAAGTATAATAGAAGAGAAAAGATTCTAAGAAGAGCCTAGGGGGTTCGCACATTTAATGGGCATTCTTTAAAAAGAGATCTGATAAAGGCATTTGAAAAGGAGCCAACAGGAGAAAAGCATCACAGAAATCTGGAGAAAGAAAATATTAAGAAGACGGTAGGAGGGAGGATTCTGGGAAGGTGGTGGAGTTCTCCTGCAATAACCCAAAAAGGAGGAAAGAGCCCAGGCTGGGGATTAACCAGTGTGAACTGCAAACACCTCCAGGCTATCTTCATAGAAACAGCCAAGTGGAAAGCTCTAGGGCCAGCTGAATTTGGATGTAGCTTCGGCCCAAACCACAGAAACTTTGTCCTCCAAGACTGTGTGGGATGTGGGGGTCTGAATCTGAAAAGACAAAGGAAACCTTGGCTGATTAGGAACACCAGGGCCAGCTGTGCTGCTGAAATGTGGCCCTGGATGGGAAGGTACCAGCATAGTCTGTGAATGCAGAAGCAGTGGGGCAGTGACTCTGATGGCTGCAGGCACTTGTGGGAGGGTGGAACTCTTGGGTTCAGGTTTTAGGCTAGAGGGGGAGAACTGAAGTGAAGCTAGAGGTACCATCCCTCTCCTTCACCCCCTTTCCCCATTAACCCCAGGATTAGAGATGCTTACAATAATAGTTTTTATTTAAAAAAAAAGAACAGTCAAAGAAGAAAGAACCCAACCATAAAAACTTACAGGGAAAGCCAGGGTTCATTTTCAATGGAGAACAGTGAAGTAAAAAAGGCTCTTCTACCCCCAAAATAACATTACATGGTTATCTGCCCAGGAAGAATTTACAGAATTCAGAAAAAAAAAACATTAAAAATCAAGTGAGAGAAAGTAAGGAAAAACTAAACATAAATAAATAAAATCCATTTAAGACAAACAAGATCATGGGAAAAAGAGAAGCAGAATCTTAAAGAAAAAAATAATTCTTTGAAAATTAGAATTGGGCAAGGGAAAGCCAGTGAAGCTATAACAGACTTGAAATAACAAAACAAAATATAAAAAAATGAAAAAACAGAATGTGAACCATCTTATAAGGAAAGCAATAGATCCGAAGAGCAGATCACGAAGAGAAAATATAAAGTAGTTGGACTACCTGAAAGCTATGACCAAAAGAGGAACCTTGACATGATAATGCAAGAAAAATAATCAAAGAAAATTAAATTGTCTTGGAGTGATAGAAGACAAGGGGAAAGTAGAAATAGAAAAAAAAAATCCATGATCATCTCAAAGAGATCTTTGTGAAAAATACATAGGAATATTATTGCCAAATTCAAAACTCCTAGATCAAAGAGAAAAATTAAAAAAAAAAACAAAGAAGCAAAACAATTCAAATGTGATGGAGTTGCAATTGGGATTGTATAGGATTTATCAGCAGCCACAATAAAAGACTACAGGTCCTGGATTAATATATACTGGCAATTAAAAGAACTAGGCTGCAGTCAAAAAGATTGGGGCAGAGTTGAGTATGATCTGATTCTAAAAAGCAATAATTGCTTTTTAGGAAAAGATAAAAATAGTAATTATGTTATACAAATGAGGTGCAGAGGAATAACTGATACAGAGGCACAGAGGGAGGAAAAGGGCTCTTAGTTCTGAAAACCTACTTACATTAGGAAATGGGTTAAATAGGGAACAGTACATATAATACCATGAAGGATTATAGCACCCTCTAAAATCTATCTATAAGGCAATAAGGTGGAAGAAACTAGAATAACTAAAAAGAAATAAAGAAGAAAGAAAAGGATGGAGGAAGAAGACAATGGAGGGATTTATGGGTGGGAGAGATTAAGTAATAGAAAGGCAACTTAAGAAGCAAAATTAAATTAAATTAAATTTGTTAGCAGGGTTAGGGAAGAAGAGATATATACAAATACTATAATAAAGATAAGAATTTATTAGAAAAAAGTAGGGCTAGTAATCATTGATCTTTGACAAAGTTAAAAATTCAATCAAGAGAGAAATCTACATTATATGTCAGCCATATTAATATTATTTTAGATGCATGTTTACATATAGCTAAATGTATGTGTGTATCTATCTATCTATCTGTGTCTGAGTTTATGTAGGTATGTATTCATGCAGCTTTATGTATGTGTATTTATATATATATATAAGTGGGTCTGTGGGTGGATGTGAATGTATATGTATATGTGTATGTATATCTATATATGTGTATAAATGTATCTGTGCTTAACTGTAGCCTGCTTGGGGGAGGTAAGAAGAATGAAAGGGGAAAAAAGAATAAAGTAAAAAAATTCTCAGCAGAAAACAAAACAAAAAAAATAACCTTACAAGGAAGCAAAGGGTTGCTCATGAATGCTTTCTTAAAATGAAAATTTATTGTTATATATTTTGAATCCTCCCTGGTGTTTTGCTGGGTACATGACAATGTTCTGTTTTTTTAAAATTTCCTTTTTTGTCTTTCTTTTTTTATTCAGTGCAATAATTTTTTTAAAGAAGAGGATAATCATTTGCCAAATTTTGCAGAGAAGTCAAGAAAGTTGAGGATTGAAAAAGAGCCTTTTGAGTAGGGTAGTATTGGAATAATGATACAATTTTGGACAACCGGGAAGAGCAAGAATATAAAATTGGATATACCTTTTTTATATAAGGGGAATTTCTGGTTTATAAATAGTATATAAATTGGCAAGTCTATTTTGCACTATTCTACAATATGCTCTTTGAAAAGAACAATGGTAAGAAGAAACAATTCCAAAAAACCTAATTAGGTACCTTGTTACTAGCTTAACTGTTTAAGGATACTGTTTCAACAAATATTTCCATATGTTTCTCCCACATTTATATTTCCTCAGATTATAGTTCTGCCTTCTAGTAAGTAGTCATAAGCTATTATATCATGTAAAATATTATATAAATTTTAAATCACAACCTTCCTTACTGAAGAAATAATTTTTTTGAATAAATTCTCATGCAGAAACCTATCTGTCCTGGATATCATTTTAGTCATTATTTTCTATGCTTTTTATGGAGGGATGTTGGTATACAATGGATTGAGCTCTGGATTTGGAGTCAGGAAGATCCAGTTTACATTCTCAACTTAGACACTTATACCTCATTATTGTCATCTATAAAAAGAGGGAGAAGGCTTCCATGGTCATTCCAGATCTAAATGAATAACCTATGCTGTGGTCCAGACTGATATAAAGTATCAGCCATGGATGTCTAATATCTTCTTAGGGCATGTATCTTGACCTATATAAGGATAATGTGATTATTTTTCTATTTTTATGATATGGCCATCATTTCCTTAATTCTTTTGGTCCACAATAGTCCTCTGGAGACACTCTGTGATGGCTTCTAGGCCCCCACTCTCCACTGCAAGAGATAATCTACAAGTTATAATTTTATACATGGAATTTGGATTATCTCTTCCTATTTGCTTATACTAAAACTAATCATATGGTATTTTCCTATCTATTGACCAAAACATTTTTTGGTTTTGTTCATAAGTTTGGCTGTTATTATCCAGAAAAACTAAGCCATGTTTACAGCATATTGTTAATACATATACACACAAACAAGTATATACACACATATGTATGTTATATATGTGTATGAATATTTATATATACATATCTATATGTGTATATATATAATACATATAAATTTTTTCCAAGATAATTTTTAATACTAAAAAATACTCACACTACTCCCTAGGAAGTCAGAGGTGACAGTTTCTCTGTACTCTACTCAGCCAAATAAAATCTAGAGTACTATATTCAGTTCTGGGGGTCATTGTTTAAAAGGGACATCTCTAAGCTGGAGGCCTTGCAGAGGAGAGTACCCAGAGGTGAAGGGCCTTGAGTTCATAACAGTGAGTATTGTTTGAAATAATTTTAGATGTTTATCTTATAAAAGATAAGACTATTTTTATGTATTTGAGAGATAGTCATATGGAAGGGGGGCAAGGTTTGACTGTAGATGAAGAAGTAGAAATAGAGTATGAAATTTGCAAAGAGGCACATTTAGATACTCTGATACCTTAATAAGAGAATATTTTCTAAAACTTAGAACTATCCAAAACTTGAATGTTTTGCCTTGGGAGATAATGAACTTCTCCTCATTGGAGGACTTCAGGCAAAGATTAGATCACCACTTTGTCCACATTTGGTAAGTCAGGAGTGACTCCTGGTTGGTCCTTTGGTCCTAGTGATGGGGAAATATAATCATTAAATTCAAAGGCTCTCATCTTTATTATAAATTTTACAAACTTGCATAGGATAGAAGTTAGATACCCTAGCCTATAGTTTTGTGAGTTGCCTCCTGAATTCTACTCATGGATAGGAGTCAAATTGGCTCTACTAATATGTAGTATAGTGGCCATTTGTAAGAATAGTTTATACATTTTGGTAAACAGCAAAATTTCATTCTTGAATTTGCCATAGCTCTTAGTTGGGGAAAATCACATTCAATAGAGGCAGCTATCTGATTTGTTGGATATATCTATAATCATATAATTCAGTTTTCTGTATATAACTAAAGATCAGAGGTCCATACCCTTGGAGCAGGATGAAACTTTAGACTAGTCAAACTCCCTCATTTTATAAATGAGAAACCTGAAACATAAAATATGAAGTTACTTTCCCAAGATCACACAAGTATTAAGAACCTGGAATTGGACTCAAGTCCTCTTATTCCTAATACAGAATTATATCTACTGTGTTAAGATATTGCATATGTTTGAAGGAATATTTTTGTTAGGTATTTGAGAGGCAGTTCAGTATAGTTGATAGAAGCCTGGTCTTGAAGTAAGAAAGACCTACACTGAAGTCCTACTCATGATATATTTATATCTATATCTCTATCTATCTATCTATCTATCTATCTATCTATCTATCTATCTAGAGAGAGTATGTGGAGCTGGAAAAGTCATTGAACTTTTAAGTTTTCCAGGAAATTCCCTCCATCTCTAAGTAGCAAAAATTATCAATTTGCCTTGTTAGAGAGAATTTCCTCACTAAGCATTCTCTTAATCCACAGGATGGACAGAAACAGTATACATGTGGAAAGAAGCTTAATTTACATTTAGAGCTCTTATGTAAAGATTTATGAAGGAGTACCTTACTCATAGTAAGCTACAAAATAAAGCTGTCTTGAACAAAGAGGGACTGGCTTCTTTAAGGCTTCCTTCTACTTTACTGTTTATCTCTCCCATCTGCTAAAGCTGCAAAGTTTCTTAGATACCTCTAATCATATCTCTCTGTAACAGGGCATCTCCATTCTGATGATTAGAAAATGAAAAAGATAAACATAGAATCATTCAAAGTCACAAAGGAAATCAATAGTTGTGATATTATTACAACTGGCTATTCAATTGGGACTAGACTATACTATATTCTCATCATCAGTTGTTTAATCCAGAGAACATCTTGGGGACAGGCCAACAATCCTTGTAAAAGGGATGTAAAAGACCTAGCAATTGAGTAGCCTTTTTATGGATCAAGAGTATTTCAGGATTCAAAGACAAAGCCTCATAGAGATTACCTCAAGCACTCCAAAATATTGATTTATTCTTTCAACCAACATTTATTAAGAACTAGTTATATGCAAAACAAGAGATAGAGGCTTAGAATCAAGGACACCTGGGTTCAATTGTTATCTCTGACATATACTGACTAGAGGAACCTGATTAAAAGAATCCTATCTGCCAGCATCTCAGGAGATCTTTTTAAGACTAAATTCCTAGACAATTGTAGATTTGCATTGGTAAATAGAATGTCTCCTCTTGGGAATTTGTGTTATTAAAAAAAAAACAGAATTAGATACCATATCCCTCTTTCCTTACCTTTTACCTAACAAAAAAAATAAAAAAGAAGTGGTGGAATTTGCAGATGTATTAGAGGAATAGTTCCTTCCCTTATAGAACTTCAATTCAAGGAGAGGAGTTAATATTTTAATACTATATTATATCAGCAAATATTATAGGTTTCAGAAGAGGGGAACTATTAAAATACTCTGAGATGCCACACAGAGCATATATCTTTATGTTAACAAAATGATGAGGATTATGATAATTGCCATTAGAGACTAATATGGCTTTCATAAATTCTTATCTGGGAATCATTGGGAAAATTATATTATAAATCAGCAAGTTAAATGAGTTATAATGAATTTTTACTTTATTACAAACCAGAAAACTCTTCAGAATGAGAAAATGACAATGATATCACTTTAGTAGGCACAAGAGTTGGGTTTGAATTATCTATCAGAAAGATTAATTCCCTGTATATATAAAACATTAAAAAAAATTACAACATGAAAGAAGTTTTTTTACATCATACATATTAATAGTTTTGTATCATAATAATCCTGATGAATTATTCTATTCATCCTTGGACCACATTTATTGATCCTTAACTGTGGAAAGAACACTGCATATTAAAAAAAATAGGAAATTACCTGGCATCAAGGAACTTAGCCCTTCAATGGTAAAAACAATATATATAACGAAAAAGATAGAAAATGATCATAAGATGGAGGCAGATTAACTGATTATAAGTATTATCTTTAAATGGTAAAGAGATGAGGAATGATTTAATGTAGGAGATACTAAATGGAAAAGGTTTTTTGTTCAGGTGTTCTAAAATTAGATCTTAGATCATCAACTGGTGCCAACTGGACTATTTTATTCCCTTTTTGTCTTTATGTCACCAGTGGTTAGTATCAGTGCCTGCCACATAAGAAGTATTAGTTGATTGACTTCAAATAGGAGAATGAAGGCTTGATAAAAAGAAAGGAAGATGGCATTCCAAGTGATAGTAATGATAAATGTTGATGGACAAATAAGTCATATATATTTGAGTGAAACTATGACCTCTAAAGTTCCTTCTAGGTCTAAGTCAATAGTTCCTATGAGCTAAGAGGTCTGTGTAAAGAAGGAATAAATGAAACTATTAAGGTGTGGGTGTAGTGAGTGTTATGGTTAGTGGAAGGCTGAAATGCTCTCTTAATGTTATTTATCTAAAACATGGCTAAAGAAATATTTAAATACATTTTTTAGATGGGATCTCTTGTTGAATTCTGCCTTATACTAAATAACTGTACAGAGATTGCAATGTGCTTTTAATTTTTATGGTAAAACATATCATGAGAATATATCACATTGCAGTATCATGAATAGTTTGAAAATATGCTACATTTTCAAAAGGGATAGTTAAAATTGGCTTAGAGACACATTTATAAGGTTTCATGTTTTGCTATTTTTGTTCTGAGAAATGAAGAGAAAGATTTCCTTCAAGAGAATGGGAAAGTGAGGTTCATTTCTGAATATACATTTTAAGAAGGGGAAATTATCATTTATAGAAAATGAGATTTCCTTTCAAGGCCATTCCTCCATATAGGTGAAGTAGACAACGACCTATATGGTGCAATTTGAATGGTATCAGGAACTTTGCCTGGCCCCAAAATGTCTTACTTGTTGATTTACATTGATGTTGGTTTAAAATTTGTGTGTTTAGAATTATTCCCTTGGGTTAGACTTCAATGAAAAGTGACATTATCTCCAGAACACAACAGTGAAAATGCATTTTACCTGATAATCAAGAGAAAAGGGAGAATTCTAAAATCTCTTCTGGGATTTTATTCTTAATCAACCAAACAATGATTTAAAAGATTGGTTAGTTAAGATAGGAAAAAAGATGAATAATTTGATCTTGGGCAGGGGGAAAAGCAAGAATAGCCTTATGTATAGCTAGTGAGGATGACTTGGGGAAGGAGTGCCTAAGTGAGTTGGAAATAAAGAATGAAGCTAAAATATGTCCACTTTGTAATTATGTTGCCCTAGTTTAGTATCTAGACATATCTCTATGAATTGTTGTTCTTTTGGGCAGAATAGAAGTAATTACTCACTGTTACTGTGATATCTAATCTGGTAATGTAATTGACCAAGAGGAAAAAAAATATAGTATGTTTGAACTGTGAAATAATCTAATATTTTAATAGTATCAAAATATTATTTATTTTCCTATATTGTTCAGCATATATAAACAATGTCATGCATCAGCAAGAAACTTTTCACTTACATTGATCTTCAGCCTTCCAACATCCCTTTTATTCTGGAATATAACTAATGACTTTTATATATCAGAGTTTGTGCAACCAGACATTATAGCTATGTGTGTATGTTTATTTTTGCAAGGCAAGTGGGATTATATGACTGTCATACAGCTAACAAGTATCAAGTGTCCAAAGTCAGACTTGAACTCAAATCCTCCTGACTCCAGGACCCGTTTGCTCTATCTGCTGTACCATTTATCTGCCCCACAGACAAGGCGGGTTTAGTTCGAGGAGAGAGTGAATAAATTAAAAAAAAAAACAAAAAAAATCATAGCATTTTGTAATTATCCCTCAATAGGATATATTAATGTCCATACAAAGTCAGTCATCGTTTAGTATTTTCTATTATGTATAATATTATAAAATAAATTTGTATCTTTTATTTTGCTATCACCTACATTTCCCAATGTATCCCTCTCTATTGTCCTCCAAAGAGCTGTTCTCTACCACAAAGATAATAAAAACATTGTGGACATTATTTTTCTGCTTCTTTTAAAAAATTTACTTGATATTAATTCCTGCAAACTCCACCATGCTTCTCTTATTCAACATATTCATAATTTCTTACATCATAACAATATTCCATTATGTTGTTTTGAATGCATCCTTTTTTGGAAGGTTGGCAGATTTGAGCATTTTTAAGTTTACTGATAATTACTGGGCAACCAGATGACATAATGGTTAGGACAGTGGGCCTGGAGTCAAGAAGACCTGACCTCAGACACTTATTAGCTGTGTAATTGGAGCAAGTCACTTAACTTTTGTTTATCTCAGCTTCCTGAACTATAAAATAGGGACAATAAGAGCACCTACCTCCCAGGCTTGTTGTAGAGATCAAATGAAATATTTGTAAAGCATGTAAGAAAGTGCCTGGCATGTAATAGTGTTCTTAATAAATGCTTGTTTCTTTCTTTCATACTCTTATTGTTATCCAGGATTGTTTTCAAGTTCATTTGCATATCACCTCCTATGCATTGTGTGATATATATGAGAATAATCAATTTTTTTTTCTAAGTCCTCTAAAAATCTGCAGCTGAAAACTTTACACAGTGATGTGATTTCCATTATGACACCCTCCGATGGTACTCAGGAGTTGTATAAATAAGTGGTATGATTTTAAGTATGATCATTGCATAGTAGGATCAAGCCAGAAAGGCACTGAGGATATAAATGACACTTTGGTATTTAACAAATTAGCCTGTCCTGACAACTCTGTGTTTTAATCAGAAGCTCTTGAAACATTTGTGGTGCTTGGTAGATACTACTATTAAAGACCCCACTATTGCCAAAGAGGATATCCTTGAGAGTTTTTGGTTTCTTGATGATGCTTCAGATATGAGGTCTTTGGTACCTTTCATAAATATCAATTAACAAACAATAGACATTAAAAATCAACAAACAAGCAAACATCCTGATGACTAAACAGAACAAAATATTGAAAAGGAAGTGGTGAGAAATGGAAGAAAATAATGAGTGAATGAAAGAGACTGACTGAATGAAACAGTCATATAGTGGTTAAAAGAAATTCTCCTTTATAAATACACTTATTGGAAATCTAAAAATCAGGCTCCAATTTGGAATTTCTAAGTCTTTCCAGAGTCTTATAGTTTCTGGTATTTTAAAACTATCAGGTCCCATAAGTGGTGATTGTCAGAGGCTGGGTTCTCTTATCCAAATACAAGAGGAGAGATCTGACAAAGAGGAGAAAAAAATTTAGGTGATAGGAAGATAAGGTGGGTTCCAATTTTCTCCTTATTAAATATATTATAAAGGGGCTGTTCTTATATATTTAGGTAAGATTAGTGTCAAACAGATAAGGGAATGGATATTCAAACTAATAATGTAACCATCATATCTGGAGGCAGAATATGGGCAGTGTTAATCAGCATAGTCATAAACCAGATTTTTTTTTACTTCAATTAGTATTTCATGCCTTTGCAAAGCTTGTTGATGCCCCATCCTAGGAATTTTCTTTCCTCCGCTGTTTAGAATCTTTCCCTCCCTTTACAAATCAGCTTAAAGGCCTTTTCCTTCAAGAAGCTTTTCCCCTACTGGGTCTAGTCTTACTTGCATTTATTTTGTTTATGTTGTATTATTTACAGTATTTATTGTACTTATGTATTAGAATATAAATGCCTTGAGATCAGAACTTATTTTGCTTTTTGTATTTGTATTCCTAGGGACTCTGTATTAAGTCATAAGGTATCAATAAGCAAGGAGTAATCTCTTGAGAATGACCTTTTGGATCCCTGTCCAGGGAAAAGGACTTACCCTAGTAGTGAACTTAGTGGACCCAATGCTAGGTAGGAATTGAACTAAATTGGAACCTATTCTTTACAGAGACTGAGATAGTGCAAGGGAGAATATGTTCCAAGGTATCAGAGGGAAATGTTTGTACTTTTTTTTTCCCCCTATATCTTTGAGGTAAGTAACAATTTTAAAGGTTAATTGATATTTAGTGTTTTAATGGAATTGAATCTCTAAAGATTGGTATGTAACATTAGGAGAAAAATTCTGAAGGAAGTTCAAGTCAGTGGCAGTGGAGAATAGACATTCTGAAACCTCTTAGGTTATCCTGAAACATTTAGTGTAAGTTGTAGTGACTTAAGCTTTGGAATAATAGATAACACATAGCTACTATAGTATGATGGGTGATTTTGTCTGTATTCCTTTCACCTTCTGGTGCTCACTGGCACTGAACTTTTGTCCTGAAACAAAAACTTCTCTGATCACCTCTTCCAAGGCTGGCTGATTTTTTTGCTCATATCACCTAATATCTTGGACAAAGCAATGAAGGAGCTGATATTTGATATTTCAAAGCTCTTTGTCATAACCTCACAGAGCAAAAGCTTGGAGTTCAGGGTAAAGAACAGTAAATGGCTAGATCATAGATTATAGACATAAGAATAATGTGTAAGAATATTGTAAAGATAAGAAAGGCTCAGATTATGAAGACCTTCAAAGGTTAATAAAATAACTTTATATTTGAATATAGGGAGATAAGGTGCTCTTGAATTTCATTGAATAATTATGCTTTAGGAAAATCACTTTGGCAGTTGAGAAAAAGAAAAAAATGTACGATGAACCACAAATTTGGATGTAATTCTTGATTACTGGCCTTATTAATATTCTCTATATTTGTTTAATTTTAGTATATGAATTGTTGAAGCAAAAACATCTGCCTTCTCAGCTCCTATTCCCAAACTGCTAAGGATGGTGAAATTATGATGACTATGTCCACTACCAATTCAAATTTTCTCATGTCACATGGAATCTCAGCAGTTTTCAGTAATTCCCCTTTTCATCAAATTTATTCTCCATCATATCCTCCACAGGGGTTGTTCCAAATCTCCTCTGTCCTTAAATCTACAATTTTACTGCCATTTATTTAGCAAATGACTTTACCCTCTTCTTGCTAAGATTACTTCCTTCACTTGATGTTATCTTTACTTTTTTTCTCCATCTTGTGACCTTGACAATCTCTCATGTGCATGTTCTATTTTTTTACTTCCCTTTCTTAGCTCTTCCCTACCTTTTGTAATGTGGTCCTGAGACACAAATTATTAGAACATTTTGTGACATCAGTATTTTATTCAGTTTAGTTTTAATGTGTTCTGGGGTCCACCAAAGTTGAGAAAAAACTCAATTGGCTTATTCTATATTTTATTATAACCTGTATTATTAGATCTATATGTTATTAAGCACTGGACCTAAGATGCATGGATATTCTCTTATCCTTTACTTTTCACTTTACCCTTTGTCTGATCACTTCCCCCAACCTCCAATCAGGAGTCTTAGGGTTTTATCCCTTTGTAAAGAAATAGTTTTACTCATTTAGCACATACATTAACAAAATCTGCTATCTTTAATATTAAGCAGTTTTAAGATCATTAAATTATACTATTTACCTATTGCCTTGTTGGATAAATTATTCTCAATTGAAAATCCATACATACTCAGAGGCCTAATGTCACACTCATCATATTCTAAGAGATTTTGCTGCTATGTTACTAGAAATAGTAGTCTAAAATATTTATAGCCACTCTCTTTGTGGTGGCAAAAAACTGGAAATTTTGAGGATGCCCATCAATTAGGGAATGGCTGAACAATTTGTGAAATATGATTGTGATGGGATATTACTGTGCTATCAAGAATAATGAGCTCAATGATTTTAGAAAAAATATGGATAGAATTGCATGAAATAATGAAGAGTGAAAACAGCAGAACCAAGAGAACATTTTATATAGTGAAAACAATATTGTTTTAAGAGCAATTTTGAGCAACTAAGTCATTTTGATTATTATAAATACCCAAATTAACTACAAAGGACATATGAATGAAAATGCCATCTGTATCCAGAAAAAGAATTGGTAAATAGAAGTATGTATAGAATGATTTTATATACACACACATACTTATATCCCCCTCCCTCATCTATACACATATTAGATTGGGGGAAGGGAAATTTTTTTAAAAGAAATAGCAAGCTGAACATAATATATTGGCAGTTTCATGTGAAATCATCTTTTTTTTTTTAATATGATGCTATGGAAATGCTTGTTTTCTCCTTAAATTAAAAATAAAATAATAATAATAAAAAGAAATAGTGGTCTATTTTTGCCTGCCTCTGCTTCTTTACTAAGCATAACTTTTCATCCTTATCCAATTAGTTTTCAGGATCTGTCATGCTATGGTAGATTCCTATTACCAAATCTTTTCTCAGTTTTCAACCTCTTTTTATTGCCATTTTGTATGTTTTTGGGTTTTATTGTTTACCTCCTTCTTGATTTTCTTTCTTCCTAGATGAATTTAAAAATGGAATTCTATCACATTTAAAAAACAATTAATTCTAGTATTACATAAAACTATTTGCAATAATAGCAAAAGAGCAGATTCTATTATGAGACAAATACAGTCAATGCATTCATCATGGAGAGTCAAAATAGAAAAAGAAAACAATAGATTGATATCCCAGTGAACATTGATGCAAGCATTTTAAATAAAATATTAACAAAGAGGGCTAAAACAACCTATCACAAAAATTATATGACCAAATTGAATTTATAATAGCAACTC
>JAJPUD010000369.1:195051-260737 GCA_023553655.1 Myrmecobius fasciatus
AAAAAAAAGTTTTTTTGCAAAGGTCAATGTTGAAAGGTCACTCATATGTTTTGTAAATAAAAAGCTGTATAAAAAAAAAAGAGCCACAGACATATAGAATCAACCACTATCTATGAATTATTCCTTTACTGCAACTGCATTCTAAACTTGAGCTTATTTCTCTTGGACTCTGCGTTAAGTTTATCCTAGACATTTGTATCAGCTGTTTTTTTTGACACCACCTTAATAAAAACTCTACTTAAGAATAACTGACTAAATAAATTTTTAGTTGATTATCATGTGATTGGAAGCATACTGCTGGAGGTTTAAGCTGGTCACATTTAAAAATTACCTTTAAGTACCTCTAGACACTTCTAGAACCCTGAAAGAGATATGTAGCCACACTCTGGGGACCTAAATAGTTAGTGGGAGTAGGAGTTAAGACAAAAATTTTTACAGCTTACATGGACTATGTTATGTTTTAGCCTCTTAATTAAATGCTAGGATCTTGTAGAAGAAAGTTCCACTTAAGGGAAAGGAATGATAGCCCAGTACATATGACAGAAGAATGCTTATTGAAAATTAAAAACATCATCTTATTATCTTCTCTATTTTACTGTAATATTTGGCCTCCAAGAAGATAAAGAATATCATGTACAAAGCAAGTAATTAATGTTGCCACATTATCCTCAGTTAAACTAAAGTACATAGACTCAGCACTATTGAAGTAGAAGAGTTATTTAAATTTGGGTCAAAAAATTTCTTCCATTTGAGTATGAAACCACTCTTTTATTTTGCAAGAATGAATGAGGCTTTTTAGGTTTTATATTTACACACAGAAATAAATGCTTGTGCTCTGTTATATGAACTAATCTTATTTTATATCTTTGCCCCTGTTGCTCTGAGCATATCCCCAGCAATATGGGTAAATACTGGGGGTAAAATGGTGTATTTCCTATTCACTCACTAAACAAAACTAAAACTAAGACAAAAAAAATCTCTTCTGTTTGATGTGAGAAGTATTGTATTGAGAAAAAAAATATATTGGATTGGGTGCCAATGGACCCAGAACTGCTATTAGTACCTTGGATATATGAACTTTGTTAAATCTACTAATATTTTTAGATTCTCCATTTTCTCTGTAAAATAAGGTGATTAAATTCAATAATCTTTTGAGTGATCGTAAATTTATGCAAATATGCATTTTAAAGTTGGTCACAATCTGTTGCCAGCTTACTTTTTAGTCATATTATCCATTATTCCTGATTACATATTCTGTGTCCTAAACATCCATTCTGTTTCTAGTTCCTGTGTATTCCCCACTCATTTTTTAGAATTCCTAGCTTATATCAAGACTGCTCAAAAATTCCTCCTTATACAAGGTCTTTCTGGATGCTCAAAGCAGATAGAGTTCTCCCCACATTGTGTTTTTTTGCATATACTTTGTGTATTTTATTTTATTTTCTGTGTAGACATTACCTTATCTAATAGAATGTAAACTTCTCGAGTTTAGGGATTCTTTTGAATTTTTTTCTATACATTTAGTTTTCATTTGATAAATGCTTGTTGAATAAATTAGTGGTTGGTAATGATGGGGATTCATTTGTGATCTAAAATTCCTTCTCAGATGAAAGGAATATGGTCACAGTGTCCTAAACTTAGTATATTTAACACTTATTTATCTTTGTGTTTCATCAAGGAACTAGAATAGTAATTTGCATATGGTAGGCATTTAATTGAATGAATACTTTACATTCTATTGTTCTGGTGAACATTCTGTTTTGTACCTCTTTCTAGGTGGAAGTTGGAAACGTTAGATTTAAACTCTGAGTTTGTAAGGACCCCAAAGGTTATCTAATCTAACTCATACCAGAAACATACATTATCTCTACTAGAGTGATCTGAATGTCCTCATGCAATCCAAGTCCCCTAAGGGCAGGGACTTCATTTAGCATATTCTTAGCATGGTAAGTATTTGATAAATGTTTATTAAATGATTTATCAATTGAGTCATTCCTGGAGAAATTAGACACACCACAAATCAAAGTGATGTAGATTTCATCTCTGGGTTCATCACTATTAAAATCTATTATCATATGGATTGCATGGAAGCTTCCATGGGCACTTTTGATCTCATTTGATCCTAATAACAACCCTATGAGATATTATTATATCTATTTTTCACTTGAGGAAACTTAGGGAGACAAATCACACAGTTGATGAATATTTGTGGCAGGTTTTAAACTCAAGACTTCTTGACTCTAAGACCATCACTACATCCACTAAACTCTACTGTCTTTGAATGACCACTTGTTGGCTATGGTATATAGGAATTTCTTTTGCTTATGTGTTGTAGTAGATGACTACTGAGATCTTTTTCAACTTTCAATTTCTTAAATTCTTAGATATTTGAAGTTCTTGATGTGATTGAAATAGTACTTGACAAATCATATAGAAAGCAATCTAAATAGTTTCCCTTGTGGATAATACAGTGAGAATTGCCCATATATTTGAAGACATTTATGATTAATTAATTGAGACTTTAAAATATTTCTATTTTGCAAATCAGGTAGCTAGGAGGCATAGTGGATATAATGGCAATCCTGGAATTAGGAAGACTCATTTTCCTGAGTTCAAATATGACATTAGACACTTAGGAGCTTTGTGACCCTGAAAAAGTCATTTACCTTTCTTTGCCTCAGTGGTTCATCTGTAAATAAGCTGTATACTCCAGTATTTTTGGCAAAAAACAAACAAATAAACAAACAAACCTAGAGTCACAAAGAATCAGATATGACTGAAAACAACTGAATAGCAACAACAATTTTGTATGTCAAGTGCATGAAATAGCATATAGAGTTAAAGATGCTTGTTCCATTACAAATAAAGTTAGGGAGTATAATGATTTAAGCACTAGATTTGGTTTCAGAAAGACCCGAGTTTGAATCTTATTTCAAAAATTTACTAGTTGTATGAGTTGGAAAAATGTAATCTTTATCAGCTACAAATAGAGGATGGTGAAAAGAGAAACCTTCTGAGGTTGTTTTGAGAATCAAGTGAGATAGCATATATAAAGTACATTGTCAATTTCAAAGCACTATTTGCAGGAAAGATATTATTTTTCTCAGTTTCTGTTCAAAAATCTTCTAACACAGTCATTTCATGTCTGTGGGCCTCATTTTTTGTGATGAAATCACAGACCAGATTAAAAGTAAAGAAGTTCATGATCTACTTTGGTATCTGTTCAATATAAAAAAAAAGCATGTCATGCAGAACTCCTATTAAGGATTTAGAGCAGAGTATAGACAAGACTTCTAGAGAATAAGGATATGTGCTAGATTTCATTGAAGTCTCCACATCTATGGACTATTGAAGTATTTAATATTTTTAGAAAACTCACATCAGATCTTTTGGCTGGCATATCATGCTGCTGATTCATTCATATTGAGATTTCAGTATATTAAAACTCCTAAATCTTTTTTCAGAGGAATTATATTTTAAACACAGATCCTGCTTCTTTTATTTTGTTTTTCTACTTGGTATGAAATTATGAAATCACTGGTATAGGAACTTCCTAGGCTGGAAACTCCATTGAAAATGATCAGCAACTCCTCTGCTATTTATATAATTGTTGTCCAGGATTTCAGGGGCTCCAATGATTTGCCAAAATTACATATCTCATTTGACAGAGGCAGTGTTTGAACTTGGGTTCTTATAACTTCAAGATTAATTCTCTACCCTTTATGCCATGCTACCTTTCATTTTCTATTTAAGCAAGTTATTTTTATGGAAACCACATTCTATCAAATCTTTTTAGGATATTTAGCATGTTTCTGTTAATACAAATTTCAGTGTCACAGTAGTTAGTCAATATGAGCAAAAATGTCAATAAAATGATGCACTAATCCTCTGAAATTCAGAAGCAGAGAGATGCTATGTCACACATCAAAGCAAACAGACCTTGTCATTCACTTTCCTGAAAAGATAAAGGCCATGAACTAATCCATACTCCATCGTCTTTGTTTTTGCTCATCCTCTATTCCTTTTCTCCACTTGAGATGATGAGGTAGCTATTCTTCTTGTCAAAATGAATACCTCAGATTGGTTCTTCGATTCTAGTACCTCCAAATTCCTTTGGACAGTGTCCCTTTTATCATTATTGAACTCTCATCTTTAACTTTTCCTGTCTATTAACTCTTTTCCCATTGCCTTAGGTCTTCTTCATCACTAAAAAAAAAACCCTTCCTTTCATCCTATCATACCTTCAAACTATGATTCAGTCTCTTCTTTCCCCTGACAAACTTTTCACTGCTTATATATCTTGCTTTCACTTCTCTGTTGTTCAATTATTTTAAGTCATGTTTGACTCTTCATGACACCAGACCTGTCAGCATATCAATTTGAACAAGTTGAAAAACTATTCTTTCGTTTCCTCCTTAAACTGAACCTATCTCTAAACATCTTCATTTCATTATTTTCCTTCTAGTAACCCGTTTTTTTGGTTTTTTTGTTTTTAATGTCAGAGTCATATTCAACTCTTCCTGCTCCCTACCACCTCCTTTTTCCAATCATATTCCAGTCTGTTGATGCTAGTTCTATAATATCTCGACATTTCCTTCATTCCATTCCTATTGTCACTACTTTTTGCAAAGGCTATTGCAATATTCTTCCGCTTGGTCTCTTTTCCTCCTTTAAACAAATTGTTTTAAGCTGTTTTCCATTTAGCTGCTAAAACAATCTCTTTAATGGCTATAACATAAAATGAAAAAATCTTAGCTTGGCATTTAAGACCCTGAAAAATCACACTTCAATCTACCTTTTAAGATTTGTTTCATATTAATTCTTTTTACAGACTATATTCCTTTTATTCTGTTTACCAATCTTGACATCTCATCTTCCAACCCTAATATGTATTCATGTAAGTTGTTCCCCATTTCTAGAATACATTCCCACCCATCTTTGTCTTTCAGAATATTTATATTTTAAAAATTAAGCTCACTGATCATGGTGCCACCAGTCTATAATCTCACTTACTGGGCATGCCGAGTAAGTGAGATTATAGACTGGTGGCACCATGGGCATGCCGAGGCTGGTTGATCTCTTGTGATTAGGAATCCTCAGCTGAAGTTTACTAAACCAATTAGACATACACAGTTTAATATTAATATGATGAGTTTCTGGGATGGAGATAAAGGTGGGTATGTGAACATTTCCTAAGGAAGGGTGAACCAATCCAGGTGAGTTTTTCCTACATTTCTAGTATAAATGAGACAAAAAGACCCGATTAAAAATTGGTTCACAGAATCATAGAATTTTAGGAGTGGAGAGAAAATCAAGTTAGCTAGTCATACCTTTACTTGACAGAGAACCTGCTCTTTTCTACAATTTCCTTCTATGGTTGGGAGATGTCCATTTAGATTTCCTTGAAGAGGAACATACAAAAAGTATGGAGCCAAACAGAATGATTCTGCCTAATCCCCTTTCATATAACAACCCTTCAAATGTGTGACAGCAGCTATCATATCACATATAAGTCTTCTTTTCTCCGGGCCAAATATCCTCATTCATTCCTTCACCAATATGCACATAATATGGAAACAAGATTCTTTATTTTCTTTTTTTTTCTCTTCTAGATATTTTCCACCTAATCAAAAGCCTTTTAAAACTTATTGACCAGAATTCATTTTTGTATTATCTATGGCAAGTCACAATTAATTAGAATTTTCATTACTCTGATGGACTGATAATTTTATTCAAGAATACATATATCAATGTTGGTATTCTCTCTACCAAAGCAGAACAGGACCAGACTTCAGTTCTCTTATCTGTAAAATGAAAAAATTATTTGTTTAAATGATTTCTAAAATCCTTTCCAGCTCTAACTCTGCCAAATTATGATGTCATATATCTTCTTATCCTACATAAATTTTATTATGTTGAAGATCTACTGAACTCACTGGGAGAGTTTTTCTATATCTCTTACTATTTCATGATCATTTAAACATTTGGCTATCAATCTCATTAGAATAAAAGTTCCTTTTGAATAGGAATTATATTATTCACTTTACTTTTATTCATTATCTAGTGAATGTCTGCCACAATAGACACTTAAAATTCTTATTGTTGATTTATTATATGTCTCTTGTTTTTACTACATGATTGACTCATTTGATTTTTAGCAATAATATTCTTAATATCTTGTCCATCATTCCTTGAATATGTCATCTGTCAATAAATCAGTAAGTATTTATTAAGCACATACTATGTATTAAACACTATGCTAAGCACAACATATAATAATTTTACTCATTATTCTTCTCTTCAATTTCTAATTGAGACATACTACTCAATTAACCAGAGCTACCTCATTAATCCTGGAAAGTATACTGTGATGCTATATAAACCTAAATCTAAATTTATGGAAAATAATGGAAATGTAAATGATAATGTAATTATTAGTGTGAACCTGACATTTAGGTCTCCTAAAAATTCAACATTTATAATTTAAAAAGTTAATAAGCCACAGTATTTTTTCTTTTTCTTTCTTTTTTTGTTTTTTGTTTTTTTCTGAGGCAATTAAGGTTAAGTGACTTGCCCAGGGTCACACAGCTAGGGAATGTTAAGTGTCTGAGACCAGATTTGAACTCAGGTTGCCTTAACTTCAGGGCTGGTGCTCTATCCACTGTGCCACCTAGCTGCTCCAACAGTAATTTTTAAAAATTATAATTTAGAATAATTTATGATGCTTTAAAGAAATTTCCATTAACTTTGAAAAATTCATTTCAGTTTCATGTACACTTAAGTTGATTGACAATTTTCATGCAATTTTCTCCCCAAATCTTAGCTTATTGCCATTTTGGAAGTTTAAATTTTTTTCATGTAATACTATTTCACAAGAGGTAGAAAAATTATTTTAAAAAAAGACATGGTTCCTATCCTCAAGGAGATTATGATCTATTAAAGAATATATATATATATATATCTTACTATAGTACAATATAGAATAGTTATGATTCTTGCTAAAAATGAATACCTCAGATTGGTTCTTTGATTCTAGAATAGATATGATAAATAGAATATAATAAATTTTGCTAAATATAACGTTCCAGCTGAGTCTATTATGAAAAGCTTTTTGGTAGATGCAGCATTTGATTTGTTCCTTAAAGATTTTAAATACATATAGCTTGAAGGGTAAAGAATTCCCAAGTATAAAGAGCAATGTGGGGATGAAAAAGGGTTACAAAGGTCTGAGAAGGATTCAGAATCATGGCATTTATTCAGAATGCAAGGAGTTTCTAATAGAAGTGGGTGCAATATCTGTTGTACTAGATAAGCAGAAATCACTGATATCTGCAATACTAAACTAGAAAGTTCAGATTGGTAGGAAACTTTGCTGGAAGTGACACAGTAGGGAGGAATAAAATCTGGATGGGCATAAACTAGTATAATGAGGACAAGATGAAAGAGAGAGCAAAGATTGCAGAAATGTAGCAAAAGTGGTCAGAGTCCTAAAGAATTTGCATCCTTTTTAATTCCATGCTCTCTCTCTCTCTCTCTCTCTCTCTCTCTCTCTCTCTCTCTCTCTCTCTGTATTATATATATATATATATATATATATATATAAACACATATATGTTAATGCACAATTTTGTAAGTGCAGAAGAGGAAGAGCTATGTAAAGAAAGGAGTATGATCATTATTAGTGAAGAAAATGAGGAAGTAGGAGAAGAAAATATATGCAACTATCAGTAAATAAACTAGGAATAAATATTTGGAATCTCTTGCTATTGGGGTTTTTGGTCTGGGTTTTCCATCAAAGGGGATAGGGATATGTTTTAGAAGCTGTGAAAACATAAACCCACTCAAAGCAAGCAAAAGGAGGGGCTGACACACATTTATTAAGTGTTTATTATGAGCCAGGCATTGTGCAAAGCATTTTGTGAATATTATATTATTTGATCCTCACAACAGCCCTGAGAGACAAATTCTATTATTATTATTTCCATTTCATAGTTGAAGAAAACTGAAGGAAGTGAAGATTAAGTACACAGGGTCACATGAGTAGTTAGTGTCTGAAGCCACATTTGTACTCAATTCTTCCTACTACCAGGTTCAACTCTCCTTTTTAAATTTATTTTATGGTTAGATTTATCTAGTTCTGAGAGGATTAAATTAAGTTCCCCCACTAGTATAGTTTTACTGTCTATAAAATGAAGTGAAATAGAATTATTTCACTTGGACATCACAATAATTCTGTGAAGTAAATGCTATTATTGTTCTTTTTTTAAGATGAGGAATATATGATTGACAGAAATTAAATTACTTATCCAGAGTCACACAATTGGATAACTCCTAATTTTCCATATTTAGTCTGCTGAGCCTTATTTTTGCGTTACCAACTATTTGTTGAACATCTCCATTGGATGTCTTAAAGACATCTCAAATTGAACATGTACTCAAAAGAACTCAAAATGATCTATTTCAACTAATTATGTAACTCTTGGCCCAGAATTGAGGGTAAGGTTTTATTAAGTTCAATTTCTGGGACTTTTCAAGAATCACATTTTCTTGAAATTCGGTTTTCCCTGAAAACAGAGTTTTACCAATATCTCTTTGCTTATAATAAAATAAAACAAAGAACCCTAAGTCCCCATATAAGTAAGCAGTCTAACAAATCATGGACAGAAGAGAGCTACATTTAATATGATAGATAGAAATATGAAAAAAAATTGCCCTGAACTTATATCAAGGCAATACAACTCTCGTTCCTTTTCTGGAAGACTTTGATCTGCAGTAGAGCTATAAAATCTTCCAGATTTAATTTTGCTTTTATGTGGCTCATTCTCCTTAAAGAAAAACGTATTAGGATTGATAAGTCAATCTCCTTCCTTCTTCTCCGTACCTTTTCAATTCACATTAACTGTAAGGGACAAGGCCAGCTTTGTCTCTTCACATTTTCATTCTTTCCTATATTACTTTTTGGTTCAACTGCTACTTGGTTCAGAAACTCCTCCTCTTAGCCCAGCAATTTGATGTGGTCCACAATTTTTGCATAACTCAGAAAGCTCTTCTGTTTTGTCCTGGTTTTCTGGAAGGGCTGAGGAATATGTAAACCTTTTTCCAGGGAACTAAATTTCCATTTCTATGCAGTCTCTATTTTTAAATTCACTTTCTGTCTCCAGTTCAACAGATTCTAATTCTTTTTAAAGGTCAAGGATAGAAGTATAACTAAGGTATATTAATTAGCTATGAATAAGCAACTGGTATCTGATTACCATCAATGAAAATGTAAATGAGTCAAAATATTGTAAGAATACCATAAGTTTATATCTTTTTCACACGGTCTTAAAAAGACAGTAGAGCTATTCAGAAGAGGCTTGCTGATTTCTCTTGGAACATTCCAAAATGGTTTGCCGTTTAGATATACTACATTACAATGATTCAATGTGAATAAAATGTAATAAAATGTAAGATCCTATAGGGCAGTCTGTTTAGTTTTTGTCTTTGTATTCCCATCTCTTAGTATAAAAATTTACACACAGTAGCTTTTTAAATGTACATTAAAAAAACAACTAAATTGAATTGAATTAGACTGTTTTGGACATTATTGAAATTCTTTGATGTTTTGTTGATATCAATCAATGAGACAATTTGCAAGCATTTGTTAATCATTAACAATGTTCTAGGAAGTGTTCTAAGCATTGGAGATAAAAAGAAATGGAAAACAAAATCCCTGTCCCTTAAGAAACTCATTTTAGAAAACATGAAAATAATGGAATATTATACATGTCTGTATAATATACATATGTATACATATGTATTTATATGTACATGTACATACATACATATACATTTGTTGTTGTTATTCAGCTGTGTTATTTGATTCTTTGTGACCCCATGGAACATAGTATTCCAGTATTGATCTTGGGATTTTCTTGGCAAGGATACTGAAGTGATTTGTCTTTTTCTTTTCCAGGGCAATAAGGTAAACAGATTTGTCCAAGATCATACAGCTAATAAGTATATGAAGCTGGTTTTGAATTTAGGTCTTTCTGATTCTAGGCCCAGTGATCTATCCTAGCTGTGCCTCTCTTTCTCTATTTCTCTCTGTCTGTCTTTATATATCTATGTTTTGTTCTCTATATAGCTATTTGTCTGTGTCTGACTGTGAATGTCTGTCTGTCTGTCTGTCTGTCTCCCTCTCTCTCTCCCCTGCCTCTTTATCTCTTTCTCTTTCTGTCTCTCTGTCTGTCTCATTGTATCTTGAAGGAATCCAGGGATGTAGAGGTGAGAAGGGAATAACATTCTAGGCCTAAGGAATATCCAGAACAAATGCAGAACTTAAAAATGGAGCATCACATTGGAAGACAATTAATAGGCTAGTGTTACTGGGTTGAGAGCATGTAGGAAGAGAAAAAATGTTGGGAAACTGGAAAGTTAGGAGGGAGACAAGTTGTAAAGAGCTATCAATGACAAGGAAAGGATTTTTTATTTTTGATTCTGGAGACAATGGAAAACCACTGGAGTTTATTGAGTAGAGGATGATAAAATTAGGCTGGTGTAGTAGGGAGATCATTTTGGTAGGTAAGTGAAAGATGGATTGGGATAGGGAGAGATTTGGGGAAGAGAGAGATCTATTCGAAGGATATTGCCATAGTGCAAATGAGAGGCAATGAGAACCTTACAAGGATTGTAACTATACAAGCAGAGAAAAGGCAGGTTATATTAGATATGTGAAAGTAAAAATGACAAGATCTGACAATGGAATAGATATATGGAAGGAGTATTAGTGAGAAGATGAATATGACAACAATTATGAGCCTGTATAAATGAGATGATGGTGGTGACCTTGTTAATGAGGATATTTGAAAGGAGGGGAGATTTTTGCAGGAAAAGAAACTGATTTATGTTTTTGACATGTTGAGTTTGAGATACTTATCCCCAAAGAACTCCCAGTTTAAGAAGTAAAAATAGCATTTTATACGATGGATCTGGAGGCCAATGGAGAGAGTAGAATTGAATTTATACATTGGGGAATCATCTGTATAGAGAGAATGATCATTAAAGCCATAGAAGTTGAGCAAGTAAAAGAGTATAGAAGAAAAAGAGAAGGGATCAAGTACAGAGCCTTGGGAAATATCCATAGTCAGAAGCCATGATCGAAATGAAGAGGCTGAAAAGTAGTAGGAGAAAAAAGAGTGAGCAGAAAAAAGAAAAGCTAGAGAAGAGAGAATACCTTGGAGAAGATGATGATCTAGTGTCAAAGGACACAAGGAGACCAATAGTCTTGAGGACTGAGAAAAGACTTTTCTATGAACATTTGGTAACTTCAAAGATGGCAGTTTCAGTTGAATGATGAAACCATGGACTAGACTGTGGATTTAGAAGCAAGTAAAAAGAGAGAAAGTGGAGGCACCTTTCAATTTTCTGAAAGATTTTAACTGAGAAGTAAAGGAGAGACATTAAAGAACAGTTTCTGAGGATGATCAGATCAAGTTGGGGTTAAATTTTTTTTTTAAAGAATAAGGAAAACATGGGTATATTTGTAGTCATCTATGAAAGAGCCAGGAGATAGGGAAAGATTCCAGATTTTAGAGAATTACAGAGGTATCCATCAGCTCAAGAAGACAAATTAATGTTATACATAGAAGATTTTGTCTTGACAAAAATGACCAGTACTTTATGAGGGACAGTAATAAAGGAAAAAATAGTTAGGGAAGATGTGTGAATAATGGCAAATGAGGATTACAGGAAAAAGAGGGAGCTGTCTGTAAATGGACTAATTTTTTCTGTTTGAAAACTTGTCTATTTTTTTGAAAAATGTTTTTAAATTGTCAGAAGAAAAAGGGGCTTGCTTTCTTTAAGAAACAGAGGCAAACACATCTGGCAAGATTTCTCGGTGTTTCCTTTGAGGAATTCAAATAATTAGTTTTCTGGCAGAGTCAAGGCTGTAAAATACAAGCCTGTGGATTTTATTAAAGAAATTAGTCCCATACACATGCAATCCAAGGAAGTAGATGGAGAAAGGAGTCAGTAAAAGAAAATATCTTCCCTGTGTTAGAAATAGTCATGGAGAAATTATAGGGAAATATAGCATATACATAGTTATTATTTTTCTTTGTTTTGCCAAAAGAAGGTAACCAAAAAGGGTTGTAGTGCAGAAAATCATGTCAGCAAAAAGGAAGTTTTAGGTATAGAAGAAGCAAAGGTTGCTCTGAAAACTAGTTACGGACATTGGATAGTAAATAATTTGACTAAAGTCTGAGAAGATATCAAAAATTTCTTCTGAAAGATTCAAGATTTTTTTCTCCAATTCTTTATTTATTTTTAGAACTTAAAAATTTTCTTTTGAGGTCCATAATCTCTCTGTGCCCCTCCTTCCAAAGGAGAAGGCAAGCAATATATCAATTACATATGTGAAAACATTCAAAACATATTTCTGCATTAAGCATGTTGCAAAAAAAACTAAAGTAAAAAATATACTTCAATTTGTACTCAGTGTTCATCAGTTCTCTCTTTGGAAGTGGATAGCATTTTTTATCATGACTCCTTCAGAATTTTCTTGGATCATTATATTGATCAGAATCGCCAACCTTTTTACAGTTGATCATCTTCACAATATTGCTATTACTATGTAAACTCTGGAATAGCCCCTCAATCTTCAATTCTTTGCCACTACGAAAAGAATTGCTATAAATAGTTACATATATATATATATATATATATATGTATGTACACACACACATACACACACACACACACACACACACACACATATATAATATATATAGGTCCTTTTTCTTTTTGATCTTTTTTGGGAAACATCCAGTAGTGGTATTGCTAGATAAAAGAGTGTACACTGTTTTATATATCTTTGGGCATAGTTTCAAATTGTTCTCCCGAATGGTTGAGCCAGTTTATAACTCCATCATTACTACATTGATGTCCCTGCTTTTCCACATCCCCTTCAGCATTTATTCTTTTTTCCTTTTCTATCAAGTTAGTCAATTTAATAGTTATGAGGTGGTACTTCAGAGTTGTTTGAATTTGAATTTCTCTAATAAATAGTGATTTAGAATTTTTTTCATAGCTTTGATTTCTTCTGAAAATTATGTTCATATCCTTTGATTATTTTGTTAGTTTGAAAATATCTCTTATTTTTATGAATTTGACTCAGTTTCCTATATATTTGAGAATTGAGGCCTTTATCAGAGAAACTTATTGCTTTTAGTGTTAAGCAGCCCTAAACCAAGAGATAACCAAATAAATAACATGAAAGATATATAACTCTGAAAGACTGTTTTCTACTTAGCCTTGGTAAAGCAAACCAGAATCAGATTATATAATGATTGATAACAGTTAGAGATTTATCAAAAGGTCCCAGGTTGTACTCAGGTTTTTGAATTTCTCTAATTCTTATACAAAACTTATCACTTTTAAAATTTTATAGTTAATAGTGAACAGTTAATATTAATAATGATTTATTTTAATATAGCATTGAAAAAACAATTTGTTAGTTAAATCTTTATCTTGTTCTAATTATTATACTGGAAAAATGCATATTATGATGTTGATATATTTCATCTTTGACAATTGTGTAAACAAAAGGTGTCAACTATTTGACCTGCTGGCATATACTGGACCTAGAATCAGGAAAGTCATGGATTAGAATCCCAATTCTAACATTTACTATTTGTGTATCTAAAGGTAATTTCCCTGAGTTTCATTTTATCTACCATTTGGAAATGATAATATGGTTCCTATATAATGAAAGAGTTTTATAAATCTTAAAAAGTTATAGGAATGTGAATTGATTTCACTCATAGTTATTTTTACCTTGAAAGTTTTTTTTCCGAATAAATTTTTGCTATAAACTTAGCTAACCTTTTGTCCCACAAAAAAGGGCAAAAGATATACCAAATATTTTTTTATCTGAGCCTTCTAGTGTTTGCAAAAAAAAAAAAAAGGAATGTATTGTGTCAAATAAAACACTCCCTAAGTGTTCTGGAATCATAGATTTTATTTCTTATTCCAGATGAATTGGCATTCTAACAGGGAAGGATGATAAAACTTGTGAGCATGAGAATGGTTATACATTTCTGAAAAAAATATTATTTTAATCAGTTAATTGTCCTTGATAGAAATAAATGCACACATACGCATGCAGGTGTACTCACACACACATACATACAAACACAGAATGAATCTAGGTTTTGCAGAAATGGTGGAACTACTAGACATTAATTTCAAAAAAATTAATGAAAATGAATGAATTTGTTGTGAAATGAGTTTTGTGGATATTACCTCAGTAAGGTCTAAGTTTGAATGAGAGATGAGGCAGTGTCTGAGTTTTTAATGGCATAAGAATTCCCCTTTACCAGAGCAATTCACAATTGCTCATTTCCAGGGAGTAGTCTAAGGCACAAAGAACTTGAATGACTTGTTCAAGTGTCATATGACTTGCCTCTCAATCATGATTTTAAACCCATTACTCTGGCCATTTCATGTTGCCTATGGTGGGGCTTCTTAAACTTTTTCTACTAGTGACTTTTTTTTTTTGCCTAAAAACTTTTATATGAATACAGGTATATAGGTATATAAAATATGTATACAAATCAAACAATTACTGATATTAAATCATGAAGAATTTTGTTTTGAAACTGTTCTTTGGCATATGTATAATTTAACCATTTATTAAAGATGAAAGCAAAGTTGCATACTAAAAAGATGGATGTACTTATTTATGTTTACATAAAGAATTGAATCTTGGAAGAATATTTGATATTTCAGGATGTGGAGCATCTTAGTGTTTTTCAGAGTTGACTGATATTCTGATTTTATAATCATCAATGCTGAGAACACCACTTTGTATAAAAATGTAGTATAAAATGGCAGAAGTATAGTTAGGGCTATTTCAGGAATTGTTGGAAATTCTGTCCTAAACTCAAGCCAAAATTTATTGAATGATTTTTTTTAAGGAAACTCAAATTTTAAATTAGTGTTGCTTCATAACTCTTTATAATTCTTCTTGAACTTTTACTGGCAGATGACTAACATTTTTTATTTTAATTGAGTATAGTTTATGAAACCAACTTAGTTTTTTAAAATCAAAATTTGAAAGGAAGTATTTCTGAAACTGCATTTCCAGGCATTTCAGATGATTAATTGTAACTCTTACAATTAAGTCTTTGGGAAGGTTATTTTTCAGTTACAAAATCATCTGTAGCTGTAAACATTTCTAAAGAACCATTTCCTCTCTTTTCTTCCATATGCTTTTTAGTAAAACTTTCAGTTATATTTTTTAGCATAAATGTGACAATTTTGTCCTTGAAACAACATAATTAAATTGTTTAATTGATACAAATCAGAATTTTGAAAGCCATAAATCATTAGGAAAAAATTAACAAAATCAGATTTTTGTTTAGTCAAAAATATAACTTTTATCTTTCAATTTCAATAATCTGTTTAAACTTCACCCTCTTGAGAACTACTTTACCTCTAAATGAAGTAATAAACTTTTGTAATTGGAGTCCAGGTCTTTATAAAAATTTGAAAATAAAGGATTGTTAAGGCCACAACTTTTAATGAAATTAATTATTTTGATAGTATTGAGAATCACAAGATGTAATTCTGGTGATTTTTTTTTTGCTACTAGTGCCTTTTGATCATATACTGAATAAAAGTGATAAGTTCATTGCTACCAACTTTGATTTTTGCTACAAATACAACATTCTCACTCACTCGATGCAATTTTTTCCATTGTAGAGCTTCATTTGTGAAAAAAATTAATTGATTTTAATATATCTATATTTACATTTATCTTTCCCTCTTGTGTGCCCTTCCAAAGAGTGACAAAGCAATTCCTCATGTATGCTTCCTTCATAAACATATCTTGCATAACCATGTTAGAAATATCAGTTGTTTCATCTAATTGAATTGCAGTCTTTGAGATGCCCTTAAGCCTCTAATAAGCTACTAGAATTAGCTATTACTAATTTTAGAAATTCTTTTGGAAACTATCTTTTGATAAAGGAAATTTACAAATTTTATCCCCATTCTTTTTCCCATGACATTTTAATAGCAGCAGATAACATGAGCTCTTCTACCACTTAGGTCCTTAGTTTTTGCAATTAAATAAGTTTCATAAAATGCAAGTAAATATTTTTTCTGATAGTAATACATTTCTCAAAATTTTTTTTATTTGAAGATTTCAAAGTTGTCCAAAACCTTTCTTTGGTTTATTGCAGTATGCTGCATGCTTGATATTAAAGTGTTTTCATTTGGCTGCTTTCATGCACTTTTGCAGCCAAAACTTCATTACCAATTAAACAGAGTTTTTCCACACCATCATCATTTTTGCAGAATGATTTGACATATTTCTTTTTCTCATCAATTTAGATGAAACTGGTAGAGATGACAATGCTGCATTGTCATCAGTATTTTTATCCTTTCTATCTAAATTTAGCCACCTGTCTATAACAAAAAATTGTCTTAAATATAAATATTTCTAATAATTTCTCAAAAAAACTAGGTTTAGTTTATAAAATTATATTTGTTTATAATTAAAAAACTGAAGTTCACACATAGGTATACAGAAGTGATGGTGAAGAAATATTAATAAAGAACTTTTGTCTTTAAATTGCTGCAGTTAAACACGTTTCTGTAAAAAAATTAGCAATTTAAAAAATTAAACATTCAATCCAAAGATATACCAATTTGATACATGCTGAGGAATGATGATAGGAAATATTTGAACTCTATTTTCCTTAGTTAAATCATTGTTTCTGTAAGAGCAAAAAACTTTGTATGTACAGTAAAAATACTAACTCATAGCATATTATAGCCTCAGATCTGAGGAGAGGTGTTTCTGGCAGTGTTTGGTAGTGTTGCATGGCGTGGCAGCATTCACAGTGCAAAGTGCACGTTATGTCTTCAGAACCAAGACTGTGGTGAAGTTGGTGCAACATGGGCAAGCCCTGCCAAAAACACTGTGGATTCATTACATGTTTGATTTTGAATTAATTTTTTGTTGATGTCTTCAAAAACTTTACTATTGCCAATTTTTCCTGACTCACATTCAGTAACCATGTGGTATCACAACCCACAGTGTAAGAAGTTTTGGTCTATATTATAATATTATATTACAAGGGAAATTCAGACCGGGTTAAGCATCTTCCTTTTCTGTACTTATTCATATATGCAATGTCCTTGAATTGAGAAAAAAATTTAACAATTCCCTCTTCCTTCCCAAACCACCAAGGCAGAGCCATCTTTTTCATGTCTAATTTGGTAATATAAGTAGTTATATTTATTCTTAGAGTTAGCACAGCTTTGCCCATTGCAACAAATTTTCTCTGTGGGGTTCTGAGATTGTTCTGAAGGATTTCTCCCCCCCCCCCCACCATGAATACTTCTGTTATGTTCTGTTTTCCATGCGCCTCTGTGCAATCATATGTGAAAATAGATAAAATAATTTCTAAAAGATAAAGCAACTATTCTCAAAGTTATATAAGTTTTGTCAAAATATTGTTTTGGTAAGCAATACCATGATGGTCCTGGTTTATTTCTGTTTTTATAAACGTGCAGTGTTTACCTCTTAACAAAACAATAATGTAAAGAAAATACCTGTCTTTATTTGCTTTATTACTTTGACAACTTTGAACAATAAATTGGTTGCCTTTTGAAATTTGATATAGAATTTCAAAGGATCATAGATGTAAATACTCCAAAAGGAGACCACAATGGCCATCTAACTAATTCCCTCTACCTCCCCTCCCCCTACTTCATTCCTTCCTCACATTTTATAGAGGAGGAAATTAAAGCCCAAAGAGGTTCATGAATTGTTCAAAGTCACATAGATAGCAAATATTTGACAGGGAATTTGAATCCAGGTCCTTTGACTCCAAAGTTTTTCTTTTTCTGACTGTCATTTTAATTGTAAATGTTCAGGATTTAAAATTTCTATCTTATAAATGGGATAAAATTTCCAAGAAGAAAAGTGATGTGTGCTTGTATATACTATGTTTAATGTGTATGTGTATTTGAATTATTTACATATTTGCTCATCAAATAGCCCATATTCCAGATTCGGGTAGATAATTTGGGGATGATAAATGAATCATTTCCAAATGCTTCATTAAAGGGGAATAAAGATCTTTTTTTTTCTTTCCATCTGTGCTTGGCAAACCAAAATTTGAGAACATTGAGAACTGGGTTATTCGAACAAAGTAAAGTGTATAAACAGACTGTTATGAAATGAATTTATATTTCCCCTTGTTTCCTACAAAATTTGAATTTCCAACCAATTGATTCTATTTGAGAGTATGAAAAATATGGTGAAATGAAATATCAATACATAGATCAACTAATTTTATATTCCACAGTTACAATAAGAGAACATTCTTTAAGTCATGGCTTATCTATAAATTTTTATTAAAGTATTCATCTCAAGCATTTTCAACAGCTTTGATATATACCATTCTGCCATGTCTCTGGCAGTAGGTAGCTTTAATTGACAGATATTTCTCTTCCAATTTGGATGTGCATTGTGTGAAATAAATTACGAAGTTAAGAATTCTGAAGATACTTTTTATAAGACAAAAAATTCTATAAACTTAAGAATTTGAAAAATAATGTTGAAAGCATTTTCTTAGATATGTTTATCATAATCTCACAAGGTACAAATTATATATTATGATATGTGAAATTCTTGTCTTATAAGTTTACTTAAGATATGTGTATTAAATAGGTAATAAAATGGATCTCCTAACTCAGGCAATAATAAAATTATTAACTGTGACAAGCTTTAATGGAAATAGGCACATGCAGTAATGAAATTGTGGTCCCTGTCTATCTTAGAATAGTATTCAAGATTTCTTTGACCAAAATTTCATCACCAGGTGGTCAGCCTTCTGCTGTGGAGATTCACTAACTTAGCTAGACTAGACTTCAGATGACAGATGTATTGCTGGGCCTACCTTGGAAGCTACTCCAACTTTGTAAGACCTTCCAGAACTGATGTTTCTCTAGCATAGTGCTTATGAATGTATGACTGTCTTTATGTTTCAATGAAGCATTGAAAAAGGTTTTTTACTGGAAGAATAATATATTGATATAGATTCAAAGAATCTCAGAGACAGAATAGAATTCAAAGCTCATCTAAGTCCAATCCATGTCTAGAGAGGAATCTCCTTTACTTTCTCACTGATAAGCAGTCTGCCCACTTCCACTTCATTTCCCCTGAAGGTGAATCCACTATATCCCAAAGGAGTCAATTCTATTTTTATTTATTTATTTTTTATTTTTATTAAAGCTTTTTATTTACAAAACATATCCATGGGTAATTTTTCAACACTGAGCCTTGCAAAACTTTCCATTCCAAATTTTTCCCTCCTTCTCCCCACCCCCTCCCTTAGATGGCAAATAGTCCACTACATGTTAAATATGTTAACAATATATGTTAAATCCAATATATGTATGCATATTTATAGTTATCTTTCTGCACAAGAAAAATTGGATGAAGAAGGAAAAAAAAACTGAGAAAAAAAACAGTGCAAGCAAAAAACAGAAAGAGTGAAAATGCTTTGTTGTGGTCCTCACTCAGTCCTCTCTCTGGGTGTAATATGGCTTTCTTCATCACTGAACAATAGGAACTGGTTTGAAACATTTCATTGTTGAAAAGAGCCATGTCCATCAGAATTGATCATCATATAGTATTATTGCCGTATATAATGATCTCCTGGTTCTGCTCACTTCGCTCAGCATCAGTTCATGCAAGTCTCTCCAGGCCTCTCTGAAATCGTCCTGCTGGTCATTTCTTACAGAGCAATAATATTCCATAACATCCATATACCATAATTTATTCAGCCACTCTCCGATTGATGGGCATCCATTCAGTTTCCAGTTTCTAGCCACTACAAAAAGGGCTGCCACAAATATTCTTGCACATGTGGGTCCCTTTCCCTCCTTTAAGATCTCTTTGGGATATAAGCCCAATAGAAACACTGCTGGGTCGAAGGATATGCACAGTTTGGTAACCCTTTGGACATAGTTCCACAATTTTACTTTTTTTATCCAGCTCCAATTTTTAGGAAATTTTTCATGACATTGTGGTTCAGTGTGTCTTTATATAGCTTCTACTTTCTGAAACTAAGGAGAGTGTTTCAAAATCTTTCCCCACATTATAGCCTTCCTATTACTTGAAGACGATGGCCATGTGTTTCCCAAGTCTTCTTTACTTCAGGATAAATATTCCTCCTTCTTACTTAATATCTATACATTCTTTCCTTCATACTAATTTCCCACTTCTAGATGAATTCCTATTTGTCAGTTTCTTTTCTACTGTAACTCTTGTGCCAGATAAAATTTCTGTCTTGATATGAAGGACCTAGGAGTATTTTGGGGACTTCCCAAAGATAATATGGTAATATGATAACTATAATATGGTAACTACTTTGTTAGATATTCTCCTCTCTCTGATCAACCAAACAGTAATTTCCTTTAGAAGCACATAAATTCACAAGGTTTTGCATGGGAAATGTTATTGATAGGTCAGAGGGATTAGGTATAATTCATCTTGGAGCCATAGGAAATAACATTTTCTTTCCTTTCCCAGAGGATTGTAAAATACTGGCTATTTTACAATATTGCTTTGGGTAAAATTCCAGTAGGGGACACTTCCGGGCTGCTCCTCCACTTTAATACTTACCAAACAATCCTGCCTGGGATGTTATCTCTTTACTGTTGCTTTTCTTGCAACAATCTCTGTTATTCTTAGAAACTGGTACCAAGAGGAGTCACTAACTTCCTGACCCAGGTTCCATTGTCTGTCCTGTTTCATCCCTCACACTTACCATCTATTTGCTCAGCTCCCAGAAGATGACAGCCATTCTTTGTTCCCTATTGCTCTCTTAACTATTCTGGCTTATGTAGCTCTTGCTTCCTGCAGTGTTCCCTCTCACTGCTCTCCTCATCCTTTAGCAGATGGATGGTGTTTGTTTCTTTTCCCAGGAGCCTAGTGCTCCTACAGCAAGGAAACATTTTCAATTCTTGACACACTAAAATTTGGCACCAAATATCTGTATCTGTCCAACCTGTTTCACAGCTAAAAATATAATCTGTTTCTTTAATCTTTTCTTGAACTTCCTTTATTGTAGCTTTCTGAGATCTCAAAGAAAAAAAAAATTCTTGCACCTTATGAAAAAATCTCTTTCCTTCACTCCATGTTGTCTTTTGGTGACATCACATTTTGTCATTCTCTCCCTTAGGAAGTATGTCTCCTGATTATATCTCTATTTTCTATAGATTTAGAATAGGGGTATGCTAAAGCCAGATCAAACCCAGTGGGGAGATCTGATTGCGGTCATTTGCAGCTCAGAAATCAAGAAGCACTATAAATTAGTTTGATTTATTTTCTTGTTAATATTTAGATTTAAGGAAGTATTGGTGAAGCAGATCTTGAAGCAATATGTATACATATATATATATGTATATTATATATATATGTATATATATATACATATTTTTTTTCAGAGAATGACTTGTTAAACATTTATCAGCACACCCTTCATCTAAGGGCTGAGAGGAACACTCCAAAGTTTCACCAATTACTCCCAGTCCATTAGAGTTGATCTAAGGTAGCTATATAACATTATTTAAATTCCCTCTTACTGATTCATGTTTCATGCTACATCTAAAGGAAGCAAAGGCCATACCCTATCAGGTAGGATGGAAAGAAAGATTATTAATCACTGAGTACTAAACTTGGGACATGAAATGTCTGCAATATTTGTTTGTGTAAGAATGAGGTGGGGTTTAATGGAGCAAATTAATCGTCAATTCATCCCATCAAAAGTAAATGATAAAATTATATTATCTGGTACCTTAACCAGGTAAGAAAAAGTTTCAAGCAAATAATCAATCTTAAAATAAAATAATGAAGTCAAGTTATATTAAAAACAAATAATTTTTATATACCTATCTTTTTAATCTTCTAAAATAATGGGGATTATTGCTTTATGTTCCCTCTTAGTTCTTGGGCCCTCCTGTACATCTCTGTATCTATCTTATTATTAGTAAATAATAATCATTATTAAATAATATAAAAAAATCATTATTATTTAATTCATTTACATATTAAATGTATGCCTCTCATAGGTTCACTAAAATAAAATCCTCTTCCCCAAAGAACTTTAAATATTCTTTCACCTTGACTTATTTCTTTTTCTCTATTAAAGAAGCTCCTTTTAGGTTCCTAATATCTCTTAAGTTTCTCAAAGAGATTTTGTGATTAAAAGGTGGTTGATAAACCTAATTTTGTTATATGGGGCATCTTTTGCATTTTCGTGAAAGGGGATTAGATATAGCAGTATTAAATGTAGACAATTCTAAAAATTCTCCTACTTCTTGTTTTTCTTAACAATAAATTGCATTGACTTTTTTCTCCTTTTTCCATTATAGGAAGGATAAAGTAAAACAAATATTTTTAGCCTAATAATTGCCAGAGATGTTCTCATTTCTGAATTTCACAAATGTTATTAAGCTCTACTTATAAACATGGATTTCTCAAGACATAATGCAGGCAATGAGACTCAGGCAATCAACTTTTCTTTTATCTTCAAAGAAGTCATTTTTATCTCTGTTTTTAGTTGTAGCCTTATGATGGTTATTAGATACAAGTTCCACTGGTAAAATATGCTTGTGAGGCATTTGGATTTCTCTGCTTGAATATACTTTAAAAGTTTATAGCATGGGCATATTCTCTATGTACATTTGATAAAAATGTAATAAAATCTTACCAGACAGTATATCTTATTAAAGAGATATAAGACTAAGTTCTATTTCTATAGTGCTTAAGACTCATTGAGAAGAAATTAAGAAATAGGGCAATTAATGGTGAATAGTGGGTGGAGAGATAGTGCAATGGATACAATGCTGAAAGTCAGAAGGCATGTTCTAATTTTACCTTTGCTATTAGTCTTATATTTGAACTTGGGCAGATCATCTTGTATCTTAGTTTCTTCATCTGGAAAATGAGTAGCTTGGAATATAGTATGTTATATTTTTATTATTATGTAATATATTTATGTAATATATAATATAGAAACTATTATAGATTTAGAGCAGGAAGAGACTCCAGGGATCATCTAATCTAGCTTCCCTCATTTATAGATAAGGAGCCTAGAGAAATTAAATGATATTCTTGCTCAAAATACAGTAGGTAATAAATAACAGAGCCAGATTTTAACTCAGATCTTCTGTCCCCAAATCTGTGCTCTTTATCCTGTACCATGTTGCATCTTTGCATTTCTCTAAATTCCCTTATGATGACAAAGTGTCATCTATGTGGCACAGTGGATAGAGTGCAGGACCTGCAATCAGGAAGACTTATTTTTATGAATTCAAATGATGGTCTTAGACACTTATTAGCTGTGTAACACTGAGCAAGTCACTTAAACCTGTTTATCTCAGTTTCCTTATCTGTAACACGAACTAAAGAAGAAAATGACAAACTATTCTAGAATCTCTGCCAAAAAAACAAAAACAAAAACAAAAACCCGAAATTGGGTCAGAAAGAGTCAGAAATAATCCTTTGCAGCATTAACAATCCTTGACAACCTTTTTGTAAGACAGAAGTGTAGTACTCCAAATGCATTTCATGCTTATAAGAAAGGTTATTTTTTTTTGAGAGGACAAGAGGTAATATGGAGTAGAGTGAAATAAAGGAATAAGTAAGAAAACAGACCAATACTATTCTTAGAAAATAATGAAGGATCATATTAAGATAATCCACTCAGAAATCAGAGGAAACAATTCTTTAAATAGAAGGTAATGTGAAGTGTGATCTTTCTAGTACTTGACAGCAACTAACATATCCACTTTGCCACAAAAAGTAAAAGAAATAAAAAAAACCCTCTCCCCAAAAAAGAAAAGCAAAAAAAAAACCCACTTTTTTTTCTTTGGACTTAACATCCACAATTCCTTCAATCAATTGTTACAGAGGTTAAATTTGAGACTCTGTTTTCCTGTTTGTCCTCATCTGGATTCACTCTTCCTTATCAATACTTTTCCTAAAATGAGGTGCCAATAACCAAACATAATACTCCAGATATTGTCTGACCAAAGCAGAATGACAGGCTACAACTAAATCCTCCCTTAAAGCAGCCTAAGCTTCTATTAGCTTTCTTAACAGCTGTATCACACTGATGACTTTTATTGAATTTCAGTTCCTTTAAACCCTAAGATCTTTTCAAACAGTAATTTGTATGCCTATTAGGCACACATTCTTCATATTGTACATTTGAAGCTGATGTTTTGAAACCAAATATAAGATCATATCCTTTTCCCTATTAAATTTCATCTTATTAAATCCAGCTCCATATTCTAGCCCATTAAGGTCTTTTTGGATTGTGTTTCTTGCATGCAATGTGTAGACAATTTTTCACAGTTTTGTGACATCTGCAAGTTTGATGCAACATATATTCCTTTATTCACAGCTTTGGAAAAAACATCAATATTATAATAAGGGATAAGGTAAAGTACTGATTTCTGGGAAAATCTGCTAGGGCGTTTTGTACTACACATATCAACTCTTTAGGCCTAGCTATTCACCTAATTCTGAAATCATTACATTGCATTGGTTCTTGGGCTTTTAAAATTTTATTTAAGATCTATACCCATATATAATTTTGTTTTTTGAGACCCATATATAATTTTATTTTTTGAGACTCCCAGTAATTAAAGAACACACACATATACAATTGTGTGAGTGTGTGTGTGTGTGTGTATGGAACATCCTGTTATAATTTTTAGCTTCTTTTAAGTATTTGGATATCTTAGACCAACATTTCGTATCATATACCAAGATAAAGTCAAAATGGGTACGTAATTTATACATAAAGGATGATAACAAACATATTAAGAGAGCTTGAAATAGTTTATCTGAAAGATTTATGGATAAGGGAAGACTTTATAACCAAACAAGAAATAGAGAATATCACAGGATATAAAATGGATAATTTTTATTTTAAAAAATTTTAAAACTTTTTGCACAAACAAAATCAATATAATCAAAATTATAAAAAAACACAAACTGGGAAATGTTTTTTGCAACAATCATGTCTAATAAAGGCATCATTTTTCAAATATACAGAGAACTGAGTTAAATTTATAAAAATACAAGTCATTCCCAATTGATAAATGATCAAAGGATGTGAACAGGCAATTTTTAGACAAAGAAATCAAAACTATTTGTATTCATATGAAAAAATGCTCTAAATCATTACTGATCAGAGAAATGCAAATTAAAACAACTCTGAGATTCCATCTCATACTTGTCAGATTGGCTAATAGGATGAAAAAGAAAAATAAGGTTTTTTTTGGGGGGGGTTGTGAGAAACATTGGATACATGCAATATTGGTAGAATTGTAAACTGATCCACTCATTCTGGAGAGCAATTTGGAATTCTGCTCAAAGGGCTATAGAACTATGCATATTCTTTGCTTCAGTAATAGCATCTCTAGATCTATATCTCAAAAATATCCAAAAAAAGGAAGAGGATCTATTTGTATAAAAAAAATTGTTTCATGTCTTTTTGTGGTGGCTAAGAATTGGAAATCAGAGGGTTGTCCATCAATTGAGAAATGGCTAAACAAGATGTGGTTTTTTAAAATTATATTCATTAATGGAATATTATTGTGACATAAGAAATGACAACAGGATGACTTCAGAAAAACCTGGAAAGATTTACATGAACTGATGCATAGTGAAGTGAACATAATCAGGAGAATATTGTATACAGAAATATTATTCATTATGAAAAACTATGAATCATAGTCATTCTCAACAATGCAATTATCTAAGACAATCCCAGTGGATTCATGAAGAAGCATATTATCTGCCTCCAGAAAAATAACTGAATACAGACTGAAGCATTTTCACTTTCTATCTTTAAATAGTTTACATTTTATTTGAATTTTCTTCTATACAATGACAATTATGGAAATTTTTACATAATCGCAAAAAAAAGAAAACGAAAAAGAAATGGCCAGGTTCTAGGGAACAATTTATATTTGATTTATAAGTAGATGTGACTTATTAGCACTATCCTGTCCTCTGGAGAACATGAAGAAAAAAAGAAAACAAAAGCATTCTTCAGAGGACAGGATGAAAAAAAAGAGCAGTGGAAACAAAGAAACTCAGAATAAGGGAAGAAAATTATAATTTTTTTTTATCCTCAAAAAAAGGGGAATTAAATTTTAAAAACCGACTTCAACTTTTATAAAGACAATTACAGTATTTATACTTTATTTTAAAATTTAAGAATTCAAAAGAATAAACAATTACTTAGCTTTTCTCTTTTTACCCTCTAATCTTTCTCCTTTCTCTACTCCATCCTCATGATTTTAATATTAAGGTTCTACAATGGATGGTGAAATGATTTATATTCACTTATTTAAAATAAAAACCTGTGTCATACCAAGCAAGAAAAGACAAATGAGTCCTATTATGTTTAGAAGAGTCTGCCAACTGCCTAATCAGCATAAAGAAAGGGTAGAGAAATACCTAATTGGTGCCTTAATGCATTTTGAGACATCATCAGTAGGTCAAGGATTAAGACAGAGAGATAATTCAGTACAGAGAACCCACTAAGGTAGCTAATGCATCTCAAACGAGCATGATATGTTTTGAAAATATTGATGAGTTTTACTGGAGAGTCATTGCAAGTCTTTGGACTTTTACCATCCTGTGTTGCTAATGGCAAAAGCATGAAACTCCGAGGGTAATGTGATCAATTTCAAAGATAATGTAATTTCCATAAAATTATTTTTTTATTGTTCACTGAACATTGAATATTAACTACCTTTTATTTCCATCCAGCTAGACTGATGCCTCTGATCTTTTTTCAAATATGTGGAATTTTTGTTTTTCCTCCTTCTAGATCCCTGTTATCGGTTGTATCTTTCAAAAAATTCTATTTAATCTAGTAAATTATAATTCAAGTAATAGTTGTGGCTGCTGAAGAATTTTTTAAAACTCAATGTGTAGAATGTGTTTTACAGTCAAACTTTGGATTGAAAAACTCTTCCCAGAACCTCCGTTTAAAGAGGACTTTTGGTCAGCTGTCTCCATTTCTCACCAGGTTGAAACCTAGCTCTTTCCACCAAGGTCCCCTTCTTAGGTACTTTTCTCCCCTATCTGATTTTCAACTTCCTTTAGTGTGTTGACTTTCCCCATTATAATGTAAGCTCCTTGAGGGAAGGGGGTATCTTTTCTTTTGCTATTTATCTTCTCAGCTCTTACCACCATGCCTAACTCTTAGAAAGTGTTAAATAAATGCTTGCTGATCGACTAGAAGGCCTCTGAAGTCCCTCCCAATTGCATATCTATCAACTTGTGACCATTCTGGCTTTATAGTTTGGTTTCCTAACTAAAAATAGAACTTGCCTATCCTCATTAGCTCCCCAGATATTCCTTGGTGACCTATTTTATAATCATATTTTAATAAATTATAGGCAAAAATCCTTTTTGTATGAAAACAGATGAAGCATACTGCTAATGAAGTTATTTTCTACAGTCACAGGGTTTTGTGGATTAGTCTCAATGCTCTATAATGAAATGATCTAGTGCAACAAATGCTTTTTTTGGTGCCCCTATCCATTTAATATTATCTAAGTGCTTGGATGCATGTGATTTACCTTGATTTCTATAGATATCATAAAGTACTACTTTTACCTTTTAAACTTATTAGCAGAGCTAAAAGTTAGGAAAGAAGGGAAAGAGAAAAGAACTAAACTAATAGTAAATACTTCATAGTTTTGTTGTGAGATTTTCACCTTTTATTTCCTCTTCCTAAAATTTTCTGACCATTTTTAAAAACAAAAACAAAAGCATCACTTCAGTTTCTATGCCTGTCAAAAGGACAAATATATACCAGAGATCTAAAAATTGACAGAAGGAAAAGTGGTTATGCTGGTGTATGCATGATACTGTGCACTTGGATCTACTGTCTGCAGAGTAATTTGTTCATTTGCCACCTCATCACCAGATTCAGAGACAGAGATGCTGTATTTTAGTCTGCTTAGTATTAGCCATTGCCAGGAAGCCTTGGTGGTAACAGGAGGAAAACTAGTGGGGCAGGTCAAGTGGAGCTTGTTGTCAGTGGTTCAGACTGACTTGTTTTCATGGGGTTATTGGACAGATCCATTATAATTTGACTTTAAATATATAAGCCTGTGAGTTTACATGAACTTGTGGCATATTGAACTGGGGAATATAGTCAGAAATGATTTGGAGCCTTATGTATTTCAGTTTGTAAGAAAGAAGCATTTTATCAAGAACTCCATTGAGTCTCTGATGAATCCAGGAAAGATTTTATTTTACATTTTTCTAAGAGTGGATGTCTAAACTAGTAGTTACACCTTTGAAGCACAAAAGCACAGTCTGTCCTGAAACACAATTCTTATTTTTTTCCCTTTTTTTCCCTTTTTCCCCCCATTGACAGAGTACTAAAGAAGTTACAGCCTATCCAAAGGACCTAATTCCCCTAACTGAGATTAAGACCCTACCCCTGATTACATCTTCCATTGACATCTGCCTTATTTAATCACAGTTTCCTGTGAATAACTATATTAGTAGTCCCTCTATAAGTTTTGTTTCGGGTTCCTGGTCAGGGTAACCATCATATATTTATACATAAATATATAAAAATTATATTTTATATAATTCTGTGGAAATTAAATCTGCACCCAGTCCTCACAAGTTCACCAATATTATGCCAGAAAGCTTTTCATTTTAGTGTCTTTATTTTGTTGATCCAACTTTAGTTGCTCTAGATTGAGAATATCTTTCCTTCTTTTGAGCTTTTTTGTTTGGAGGAATTTTGCTAAACATTACTTTAGCATTTTGCTATAAAATGAACCACATGACCAATTTTCAATGAATTCATGCTGTCTTTTTTGATGATCACAGTTTTCTTTTCTAGATCTTCGTTAACCATCACTTAAAGAATATACTCTAGAATTTTGTCAGATATTGGATTCTAGGCTGCTGGCTAATAATTAATGTCGATTTCATTATCTTCCTTCTTTCCCCTTCCTGTTTTTAAAAAAAGAAAATTAAAATGATATTTCTCTCTCTCAAGTCCTGAAGCCCTTCACAAATTCTTTAGAATTTTTCCAAGATCACTGACAGTGGCTCAGCAATCTCATCTTTTAATCCTCAAGAATATAGCTGATTTGGGCCTTCCAGCTAGGTGATCACTTAATTATCATGGATAAAAACTCTTTATTACTCATTTTTCTTCTGTCTTCCTGTTACAAAAATCATCCTCCTTGAGAGAGAAAATAGAAGAACAACACAAGAGTAGCTAGTTTTGGCTTCTTATCAGCTTCATCATTATTCCATTCAAGCTGAACAAATTCCCTTCTCCCCCTAAAAAACAATCCAAAAATAAAAGGAAAAAAGGCCATTTAATAATATAATAACAGCAATAGCAAACAAAGAAATTAAAGAAATCATCGCAAAGTAATTCTTATGGAAACATTTAAGAGAAAACCACTTTCATAGCCAAACTTGACATCTGCCATTCTCTTGATAGAACCATCTCCTTTGCTGGCCTGATGCCCACAGCCCACATGTTGCTGCAGTGCTAGACAATAGTTTTTGGTGCTGCTTGGCAGCATTGAGGAAAATCTCTCTGAGTCCTTAGTGGCTGAAGCATATGAATCTGAGCAATTCTAGGCTTTGAGATAAAGGAAGTATGTCTTAAAAAATTATAGGAGGTGGTAAAGAGGAACTGAATAAATATTTTAGGAACAATGTTCACATTCCTTAATTAGAATATTTTATATATACATATATATGTATATGCATATGTGTATATATGATGATTCTAAGTTTTGGGGGACACTATGTAGAGGTGTGATAGTAAAGGGATAAACTTATCAAAAGATAGCTAAGTTACAGAGTGGATAGAGTGTCAGATATAGAGTAAGTCAGACTCATCTTCCTAAATTCAAATCTGATCTCAGTCATTTACTAACTATATGAGCCTGGGCAAGTCATTTAATCCTGTTTGACTCAGTTTCCCCCTCTGTAAGATAAACTGGAGAAGGAAATGGCAAACTACTCCAGAATCTTTACCCAGAAAACCCCAAATGGGGTTATAAAGAATTGGACACTACTGAAAACAAATGAATTATGACAATTTCCACCTTTCAAAAGGAGAGAAGGAAGAATTGAGTCAAAGTAGGAAAGTTCCATCACTTTCTTAGTACTAGAGAGGAGATGCTTTTTATTTTTTAATTCTGCCTTTGGGAAAATTGTGGTAGAACATTAAGGGGAAGTTACAGAAAGGAGGAGAAAATTCAGTTCTTTTCAGTGTAGAGGGGATACTTTTGACTCATTTGGGAGCATTATCTTAAATTTGTGGGGGATAGAGATAGTGATAGGCATATGATAAAAACCTGGAAATAGGCTCTATTAAGGGGACTGAGCACTTTTTTTAAGCTTTTTATTTTTTTTATTTTCAAAATTCATGCAAAGATAATTTTCACCATTCACCTTTGCAATTGTACTCCAATTTTTCCTCCCCCTTCTTCTCCCCCTTCCCTTAGAAAGCAAGTAATCCAGTGTATGTTAAACATGTGCAATTCTGCTATACATATTTTCACAATTATCATGCTACACAAAAAGAATCAGATCAAAAAGGAAAAAAAAGAGAAAGAGAAATAAATCAAGCAAATAACTACAAAAAGGTGAAAATACTATGTTGTGACCCACACTAGGTCCCCACAATGCTCTTTCTGGATGCAGATGGCTCTCTCCATCACAAGTCCATTGGAACTAGGGGCAGCTAGATTGTGTAGTGGTTAGAGCACCAGCCCTGAAGTCAGGAGGACCTGAGTTCAAATCTGGTCTCAGACACGTAACAGCTGTGTGACCCTGGGCAAGTCACTTAACCCCAATTGCCTCAGCAAAAAACAAGTCCATTGGAACTAGCCTGAATCATCTCATTGTTGAAAAGAGCCAAGTTCATCAGAATTGATCATTGTATAATCTTGCTGTACTGTCTACAATGTTTTCATGGTTCTACTTACTTCACTTAGCCTCAGTTCATGTAAGTCTCTTCAGGCCTCTCTGAAATTATTCTGCTGGTCGTTTCTCACAGAACAATAATATTCCATAACATTCATATACCATAATTTATTCAGCCACTCTCCAATTGATGGCCATCTATCCAATTTCCAGTTCCTTGCCACTACAAAAAGGGCTGCCACAAACATTATTGCACATGTGGGTCCCTTTCCCTCCTCTAAGATCTCTTTGGGATATAAGCCCAATAGAAACACTGCTGGGTCAAAGGGTATGCACAGTTTGATAACTTTTTGAACATAGTTTCAAATTGCTCTCCAGAATGGCTGGATCAGTTCACAAATGAAGGAGATTATCTTCTCTGAAAAAGGATTGCACTTTTTGAGCCAGTTCCTGGTATGGAAAAGAGAGTTATTGGGACCCTTAGCACATACAACAGGAAATAAATTAGATGAGGCATTTAGATACACAGGATTTGGGAGAATATTGTGATATAACATAAAATAGGTAGATAATGAAGAAAAAATGCTAAGAGAGAGAGATTACAAAGTACTTTATATTGCACTTGACTCCTTGAAGTAATATTTTGGGGAATGTTTGTTGAAAAAAATAGGCAAGGGAGTCTAAGGAAAGATTTTGTATTATATTCATATGTGGGCTGGTTAAAAGAGAAAACAAATATTTATTTTCTCCAGGAACTGCAATTTATATGACAGCCATAGTGATAACAATGAGGAACATGTGAGGGCTATATCCTTGAATAGAAAATTGGATTCTGTAGTATCCTAGAAGGGAAATCATCAACAAAAGGTTTCTTTTTATATATTTTATCCCCTTTTAAAATTAATTGTTTTTATTTTTTCCCAGTTACATGTAAAACAATTTTTTTTGTGTTATAGATGTACATTTGTATTTTTAAAAACATTTCCATATGAAACATGTTGGGGGAGAAAAATCAAAACAAAAGGGTTAAATCATGAGAAGAAAAAAGAACAAGAAAAAAAAGTTGAACATAGTATATGTGTTGATTTACATTCAATCTTCATAGTTCTCTCTCTGGATGTAGATGATGTTTTCCATCCAAAGTTTATTGGGATTGCCTTAGATCACTGAACTGCTAAAAAGAACAAAGTCTATCATAGTTGATCATCACACAATCCTATTGTTTCTGTGTACAATATTTTCCTGATTCTGCTTGCTTCACTCAACATCAGTTCATGTAAATCTTTCCAGGCCTTTCTAAAATCAGTTTGTTCCTAATTTTTTAAAAGAAAAAATAATATTCCATTACTTTCCTATATCATATCTTATTCAGTCATTCCCTAATTGAGGAGCATCTAGTCATTTCCCCAATTTTTTGCCACCACAAGAAGAGCTGCTACAAATAATTTTGCACATGTGGGTCCTTGTCCTCCTTTTATGATTTCTTTGAGATACAGACTCAGTAGTAGAACTACTGTTCAAAGTGTATGCACAGTTTTATAGCCCATTGAACTATAAAATTCCAAATTGCTTTCCAGAATGACTTTAGATTAGTTCACAATTCCACTAACAATGCATTAATATTTCAGTTTTCCCACATTGCTTCCAACATTTATAATTATCTTTTCCTATCATCTTAGTCAATCTGATAGACATGAGATGGTACTTCAGAGTTATTTTAATTTGCATTTCTCTAATCAATAATGATCTAGAGCATTTTTTCATATGATGTAGATGGCTTTAATTTCTTCATCTGAAAATTATCTGTTCATATCATTTGACTATATTAATTGATATATTGAACTTTTTAAAAACACGTCCTTTTTTATATCACCAAACTTTTCTTCAGTATTTCTCTGCCAGCTCCCACCCTTTTCCCAGAGATCCAAACCATATAATATTTGTAAATACAAAAATAATAGGCAAACATCTACAAACATTTTGCCTAACATACAGGATCATAATCTTGCCTATACCTCTTGGTCACTGAGAGAGTGGTTCAGACTCATTTTTTATGTAGTATTTGCCTTCCTGAACTCATTTCCAAATATGGCATCTATACTGGATTAGTTCACATCTCAACTACCTTTCATTTGTCTTGGTAAACTTTCTCCTTACTTCTAAAAGCCTTGATGTTGGATTATGTGACTGCAACACCTGACATTTCTACTTCTCCTAGTAGACCCCTCTCCTTATATTTGAAAGCTTACAGTATTAGATATCTTTGATCTTTTTTTTTTTTACTTAGAAACAGAAACAAATGGGCACAAGTAAGACAAAAACAATAGCAATGCCATTCATTCTTTGTTTCATACTGGCTTCTTTCCTACTTTCAGGTACTTAGTAGCTCATACTCTTCTAAGATCAGCAGTTCCGAAAAGATTTTTCCTTCCCTTCCTCTATTAAACACTTGGCTCTGGCTTATTAGTGGTAATTCAGTTGAACTCTTTTTTCAGTTCTATAACCGAAGAAGCTCTTCTCTTGTCACATGGCTAGCAGTCCAGAATAAGTTGTAGAGTGTCTGCATGTGTAACATATATCTTCAGGTCAGTTCCACTCTATATCATCATGTTTTTCCAAAAGCAAGATTTTTAACATCTTCCAAGTGAGGGGTTGCATCCCACAAGCACAATAAGGCTATCTCCCCAGGCTCTTATTATACTTTTTTAAATAGTTAACAAAAATTAAGCAGTATAGCATCATTTATAAATGATCTATACTTTTCTGTTAATTGTATAATGGTAAAGATATAGTCAATTAGAGTGCTATTTATAAAAACCTTTGTATTTTTTTTTTCATATCCTCATGAAGAATGGTCTTGATGCTTGTGTTGATTATTCTTACAAAATTTTGTAGAGATGGAAAAGGAGGAGACATATGGAACTCTAATGGTTTTGCGAAATCATAATCTTTGGCTGTCTCTATAAGATATTCTAAGTTAGTGTGGCTCTTGGCTTCTATAGCTCATTGTTTGACAAGAATCATATGTGATCTAGATGATGTAGTTTCTGTGCTCTTTGAGTCTCCTTATTATTGCAAATAATTTATATTGCAAAGCTTCTTTATCAGATTTTTATAATGTGCTGATGTTTCTTCCTCCATCTGTTCATTTTCATTTTGGGAGGTACAAATAGTTTATTTTAAAAGGTAGGCTTATTTTTTTAAAATAGGATAACTTTTTTATTTTTTATTCTAGTTTTATGTTAATTTTTGCTTTAAAAAAATCTGACTTCATAGAGAGCTATTCAAGAATTACTCCTTATCATTAATGAGTCACCAAATATCTGTTGATATATAATCAATTTATTGGGGGTTATTTTGTTATTTGATGCTTGCTTTATCCAGTGTCTTATAATTTTTTCTTTGAAATGCCTTTGTTTTTTGTAAACAACATATTATTTCATTTCTTATACCTGAAACACATTTTTCAACATGTTTTTCATCATGCTCCCTTATGTCCACTTTTAGATGAAAGTCATGTATTATCAAAGTATATGCTTATTTAAAATGGAAAATCTTATTGCCTTCTTCATAAATGAATTTTTTACAAAAATGAATTTTTATGTGAAAGGTATAAGTTGTTATAGGCTGCAATTTTTATGTGGTGATAATTTTCAAATAGTGATCATGGGTACTGCAAAATGAAATAATAAAATGACCCATTACATAATATTCTCAAGTTCTATGAATTCACAAGAAATTGATTCCATGAATTTATTTATTAGCTTGCCCAGGGAGAACCTGTAAACTCTCCTTCAATGTATCTACATTTTGCCTTTATTATTTTTTTTAAAGAAAGTCAAAGCTCATTTAATTTCCCCCATCTAGGTTAGTCATTAGACAAAGATGCCATATTTGGAGCACTAAGAGATAAATTAAGATTTATAGAAAATATAAAATTTGGGTGATTCTAATGCATCAAACAGACTTTTGAAACAGGCTGCTGCCATGACTGCACAGGACTTGGGATCGTTTTGTATTTTTCTTTGTTTCATGAAATGCCATTGCCAGAGAATTAATTTTCAAGTATTCAGCCTAGGGAGTTGTGATATATATTTGCATGGTAGGCAATTGCATATTTGTGTAAATAACAATAAAAATATTTTAAAAATCATTTAAAAGTAAATTTCCTTTGTCAAATCAAAGTTGGTTTTTTTTTTTTTTTTAACAATTTGTGACAATGTATCTGGGTACAGAGGCTACAACAATTTTCAAAAAAAATAGAAAACCAATCCTAAATAAAAAGTAGAGTTTAATTTTTATAAATGAATTAAGCTTTTGATTTATCTAAATATTAAAATTTTTGCAGCAAAGATGTAAAGTCATTATTTTTTTTATTAAAGTCCCCTCTTTCTAAGGTTTGTTTTTTAATACTTGCATCATTGGACTCTTTAGATGATCAAATGAAATAATGTTCATAAAGTACTTTGCAAATTTGAAATACTATATAAATATCAGCTTTTTTGCTGTTGTTATCACCATATATTTTCTATGTGAAAAACAACAGAGAATTCCATTGACAACTCATGAAAGGATGCAATAGAACTATCACTCACACTAAAATATGAAATTATGAGATATGGGAAATCTTGATGTTTCAAAGTCAGAATAATACAGTTACAAGTAATTATTGGTTGCCAAGTAAATACACAATTGAATGATACTATCCATGGGCAAATTAGAGTTTCTAAATTGGACTGCTTCACTTGTATAACTTATTATGTTTCCTTCAATTAACTCAGGTAATTAAAAAATCATAGACAGAAAAGTAAACTTAAAGTCTTTTTTAATATGTAGAGTACAACAATAAATGATTTATAATTGAAAAAAGAGCTCTCTAATTTTGTTAAAACAAGTACCTTGTACTTGACATATATGCTTTTAAACATATTGAACTTTTCACATCAAAAAAGAACCATTTTCAAAGAAAATTACTAAAATAAAAAAGATACTTTTCCAAAAATTTTCCACCTGTATTTTTGTATTAAATATTAGGTGACTTGATACCCCAATGTTGTGCTTACAAGATGTGATAACAACTCAAGTAACTAAAATAATCAATCAAAACTGTTTGGCATCATCTGGACTAAACAGGTGGCTGATTGACTATGTTTTTTTTCTCATTTTCGCAAGTTGTTTTGCTGTTGAGTCAGTGACAGCCTTGGACCTACTGTCCCCTTTGAAGGGTTTGCTTTGTCAACTTTAATACACTAATAACTTTGGAACCAAAATGTGATAAAACAAAATATGATGTACATGTGTGTAATTGTGTATATTTATGTGTATGTGTCTACTAGAGATCTGTGTGTGTGTGTGTGTAAACTGGGAAAAATTCTATTTCTAGAAAATTGAATAATTATTTTTACTTTGATTTATAAGACTAGGAATAAATAAAAATCTATTTACTCACACCAATTTTTTAGTTATGAATTATAGCACACTATATTTGCTTATGCCAATCTTATAGCATCAATCAAGTCTACCAGCTAGCAGCTACATTAATTATCCTGTCCAGTACTGTCCCCTCTAATTATATTAAGAGACATTTCCAGGGCACCAGTCATAGAACATTTTTAATATAACTATATAGAAACAACTATTTAGAAATGCATTCAATGTTGGGTGGTCTTTTAAAAATACGACTTCATTTTAGTTTGCATTTCATTTTGTATTACTACTTTTATCAGATACATAAAATAAAATTAGATTTTTCAGATAAGACTTACAAGGTTTCAATCTAGGAACAAATACTTATTGATTATATTGCAATTTTCTTCATTAACACTCTCACTCCTCCAAAACACAACAGACAACCAACCTAGAGAATCTTCTCCAACCCCAGTACGTTCCAATTCTAAGTTCTGTTTTACCACCATATACCCCACAATCATTATGATAAATCAAAGCTAATAGAATATTGAATACTTTGAAACTAGTCAGTACCTGCTCTTAGGAGAAAAAGTTGAAAATAAATAAAACAAAATCAGGGTAATCCAGGCTTTCAAAAGCATTAAAGGCAGCACCACTGTGATCTTTGTACCACTGCTGAGGAACAGAGAAAAACATTTCACTTTTCTGGCAATGCTGATGACAACACAGCAACTGAAAGAAAGCATTAATTTCTGTGAGGAGCATTAGGACAGTAGACCTCCCGCAGGGCTCACCAGTTATTGGCTCTGCACAGCTGCCTTCTCAGTTGGGTGTTCTACATCAGTGCTGTGAGAGCAGACAGAAATGACCATAATGCATTTGTTCATGAAGACAGTATTCCTCACAATGATAGAAAGGTACTGTTCAATTAATGCTTCAACCTTCTGTCTTCCCACCAATTTTCCTATTTTTTTCCCTCTCATTATAAAAAAGCAGCCAGCTAAAAGGGCCTTGAGGTTTAAATGATGATGACAGAATGATCAATTTACTGAAATCAATCAGGGTTGGAGGAATTAGAAATGGAGTGGATACTTAAATCAATGGTGAGTATGTCCATAGGCACAAGAGGCATTAATGCTTAATCATTTGCTCATCTAAAGTTGAATGTTATATATACTGAACACCTGGATAGAAAGTGATTATTTTTTTAAATGAAATAATTTTGTGATCTTGGCCAAGCAAGTGATTTCATCTTTCAGATTTAATCTTATGTGATTTCTAAAATGAAGGGAATTGAACAAATATAGTATTCTTTAGGTTCCTTCCAGTTCCATTTAGGGATCATAACATCTGTGATGTTATAGATACCTCTTATGATGGATCAGTATTAATTTTCTTTTGTAAATTAAAAATAATGCCATTTATTTTTCTATTATTTTCATTTACAAGTATTTCCATATTTATTCCACATTCATAAATATCTCATATTTACAAATATCCATATTTCCCTCTATCCATTGAACTTTCTTTAATAACAAAGATTAAAAAAGGAAAAAATAGAAATAGAACTTATTTTTTATTACATTATATTGAATAGATAGTATTCTGTATATTTTTACCTTTGAAATTGTCTCTGTGGCTATATGTGGCTTGACTAAGTTTAATTTTAGAAAAAAAGTTTAATTTACTTCAGCCATTAATGCTTTTGATCTACCAGATAAGCAAAATTATAAATATTAGTGAATTTTTCACTTTACACATCTAGTGGTAGAAAGTCTGATTATGTTAAACATAATTTTCCTGAATCTTGACCTTTATTTTTCAAACTAGATTGCCTATGATTCTTTCTTTTTTTTCCCCATAAAAGTTACATTGTAAAAGAAAACATGCATCTCCCACCCAAATAAAAAAAAATCATGAAAAATACAGTAAAAAAAAGGGAGAGTGAGAGATTATGATTCATTCTCTATTAAGACATAGTTTCTTCTCTGGTTATGGATAGAATTTTTCATTATTATAAGTACTTCAGAATAGTCATGAGTCAATGTACAGCTGAGACTAGCAAAGTCATTTACAGCTGGTCATTCCAGAACATTGCTATTACTTTGTTTACAATACATTTTACTTTGCTTGAGTTCATGGAGGATTTTCCAGGTTTTTTTTTCCAAGAGCATTCTTCTCATCACTTCTCCTATAATAACAATATTCCATGAAAATCATGCACTACAATTTATTCAGCCATTCCTCAATTTATGGGCATTCCCTGAATTTTTAATTCTTTGCCCTGAGAAAAGAGGTATTAAAACCAATTTTTGCATCTATAGGACCTATTCTTTCCTCTCCCCCAATTTAAAAATCTGTCTCAGCATTCTTGCCTAATAGTGGTATCATTAGGTCAAAGGATATGCATGAATTTATAGCTCTTTGGGCCCTTTTGATCATTCATTAATTGGGGCATAGTTCTTATTTTTTTGTAAATTTGACTTAGTTCCTTCTATGTTTGAGAAATAAGGCCTTATCAGAGAAACTTGCTTCAAAATACTTTTTACAATTACTAACTGTATTTTCCCCATTTATTATATTCTCTCTCCTTTCTCCCTGCCCATCCTCAAAAATATTTTGTTTTTTCTTCTCCAATATGCCCTCTCTTTTATCACCTCCCCCCTTTGCTCTCCTATTGTCCCATTCCTCTCCTATTGTCCTGCAGGGTAAGATAGATTTTTATACCCATATTGACTGTGCATGTTACTTCCTCTTTGAGCCAATTCTGATGAGAGTAAGGTTCACTCATTCACCCTCTCCTCTTCCCTTCCCCTCCAGTGTAAAAGCTTTTTTCCCTTCTTTTTTTATAGCAGATAATTAAAACCATTCAACTTCTTCCTTTCCATTTCTCCCAGTATATTACTTTCTTCCCTCCTTAATTTCATCTTTTAAAAAATATATTATTCCTTCATATTCAACTCACACTTGTGCTTTCTATTTATACACACACACACACACACACACATATATATACATACTTACATATATTCCTTCAAACTGCCATAATAATGAGAAAATTATAATAAGTTTCAAGTATCATCCTCCTATGTAGAAATATAAATAGATAAATTTATTGAGTTCCTTATGATATCACTTTTCCTGATGTGCTTTTCCTGTATCCTATATTTGAAAATCAAATGTTCTGTTTAGCTCTGGTCTTTTTATCGCAAATGTTTGAAAATCCTCTATTTCATTGAATGCCCACCTTTTCTTCTGAAGAATTATACTCAGTTTGGGGGAATAGGTGATTCCTGGTTGTAATCCTAGCTCCATTGCTCTCCAGAATATAATATTCCAAGCCCTCTGGTCATTTAATGTATAGAAGCTACTAAATCCTAAATTATCCTGACTGTGGTTCCACTATACTTGATTAATTTCTTTCTGGATGCTTGCAATATTTTCCCCTTGCCATGGGAATTGTGGAATTTGGCTACAATATTCCTGGAAGTTTTTATTTAGGGTCTCTTCCAGGAAGTGATCAGGATTTTTTCATTTTCTATTTTATACTCTCATTCTAGAATGTCAGGACAGTTTTTCTTGATAATTTCTTAAAAGATGATGTCCATTCTCTTTTTTTTTTTGGTTATGACTTTCAGGAATTTGGAGCAATTTTGGGGAGAGATTTTTACTTTTACTTTGCCATCTTAGCTTTGCCTCCCAGTCATGATACTTTTTTTTTCAGCAATAAAATTGTCACCTTTTTTTCAGAAGTGGTTATTCCTTCTCTTTGTGAGCAATTGCATTATACAAACATCCTTGAACTATCTTGGGAAAAAATCATAATATTAAATAAAACCAGTGTTGCAGTTCATGATCCCAATGTCCATTTTTTTTTAATTAGCCATAATGCCTTTGTTCATGAAGTCAGTTTTCCTCACAATGATAAAAAGATACTGTCCAATTAATGCTCTGACCTTCCTTCTAAAGGAACTACATCTGATTGAAGTCACACGAAAACCACAGGAATGAAGGAAGTCAAAGGATTGCAAGCTCATTTGAACCAAACTTCTATAACTTGGCTTGAATGATTACAGTCATTGCTTACACAGCTCTAGTAGTTACTCAAAATGAAATATGATCAGAGAACTGACACATAGTTCTCTCTTTGATCTATGCGGTATTTTCTTGTTACACATGTAAGAATTTTGTGTGATATATTCTAAATTTGGATCCCACAAATTCCTTTAAACATAGCACATCAGAATTTTTCTCTCCCCCTGCCCCCAACCTTGAATGATCCTTCTCCTCTTTACTAATTTCCTTCTTTCTGTTAAAGGCATCCCCTTTAGCCACCCAGGTTCTTGAACTTTACTCTGCTTCTCACCTTCTTCCAACCATATGCAAGTTGCTAAGCCTTGTGCATTCTACCACCACAATACATTTTGACATTTATTTTCTTTTATCCACTTATATGTAGTTTATATGAAAGGAGGTGTAGAAAAGGTATTGGCTCTGGTGCTAATATATCTGCATTCAAATCTTGAAGCATCTATGTGACAGTGTATAGAATGCTAGGTCTACAATTCAAATCTAACATTAGACACTTATGGGCTGAGTGACTCTTGGCAAATCACTTAATGTTTGTCTCAGTTTCCTCAACTATAAAATGGGGATGATAACAACACTTATCTTGCAGATTTAATATGAGAAACAAATATGAAAATATCTGTAAATCACTTAGCAAAGGCTTGGCACATAGTTGTTATTTAATAAATACTTATTCCCTTCTTCTTTACCCTGTCTGACAAAGGCATATACTACTTCAATTACATCCTAATTTTTCTCCCTGATTCTATTTTCTCATCTCTCTTCCATCCATGCTCCCCGTAATTGCCAACTTGCTATCTCTAGCACTGCCTTCCTCAGGAAACTTAAGTGCCTCCCGTAATGTGTCTAAGATAAAATCCAAATTCCTCAGTTTGATATCTGAAGCCCTTTACAAACTGACTCCAGGTAGACTTGTTGCCTACAACTCTTTACTATCCAAATTGATCTTATGGGTGTTCCCTGAGACACAGTATTCTGTCTCTTCTCTTTTAGCCTTTTTGTAGGCTGAGTTCCAGAAGTGTGCTGGTGAAATGTTTAATAACCAGCCAGCTTTCAAAAAAAGTATACATGACACACTTTTTAAGTTTAACCTTTATTATTAATATTTTCTCTATAATTTTCTCATTTAGAAATCTACATTATAACTCTCCTGATTTATAATGTTTGACAATTTTCCTAAGTATAATTAACACTGAAAATTGAATAATTGATTCTCTCAAGCAGACTCAAGATGACTTTAGAACATCCCTGCCTAAGTCCCACATTAGTGAAATTTACTTCTCCTTCAGCTTTTCCTTATAGAATCTCTAACTTTCATCAAGTTCATCCAGTGTCATCTATTGCAAGTAGCCTTTTCTTATTCTACAAATTGCTAGTTATCCTACTCTCCCATTTCCAGAAATTATCCTATATTCCCCTTGTACTTATATCCTGTCTACTTAACTGTTTTCATGATTTTTCATCCAATAAAGTACAAGTTCTGAGAACAGGAACAATTTCATTTTTACATTTGTAATTCTATCACTTAGCATAGTGCTTCACAAGAGAAATTACTTAATCAATCAAGAAATATTTATTAAGCATCAACTATATGCCAGACATTATGCTAAACTCCAGGTATAGAAAAAGGTTCAAGAGAGTTTCTTCCCTCTAGGTGCTTCTAATTTAATGAATTAAAATCTATTTTAATAAATGCTTATTGAATGAATGGATACCTAAATAAAGCTAAAATGCTTCTCTAACATGGTGCTATTGGGGTATTTATTTAAGATTGATTCCTGGTTTGCACTATCCCAGAAGACAGTTGCCTATGCTTCTTGAATAACTTGAAGTTTAAGAAGTCAATCAACAATTTGAAAAAAAAAAGAATGAATGTTTTAACAGTACACATTGAGGCTTAATCATATTTTTCTTTAGCAGGAAATGCAAAAATAATGAAAACCCCGTCATTGTGTTCAAGAACTTACAGTGAAAATTTTGTATATATAGGTCAAAGGGAATTAAGAAAACCTAGGTTCTAGAATAAATTTTGTCTCTTTCAGTGTGACTTTGGATAAATCACACAATTGTTTGGGACACATCTATGTCTATGTAATGAAATGCAAACATTGTTTTATTCAACTCAGTATATATACATGCTGATTCCTCTACCTAGCAGCTGCTATAAAGCAAGTAAGATGCTTTGGATATGACATCAGTTTTTTCTTTTAATTACCTTATTTCTGAGATTTTTACATATTGAGATTTGGATGACAAGTGACATATGAAAGCTCTTTGAAATCCTTTAGGGAGGATTTTTTTCAATATGGGCTATAGACTATTCCATTAACTGGCCTTCCTGATAAGAATGCAGCACAGAGCCAAAATAATTCCATTAGCATTGAGCTTGGTCTGACAGATCTAATATTCAACACAGACTGTGTGGTAGCACTCTGCAATTGTATGAACACAGTCCTGTTCCCCTGACACAATATAGCCTTAGTGGAGGTTGAAAGATTTGCTTGAGTGCTGCTAAGAGGCAATCATATGGAAAATGATGTCATTCCATTTGAAGAAGACTAGACCATTATGGATAGGATGAAAAGGGACCAGGCTATTGACCTCAAATTAATTATAGGAGTAATTTTATTTTTATTTTGCTGTTGCATCCTCTATAGTAGGAGATTCTGGCTGTGATTCAAGAATATACCTTTGACCAGTGATGCTATTGCCACATCCCCCCAATTCCTTGCACTTAATGTGGCTAAAATCTATTTCTAATTGCCATGAGAAAGTTGGAAATTGGGATGAGGGGGGATGGCAGGACTAGAAACAGAAAATAAACAAAACATTGAGGGGAGATAGACAAACAGAAATACGACACACAGAGAGAGACAGAGGTAGGGTTAAGGTAGTAAGGGAGGGAGGGAGAGAGAACACTATGGATACAACGGGTAAAGGAAAAGCAGTGCTGGGAGGGTAGAGGGAGTGCAGAGAGGAATGGAGGAGGTAAAGAGGAAGTTTGTGATGGAATAATCATTATGCTTGGGGATTGAGTGCTAGGAAAACTGATGGAATAGAGCAATAAAAGTAACTATTAGTTAATGCTAAGCATTCCTTCTTCTTCTCCTACTCCAATTAAATATATCTCCGAGTCTGACTTTAATTTGGAAGTTCAAGTCCCTGCTTCTCTTATACCGAAGTAGCTTGGACCATGAGATGGAAGACTGGAAAAATTTAGATGATTGTGGGCTATCAGTCTTTATTGTGATGTATAAAAAGTCCAAGAGACATAATTTCTGCATAATTAATAATTACCTCTAATTAATTATGGATAGCAGATAACTACTAAAATAATGGTTATTTGGCTTTCTTTAATAAAACAAAGACCAACCATGGAGGGTCCTCAATGTTTAAAATACCTTTGGAGAGTGAATGTTCCTGAGAGTCAGAAATCAACTGTGATTGGTTAACAATTAATGAGGGAATGAATATTATAGTGAGAGGTGGGATTGTTCTGATGAGGGGCTGGAAGAACCAACTCTGATCATCTCATTCTTGGACAAAGAACCTTTTCAGGATACTACTATTTTGCGGTCATTTCTGACAGCCAATTCGATCATTTTTTTTTCCTCTTTCTGATCTCTTTGCAACTCAGATCATAGTTAAGAAATGAGTTCCCTTTATTTGGTGGTTCAACTGAATGATAAATCTGAGAACTTTCAAACCTTTTCTAACTTCCAGGATGGAAAAGCTGGCATGTAGATGGATGCAGCATTAGTTTAAACAAAAGAGGCTTGGATGTCATTTGTGATGATTTATATGATGATACACATATATATGTATATATACATATGTATAGTCAATTACCCTAATCCTTCTCACTCTCTAGTATATTCAACAGCATATGCTGACTCCAGTTTCTGATCTCCTTAAGGATAATGTAGTATATAGTTCCATATCTTCTGATTCCTGCAAAAGAGTCCCTCTGCAAAAGCTAGTACTTTGCTTCCTAAATCTCAGTCTTGGGCAATAATAGGAGTAAAAATGAACAAGGATAATGCTAACAGCATTTGTATTATGCCTACTATGTGCCAAGCACTATATTAAGCACTTTAAAAAATAGTATCTCATTTGGTCCTTGAAATCATTTTGGGAGGTAGGGTTCTATCGTTATATCTATTTTGTAGTTGATGGAACCAAGGCAAAAAGAGGTGAAATTACTTGTCCAAAGTCATTCAGCTGCTGTCTGAGGCCAAATTTAAACTTGGATCTTCAAAATGAATCCCAGAAGGGAAGCTGTGCACATATTCTTCTGTTAACAGCCTGGCTTCATTAGAATCTCTCTGGTTCCTAGTAGGATAGGTTTGTATATACTTTCAAAATGTTTTTCCACTACTAGGATATTTACAGTCTTCTCATCTCCTTCCATGGATAAAAAAGGACATCAAATGTGATGAACTTTATGACATTAATTCTGCCTAGCTAAGGAGTATGAGTTGATAGTCCTTTCCTTTGACCACATATAGTTATTATACTTCTTACATTCATGTTATTTTGCTTAAAAAGAATTTATTCAATACCAGCCTGTAATTACTCTCTTGGTTCTAGTTTTCAAAATAAACATGGAATGCTTTCACAGCTATGGATAAGCAAGACTTATGATATAACTTACGTTAGATCAGTTATGGTTCAATTCTATTTTCTAATGTAAAACCCTATGTTATGCCCATCTTCATTTGCTCTTTGAGAAAGTAAGCTGTGAGACCCCAAAGTTCATGCTATTTTTAAATTGGCATATCATTTCTTATAGACTTTCTTCCTCTAGCAGCTCTTACTATCAATCAACCATGGAAAATTGGAAGAGAAAGGATTGATTCAGTGCCACAAAATTTACTTTTATGAATGTCATGGCTTCTGGACCAGGATTTAGGTTTACTCTCTTGTCTTGGGTTAATCTTTCTTCTCCCCCAAAGCTTTCTTTTTCTGATCTAAATATTCCTACTTACTTTAAATGACTCTTATCTGTAAATAAATATTTGTGTGGTGTCCATGAACTTTCTGTGAGAAAGTATTATTTTTCTTTTTCTTTGTTTTCCCAGTACTTAGCACAATACCTGGCACACAATAAGTACTCCATATATGCCTGTTGACTATTTGATTAAGATCCCTACCTTTTTGATGTCATAGATTACCTTCAACCGTTCTATGACGTTCGATAAAGTTTCTATACTAAGGGTACCTATACCTATGATTGTTCCATCACTCAGTAACTGCCATCTCACATTTAGCCAATATCACTAACCATTTCTGAATGGCAATATCCAACATAATGCATATCAAATTGTTGGTAGATTGTTGTCTGTTTATTCTAAAAATGCAACTTCACACACATAATCTCAGAATATGACATAACCATTCAAAGCCAAAGAATTCTAATTTTTAAGTAACTTACTAAGTATCATTGTCAGTGAGTCTTTCATTAGCAAATGTGACAGGGATAGGCTTTTTATGGTTATCACTCCCTTTGTGAAAGCTATTTTGTCAGTGTGTAACACAAAGGACTTATTTGAAAGCCCCTAAATCCACCCTGGTGTGTATGTGTGAGGAAACTAACCAAGTCTGATAAGATCTGCTTATATTTCTCTTCCCAGTAGTCTCCAAATTGTGCTGACGGTGTTTCAGACAGATTCTTGCTTTTACCCTTGTCTTTTCACAGGCATATACCCATGTGTTATGTTGAAAGGCTTTTCAGTGATGGTAGAGTGCCTCATAAATTCCATATAATAGCCCTTAAATGCTAAGAAAGTTTTAGCTGTTGGTCATTGTTGAGACATAGCTATAAATGACCAGTACATGAATATCGGCTTTCCTTATTGTGCTATATACTTTCTGTGCCTACTATACTTTCCAAAACTGCTATTTATCCATAAATGTTTTTTTGACCAGAGGAGATTGTTATGCTTCAGTTTCCCTGCCTCAGTTTCTCTGAATTGTTCTGCTTCAATTTCCCTGGTCCCCCCTCCTCCCCCGGCCATTAGGACTGAGATAATTAGAGCTGCAGAGCTCTGTCCACTGGATTTCCAAAGAGTCATAAAATTCCAAATGGATTATCTCAAATACTTGGGTATCTCCTGGCCCAGACTTCCTGTCTCCTGCTCTTCTTCACTCCCAGCTTATCAGAATTTATGATCCTTCTTCCATACCCCCAACCCATCAGAAATAAATTATGGTCCTTTCCTGGAACTTCCACTCAACCAGTGCTCTGCCCCCTTTGCCCTTGTTTCCCTGATTGCTGGAGCCCTATAAGAATCTCTGGAATTATATCCCAAAGAGATTTTGAAGGAGGGAAAGGGACCCACATGTGCAAAAATGTTTGTGGCAGCCCTTTTTGTAGTGGCAAGAAACTGGAAATTGAAAAGATGCCCATCAATTGGAGAATGGCTGAATAAATTATGGTATATGAATGTTATGGAATATTATTGTTCTGTAAGAAATGACCAACAGGAGGATTTCAGAGAGGATTGGAGAGACTTGCATGAACTGATGCTGAGTGAAATCAGCAGAACCAGGAGAACATTATACACAGCAACAAGACTATATGACGATCAATTTTGATGGACATGGTTCTCTTCAACAATGATGTGATTCAAACCAGTTGTGCTGCGATGAAGATAGTCATATACATCCAGAGAGAGGCCTGTGGGAACTGAGAGTGAACCACAACACAGCATTTTAATGCTTTCTGTGAATATGTCCATGCATTCTGTTTTCCTTCTTAGGTTGTTTTTTTTTCTTCTTCTCTTTCTAGATCTGATGTTTCTTGTGCAGTAAGATAACTGTATGGATATGTATACATGTATTGTATTTGTCATATAATTTATCCTATCTAGCATGTATTAGATTACCTGTCATCTAGGGGTGGGGGGCGGGGGGAGGGAAAGGAAAAGCTTGGGAAAAAAAAGTTTTTTTTGCAAAGGTCAATGTTGAAAGGTCACTCATATGTTTTGCAAATAAAAAGCTTTATTAAAAAAAAAAGAATCTCTGGAATTACTTGCTCAATGCTGGATGCTTTGAGGCAAGAGTCCCATCCAAGCCGAATGGCTAGTGCCAGTCCAACTTCTCAATTATTAAAATATTAACAATCCCCAACCTCTGTCTTGCCTCAGTTTCTCTGGCATTATAAAATGTAGGTTGATCTGATACCTTGAGTAGCATTTTCTTATGTTCTTCCAAAATCTTTCCAAATAGAATGAGATTATCCAAATAAACCAATACTCCAAATAGTTTTTACCATCAACTACTTTTTCCATGAGCCACTGAAAAGTATTAGGAAGCCAAGGAATCTCTTGATCATATGCTCAACTTGTTAGAATTCCATTGGACAGATAAAGGCCATCTAGCCCTTATTTTGGCAGATAAGTGACCCAGGGATTAGAAAACCAGACCTGGAGTCAGGAAGACTCATTTTTAAGTGTTCAAATCTGGCTTCAAATATTAGTTGTGTGAGCTTGGGCAAGTCACTGAAGATGAGGAACATCTGTAAAATGAGATGCAGAAGGAATAGTTACAAATAACCAATTAATATTGGGGAAATATAGGGTTTTCCCTTTTTATTTTCTCATTCAAAGCCCAGTCATTGTGAAGGACACCGATGACAGATGAGATTGCCCAAATACTCTGACTGCAAGCTTCTCACCTTATCCAACTAGGAGGAGCCTTTATAAAGATAATCTAATTTAGGTGAATTTCCAGCTTATTATTCTCTTTTCAGTAGGACTGGGGGAATCCTTTTGGTCTAGATTGCCCAAAATGAGGGTGGTCTGGGCGTAAAGATAATCTTTTTTCTCCATATTTTTCAGAGAGCCCATTAAATACCATATACCAAATAGTTGTAGATTTGCAGTTCTAAAAAAATAGCTTTTCAATGAGCTACCCAGTTGCCTGGTAGTTTTAAGGTTCTTACCCAGTTTGAGGGCAAAGAATGCCCTAGACAGGGGCTTGAATTGATTATTATACCTATACTAAATTCAAATGGAATTGTGATTCCAGAATTGGGTGGGATACAGATTATAACATTATGGATGGATTCATCTTCTCAGTGGTAATATATATATATGTATATATATATGTATATATATATAGGGGGAACAATTTTAGTCTGTTAGAAACACATGCATAAATATGAATGTTTTAGTTTGATGTAGTGGAAATACTGGGAGTCAGGACTGTGTTCCACTTGTAGCTCTGTGATTTATTTCCTAGTGTGAATTTAGGTAAGTTACTTAACTTACTGCAAAAATGAAATGTTTAGATGAAACAATGTCTAAGATCATTCTGAAATTGCACCTCTAAATGTAATATATACATGTTCAAATAATCCAATATCATTGTAAACAGGGACTAATCCTGCTTAATCTAGTTCCCTGAAGAAATATTAATTATTCTTATCTGTTCATTTAAACAAACTATCAAACAACATCAAATTGCATAGTTGCAGGGCTTTTTTGTTTTGTTGTTGTTGTTGAGTCACTTTTAATCATGGCCAACTCTTTGTACCCCATTTGGGGTTTTCTTGGCAAAGACACTGGAGTGGTTCATGTTTTCTAGCTCATTTTACAGATAAGGAAACTGAAGCAAGCAGGGTTAAGTGATTTGATTAGTCACATAAGCTATTAAGTGTCTGAGGACAGATTTGAAATTAAGATGAGTCTTATTGACTCTAGGCCCACCATTCTATCCTTTGTACCACCTAGGTGTCCTTAGTTGCAGTTTGTATATGAAAGTATCATTTTTGAAAAAAAAATCAGACTTTTTATCCATTAGTCTAAATTAGTAGTTTATATTTACACAATTCATTTTGAATTGGTTCTTTGCAGACATTTTGGTGAAATGGTACTGCCATATATTAGTACTATAACCTTGAATGAATAATTCATTATTATGAGCTTTAGTTCCCTATTCTATAAAATGAGGGAAATAATATTTATACTACCTATTTCACAGAATTTTTGTGAGGTTTGTAAATACTTTGAAAAATGTGAAGTACAATATAAATGAGTTTTCCTTCCTTTGTTCTCTTTTTCTTCCCTTATTCCTCCCTTCCTTCTTTCCTTTTTTCCTTCCTTCCTTCCTTTCTTCCTTCTTCCTTTCATTCTTTCTTCCTTCTTTGCCCCTTTCTTTCCCTAGTCCTTTCCTTCCTTGATCCCTTCCTCTTTTCCTTCCTCTCTCCTTCTTTTTCTCCTTTTCTCCCTCCCTCGCTTCCTCCTTCCTTCCCTTCCTCTCTCTCCTTCCTTCCTTCATTCCCTTCCTCCCTCTTTGCTTTTCTTTCTTCCTTCTTCCCCTCCTCCTTTCCTTCCTTTTCATTCCTTCCCTTCATCCCATGACTGTTTGTTTGTTAAAAGTTTTATCCAAAATTAATAATAATTTTATTATTTATATTTAAATAGTATTTTTGGATAGTTTAGGAGATAACTACTAGAATTTTAAAATGTGGCCTGAGAAGACCTCCTTTGTTTTCAAACAAATATATAGAAATTAGATGAGTACACATATGCAATCAAATCTATATTTCATGTCTTATAGATTTTAGGGCAACAAATGATTGCTTTTTAGATATCTCTTCTGAATATTAAAAACTAAAAATATTCTTTGTCAATCCTGCCCTTCTCTAGGTAGCAAGGATGAAATATATTTAAAAAAAACCCAAAACAGTTTATAGATTAATAAACCAAACTGTATATACATGAAAATGTGCAGGCTATCTACAGTTTATTGGCACAGTCTAGGTTTGCCACCTGTTCTATCCTGTATCTGCTGAATAAATTAGATGGTCTCAGGGGAGTAGATGCAGCTGATTGGGTCTGCCTTGTTACTAAGGCAACCATTTTTCTCTCTGCTCTATGATTTAGACAGTACTTTAAAGCCCATCAGAGATTCCCTGGGCAGAAACATAAGAAATTCTTCCTTTTTCCTTTTTTGACTCTTTTCTTAGTCAAGACAGTGGGGGATAACAATACTTAATAGATATCTTAGCAGGTTTATTTATTCAGATGTTACATTTCCTAGATGGAAAAAACAAACAAACTACAGTGTCCAACCATAAAGGCTTGAAAATATAATAGCTAAATATAATTATGCTAATAGAATTCCATTATAATCTAAAATATTTTCAGCCTCAAATGGTGCTCAAGTTTTAGATATACACATTTAGAAAACAACTGAATTCAAAATAAAAGGGAATAAACATACTAAAAGCTATTTTAATAAGCTAGTTCAGGAATGTTCATATCAAGGTCACCCCTTGGGCAGAGACAATGGATTGTGAATGAGTAACACTTCAGGGTGGGCTCTATCAGAGCCATCAAACCATTATGAGATTCCCAGTGGGAAATGTGATTTATCTTTATTTCACAGACTAAGTGGTCATTCCCTGACTATGCCAAATGGTAGGAGGCAAGTGTAGGGGAGAGATTTTGCTGACTCTGCACTCTAACAACATTTTCAGAAAATCAGAACAGGTTGTGGCCTCTACAGGGCATTTGTGCCTAAGTATATCATTTTTCCTTGACTGTTAAATGCATATATTATCTCTTCTGCTGTCTCTTTTCCTCCCTCCTCTTTCAATCCTCTTCCTCACACACACATTTTTGTAAGTAAAAAATGGATAGAACTTCCTTCTTCAGAAAAGAAGGATATCATTCTGACATTTGGTGCATAGTCACTGAAGCCAGGGGGAATAGGTCTGCTTTTAAAAAGATCAGTAAACAAAACATTGATAATGAGGAGTATGAAACATTTTTATCAACGTGACTAGTGGGCTTTCTCGTCCCTCGATTAATTGACTATTTTTCACATGTACAACCTAGCTCTCAGCTCTGTCAAGTTTGTTGTGGTATCAAACATTATTCTTCTTACTGTTTATTACAGGAAATAAATTCATAATATGTGGCTTTCCTTTGCTGATTCGATTTGTGATCTTTTGACAAATGCTGGAGAAATTCATTAAGCCAAAGTCTTAGACACATATCTGGGGTGTTTAAAGTGAGAATTTTTTTTTGTAGTTGATGATGCCAAATATAAATGGAGTAGAGAAGCTTTATAAAAATTAGGTACTTACCTGGGTACATGTTTTTATGATAGTAAAACAGACAAATGTAGAAAAATCAGCTGGATCCTATTTTTTATTTCTCATTGATTATCATTCTACGTTCTGAGATTATAAGGCTAGAGTTGGTTTTTTACAAGGTCAGGAGAAGACAAACATTCCTTCACAGGCAGATTCTAAGACTAATATACTATGTACTATGGAACCATTTAACCCTTAGCATTCAATGTTACATGATAGCTGGAACAAAAAAGAGTTAGCATGACAGGGAAAATATAATAGATTTTTATTTGTTTGTTTTGACAAATAGCGGATAAGTAACCACTGTTGTGAACAGAGATCACATCATTAAATGTTCTTTCTCAGGAAATGGAGGTAAGTAGATGAGAGAAGATATATTTTTTTTTTCATGAGAACTTAACATATTGTATAACTATATCATCATAGCTTTTCATTTATTTTGTTTCTGAAAGTTGCTGAAAAAACACCTCTTTATAAGATGACGAATTCTGTTAGAATACAAATTATTTTATATATTTGGGGATTTGGAGGTTCATTCATTCAATTTCTACCTATTTCCCCTTTTGAAATATTGGTGTAATTTTTATCCATCTTTAATCTAGGATCTAGCTCAGTATCTAGAACATAGCAGGTGCCTGATAAATATTAATTGATTGATTTGGGGGCTTAGGCTTATTTTGATGCTTGTACTTGTGACATTTGGTTCTGAATTGATTTAGCATTATCTTTTCAATTTAATAAACATCGAGTGCATACTGTATAAAAGGCAATGAAGTAGACAGGGTCTCTAATAACAAGGAGTCAATGGCCAAACTGATTTAGCACATTTTAACATATTATCTCTGTAGTCTAAATTAATGTGGACAGCAGGGACTATTGCAATGATCTCTTCACTCTTCCTGCCCCAAGTCTGTCTTTACTCCAATGTATCATCCACATAGTTGCAAAGTGAATTTCCTCAGGCACTAATCTAAAGTGTCACTCCTCTATTTAGTAATTTTCAATGGAGGGAATATAGGGTATATAGGTGTATAGTCTGGGATGTACACACTTCATAGGATTTTTGTAAGCAGCATTGATATAACTTGAGTAAAGCATTTTGCAATCTTAAATTTATACACTGCATAAATTATTATTATTATTATTATTATTATTATCATTACCTTTCTGATACCTCAGTCAAGTCATTCAGTCTTTTGGGCCTTGTCTTTCTTCATACATAAAATGAAGAAGATAGGAATATATGATTTCAAAATCCCTTCCATTCCTAAAACCTGTAATCCTATGAAACAGAACCCATGTTTTGTTGTTTATCCTTCATTTCAAAGAAGACCAGTGACATCAAGGAGTGGTCTTGCCTTGGGCATGAATTAGATTTAAATGACAGATTTGCACAAAGTTGTCAGTCTCACTCTCTCTTCCAGAGTCCAGAGTACCCCCACTTGCTTGGGGGTAGACATCACCCTAACTCACTAATGAATTTGGGGCCTTTCAGTTACCCTCAACTTGGTTTAGCCCATCTACCAAGATGGTTCTATCAGAGTGTGACCATTGCACATCTATAGCTTCTTGGAGCCACAGATGGACACCAAAGTTGGTTGAATAGCCCTGACAAGGGCTCAACAAGTCCTCACACTGGAGGTGCTAATTCTCTCTGAACATCCCTCATATACCTCAGACATTATTTAAAGTAGTGTTAGTGTACATAGTGCTAGCAGATTCAACATAGAATCAAAAAGAGAACCCACTTTAGGGCAAACTCTAGTATAGTCATTCCATAACTAATAGAGTACAGACTTAATAGCTTTCCATTACAATAGATATGGAAGAAACTCAATTTTACATGTTCTTAACTTTGTAATGACCACTTGTGTTCAACATCACAATGCCATTATTAGCTGAGAATTGCTACTCAAGTTATAGATAATTCTTTTTCCTTTAAAAAAAATTCATTCACTATATCTTGAAATCTAGCCACTTTATCGTATAGCATATGCAATAGTTTAATTGTAAAATGAGTTCTGATGGGTAAATATTTTATTATATTAAACTTATATCAATATTTCCATATCAAAAAGTTTCAGCAATTTATTTTCAAATATTTCCAGTTAGTAATCTTTATTACTTATCTTTATGAATAGACAAATAGAACACAAAATTTTAAATGCCCAACTCAAAGCGACCTAGTGCATTATTGGTCAATATGAAAAGTGATTTTTCCATCACAATGTTCTGGTCATTCATCCACATGATTCATTTGAGTTTGTAGTTATCCTGTAGGTTTAGAAGCTCAGTGTTTTAACTTGCCATCCCTGCTCATCTTCTAAGCCAAGAAAAAGGAGCTTGTTTTTTTTTTTTCATTTGGATGAGAAAATAATACATGGGAAGATGATGCTGGAAATTTAGTAGATGACATTTTCTTTTGTGTTCCATATGGAATTTTGCATAACACTAGAGGGATGATACTGCCAGGAAGTGCTTTCTTTTGGGTGAGAAATAGGATTAGATTTGCATTGGCCTTAAAATCTCTATGGCATACTTTTTAAGGGCAAAAATGTGAATGCTGAATATTTCACCAAGACTTATATAAGTTGTAAATAAAAACTCTTTGCTTCATTTGATTTGAGCATAAGTGTTTATAGACTACTAGTAAGAGCCTGATTAGCCCCAAATCAATAGGAAAATTTTGGCTCTCCAATCCACAGCATGTGGCCAGTTTGGAGTAAAATTAACATTTCAAAACATTAGGTTGCAGACAATTTGCTTCCTTAGAAGTTCAGTTAACTAAGTTTTATTTTTAGCTTTCTTTAGAATTAATTGGCTTAAGCTCACTTTAAACCAGACAGCTAACAAGAATTGTGGTGATCTTGAGCAAATTTCTTTGTATGTAAAATTTATATAGAAATGAATGAAATAACAGTTTCTCTTTAAGCACTTATAGGTTTTAGAGAGTAATGTACTATAATTAAGGTAGCTCATAAGAAGGCAAAAAAGGAAATAGGAAAGATTAATGGCATTCTACTTTCTAAATATAATAAAGCAGTAGGAACCCTGCTAGATTTGGCATAGAAGGACCGGCATTCAAAGACCATCTGTGATTTACATTTAAAATCTCTAGGCTTCAGTTTTCTCATTTTAAAAACAAATGACTTGTACTAGGTGACTACTAAGGTCCCTAAATCAATGATAATCAATAGGCATTGATTAAGTTGCTATTTTGTACAAGGCCAATGGACTAAATTTTATTTTCATTTCTCCTCTCTGCTAGGGGAAGACTTCACATGCTTTGGGTAGACAGTCCCCTAATTCACCTATGAGTTTGAGGCCTATTGGCTACCCTAGACCTGCTGGCTGAAGCAGGCTCTGTGAAGTGCTTAAAACTTGGTCAGAAATTGAAGACATTGCATCCTGGGCCATTACCAATTGTCTTGACTTTTGTCTTGCCAGTGGACTTTAATGACTGTGGAGGAGAGTGGGACTGAATACTTTGTGCAACTCTGCCTCACTTAAATTCAATTTATGTTGATATCACCCTATAATGTCATTGATCCTCTTTTAAACAAAGGATGAACAACAACTATGTATAAGCAAATGTGGGAGACACTGGGAATACAAAGACAAAAATAGACCATCTATGTTTTCTAAAAGCTTATGATGCTTTGGAGGAGGTGACAACTACATATATAATAAATATTTGCAAAAGACATATAACATGGCTTTTGGGGCAGAGTATGAGACTGGCTACTGGGATGTCAAAAAAGGTTCCCGTAGGAAGAAATAGTAGAGCTGAATTTTGAATGATATGAGATTCTCAAAGGGTAGATTGCAGCAGTAGAGAATTGATAGAGGGAAACTAGTTAATAATCTGTTTTGGTGATCTGGAGCAGTAGTCAATACACTTAAAAAATTTTCTCATCCCTTTCAGTAAAATATAGCTATGCATATTATGTGAATACTCACATATATGTGTATTTGAATATATACCTTAGTAGGTATTTGTCTATGTATATATATATATATAAAACAAATTTATTATTATAATAATAATTACAAATGTAACATCCCCTCCTAAAATGTATTAGTATATTCTAAAGTAAGTGCTACTTTACTTTAAAGGATGTACATCTAGAGGGCCACCCTTCTGAAAACATGAATTAATAGTTGTAAAGCTCTTAGCACAGTGCCTGTCACAGAGTAGTTGAATAATAAATGTGTGTTTCTTTCCTTTCTAAATTTATAGTTCACAGACACCATTAAGCATTCATTAACAGTCAGTCAGTAGACATGATTACTCTAAGCAATGGCATTTATTAACTAAGATGGCACATTAAAAGCTAGCTATATAAACTTTCCCCTCTGAGTCCCCAGGGTCTCATAGTCCCCTAAATACTTCCTACCTATACACATACATTAATACATCTACACACATATTCTCTTACACACACATAAAATATATACACAAACATGCTCACACATAAATTCTCTCCCTCCCTCTCTAACACACACACACACTCACAATTACACACAATGGCCATGGGAATTGGGACACAAATTACACTGATAGAGAAGCACATAGGTGGAGAGTACATTTGGCTAAAGCTTCATATTACTCCGGCACTTCCTCCTTCTCTTCTGAATGACTGCCCCTTTGTCTCTGAAGCTATCTGGAAGTCTGGCTCTGTTTCTTGATTCAATCTCTTTCACTGGTAGAAAATCTGTACTTCAAAGGGAAATGACTAATTGTAGGAAACTGATTGGGAGAAGACAGAAATCCCCTCTTCTCTTCAGCCCCTGTAGAGAAGTTCCTTCTCAGGCCTGGTTCTTCAGCTCCAGGCTACCTGCTTGCCCTTGAAATTGGCTCTCAAAGTACAGAACTGGGAACTTCCCAACATAGTCCCAAGGGGAATGACTGATTCTTTCAATCACTAGTTACTTTTTGTGTGATGTCACCTTCCTTCATCAAATGTTCAAAGCTCTATAATTCCCTCAAAGAACATTGCTACATTTTGTGTAGGAAAACTTCATGATAACTCATATTCCATACATTACAGAATATCCAGAAATAGGTTAAAAAGGGATAATGCAAAAATGGATATTTAATGAAATAGAGGGCTTTCAAGCATTATTGATGAAAAGACCAGAGTGAAATAGAAAATTTGATTTTCACATTCAAGGCTGAAGAGAAGCATAAAAAGGTAAAGAGGAAAAGCAAGTTGTAAGGGACTTTATAAGATTAAACTGTTTATAATCTTACATGGGGAGATGACATTTGTAACTCGTAAGAACATTCTCATCATTAGGGCAGTTAGCCCTAGTTAGAAGGAGTATATGCAGACAGAGGACATAGGAATGAATTGAATATGATATTTTAAAAATAGAGTTAAGGGATAAGTGAGAAATGCATTGGGAGAAAGGGAAAGGGAGAGAAACGAGAAGTAAATTATTTCATATAAAAGCAGCAAGAAAAAACTTTTACAATGTAGGGGAAAAGGGAGAGTTAAGACAGTGGGATAATTAGTTCAAAGAGGGAATAGCATACATACTCATTTGGTTATAAAATCTATTTCTCTCTCTCTCTCTCTCTCTATATATATATATGTTTCCACATGTATCTATATCTCTCTGTATTTATATAGATCTATCTATCTCTCTACCTGCATTTCTAAACTATAGGAAAGTAGAAAGGGAAGAGGATAAAGGAGAGAGGGTATGATAGAAGGGAAGGCAGATTGGGGCAGGAGGCAATCAGAAGCAAAACACTTTTGAGGAGGGACAGAATGAAAGGAGAGAGAGAACAGAATAAAGGGGGATAAGGAATAAGATGGAGGGCAATACAGTTAGCATTAATAACTGTGAAAAAAATTTTGAAGCACATTTCTCTGATAAAAGCCTCATTTTTTTATACATGTAGAGAACTGAGTCAAATTTACAAAAATAAGTACCATTTCTCAATTGATAAATGATCAAAAGATATAGTTTTCAGATGAAGTAGTCAAAGCTATCTATAGTCATATTTTTTTAAAAAATGCTCTCACCATTAACTGGAGAAATGCAAATTAAAACTATTCTGAGGTTCTACCTCATACTTATTAGATTGGAAAATAGGACAGAAAAGGAAAATGATGAATGATAAGAGGAGACATTAATGCATTATTGGTAGAGTTGTGAACTGATTTAACCATCCTGTAGAATAATTTGGAACTATGTTCTAAAGATGATAAAACCATGCATGCCCTATTACTTATTAATACCCATACCAAGCCTTTATTCTAAAAGAGATGAAAAACAAAAAAAATGGATCTAGATGTATAAAAATATTTATAGCAGGTTTTTCTGGGGGCAAAAATTTGAGAGAATGACTATCAATTGGGGAAGGGCTGAACAAATTGAAGTATGTAATTATGATGGAATACTATTGTGCTAAAAGAAATGATGAGCATAAATCTCTCACAAAAATCTGGAAAGATTTATATATGCTGATGTAAAGTGAAATGTATTGTGAATATTGTAAGATGATCAGCTGTGAATGATGTAGCTATTCTCGGAAATGCAGTAATCTAAGATAACTCTGAAGGACTTATGATGAAAAATGCCATCTATCCCTAGAGAAAGAACTGATGGTATCTGAATACAGATTGAAGCCATACTTTTAAAACTTTATTTATTTTTTCTTGAGATGTTTTCTTTTTTGGGGGAGGGGTCTGTGTTTTCTTTCACAACATAACTATTATACAGATGTTTTGCTTGACTACACATGTATAACCTATTGGAATTGCTTGCCTTCTCAGTGAGGGAGGGTGGAAAGGGAAGAAAGCGAATCTGAAACTCAAAATTTTTAATAAATGTTCAAAATTGTTTTTACATGTAACTGGGGAAAAATAAAATAGTAAATAAATTTAATTAAAAAAAAACAAATCCAGGAAGTTAAAAAAGGGTTGATATAAAGATGAAATAATATTTGGTCCCAGAGTCAATAAGCATCCACCAGAGTTTATTATGTACAGTGACTCAGTCAGATCTTCACTTTATGAAAATAACTTTGGCAGCTGTGAGAAGGATGGATTAGAAAAGAGAGACATTTTAGTGAGGGAGGCCAATTAGAAGGCTATGGTGGCAGCTGTGTAAATAAAGAAAAGGAAACAAATGGGAAAGATATTGTAAAAAGTAGAAATGAAAGAATTGATAACTAATTTGAAATATAGAGTGAGAACAAACATCCAAAATTGTGGTGAACTACATAAAATGGAACTTTTTGAAGAAGGGTAGGTTTGTTCAAGGCAGAAAAGATAATATTATAAGATCTAAGATGAAGCTCAAAGTACAACTATGTCTGCTCATCTCATGAGATTCATGCTCCTGCCCAAAATGGAACATGGTGGGGTTCTTACTCTCCAGTAAGCCTTGGCTTCAGAACTCATCCTTCAAAAGTGGCTACAGCCACAAGATAATCTGGGGAAAGGGAAATAGGTATGGTGGGGAGGAGGTATAATGCTCTCAGAGAGTTTACATTAAAGTAGGAAATGTGTACAAATTGTAGCCAAAATATATTTAACCAAAAAACATTTAACCAATGGGTAGCTCCTGTTGTGGCTGCTAGAAATTAGGGAAGTTTGCAAAGAAGTGGGCAGAAATAGGGAAAAAAATGCATCACTCTCTCCTTCTCCCCAATCACTTGCCTCAATTTATGAGTAAGAGATGGAAAGGTGTGTGTTTGTCTGTGTATATATGCATATATGTGTGTGTGCACATGAATATGCATATATGGTTTGAAAGATGGCAAGATGAACTCATTGACTAAACCCTGGGGTCTTGGTAGATTGATCAGGATTGAAAGCTTGGTCTATAACTATTATTTAGAATGAGTTGAGGTGAATTTTCACTCAATCACTCAAGGATCTGGACTACTCAGCTTGAGGTCTAGTTCTATAAATAATTCCTTGTCTTCTCACTATCTCCAACTCCCCCATCCATTGTTTTGGTAAGTGAGACAAGTCCTAACAGCAGTTAATCAGACAAATAAGAAGAGAGGAAAAAAGACAGAAAGATTGACTTGAATTGTTTGACTTATTTTTTAAAACCTCAAATCCAGATCTTGCTTTCAATTCTAGAGAAGTAGAGACTTTCTTCCCCCTTTGAGGAATAAATATTAGAAAGGAAATTGCCAATGGCATAAAAAATTCAACACCCATAATAATATTAATAAAACTTCTATTTGTCATAAAAATGTCTTAACTACTTGCTAAAAAATAGCAATGCTACAGATTCAGATAAACTGGATTTTAGAAAACAAATTTATTTTTTCTTCTTTCCTAATACATGTCAGTGTTTTGGGATTTCAGTAGTCATGCAGTTACACAGGATTTAAATAAAATTATGGCTTTGTATATTAATTTGCAGAAAATTGGTTTCTCTTGGAAGCATATTAAGTCGTCTATTATTTATACATTAAATTTCCCTTTTTTCTAGCTGTCCTGTATTGGAGTTAATCTTGTTTACATTTTTAAAGGTCTTAAGCTTCATAAAGGCTTTGAAAATTATAATTAAATATCCTACCTAAGCTAATTTAAATGCCAGAGCAAAATCTATTTCAGCAAAATTCTGACTCTTATGAGAATATTTTGTCTTTAAAAAACCCACATATAGTATAATACAATGAAAAAAATTTCTTTTGTGAATTTCTCAAAGATGGTCTTTTGAACATTGCTATCATGGTTTAAGAATCTTGGATATATTTCTACTATACCATTATTCTAAGTTTATTATTTTTAAAGCTTAGCTCTGAGAACATTATCTTATTCTTCTTTCCTCAGACAGATTTTGATTTTTCTACTCTGTTTTATTATATACAGTGAGAAGGGCCTGGGACAACGGTCATAGATACAAAAATAAATGCCTAGAAAAGTATTCCATCTACATTTTTGTTCAATCTTTTCTCAGTCATGTTCTACTCTTTGTGATACCATTTAAAATTTTCTTGGCAAAGAAAGTGGAATGTTTTGCCATTTCCTTTTCTATCTCATTTTACAGATAAGGAAGATGAGACAAACAGGATTAAGAGACTTGTCCAAGATCACACTTCTAGTAAATGCCCAAGATCAGATTTGACCTCAGGAAACAGTCTTCCTGATTCTGGGCCCAAAACTTTATCCCCTAGACCACCTAACTGCCCAGTTACAATACATTTATTGTACAAGGCATTTAAGCTTTATTATAGAATCAGTACATTCAAAGATTAAATTATACAAGCATCTTTGTTGGGAGATTGACAAAAAGATGAAAAATGAAATATCTCTTGGCCTCAGTTTACATTACTAAAATTATAGACAAAATAAATGGAAGACATGAGAAGTCAAACAGTGTGGTTGGATAGATTCAAGGAGAGAGTCTATCTTGTTGGTTCCAAACCAGACATACTTCTTTACATGTCCCCTAGCAATCTACTATGATTATCTTTTTCATCCTTTAACTTCCAACTGTTGTCTTCTCATCACTGGTTCTCTAGAGAACATTCTCTGGGAATTTAGACAGTTTTGTTTGTTGCTTTTGCTCTAGGGCTGAGGTTTATTGATGATTGAGTGAACAGAAGCACACATAGCCCATGAATTTCTGTCATTTCTATATTAGAATCTGTCTTCCGAAGCCAATCAGCCACCTACCTTTTCTAGATATTTTCTTACTATTCACCCTGACTTCAATGCATTCCTCCCACTCGTCCCAGCTTTCTACTTATTTCTCTGCTAATAGTAATCAAATTAATTAGTTCAAGAAAAGGCATGACTTCCTGTTACTTTTCAGATTTATAACACCCTTCCTTGGCCACCATTTCTCTCAATGTGTTGTCTCTCCATTAAGAATGCTGGCAGAAGGGTTTTATGAAGGGTGACGGGGGTAGATAACAATGAGATGTGAATATTAGGAATATTTTACAGTAGTATAAAGTGGAGAGATCAACTTTATGTCTTCTCTAATCATACACCCAAGTATGATTGAAACCAGATTAAAGTATAATTGGAAAATATTTAACAAATTATTAACAAATATTAATAAAATATTAACAAATATTATTGTCCACAAGAGAAGATCAATAATGCTAACATACTTTTCTAAATCAATATGTGGACTACAAAGATCCTCCTATATGGTTTCTATTTATGTTTGATACCACTGGCATAAAGAACCTATTGCTGATGGAAGATGCAGAACTTAGTAATCATATTGGTTAGACTGATTTAAGAGTTCATTTTAGAGATTTTGAGGGTTTTTAGCAGCTGGAAAAGAAAGGGAATGGAAAAGATAAATATACCTGAGAGATAATAAACTGAACTTGGCCACTAGTGGAATGTAAGAAGAATGAGAGAAGAATTAGAATGGCTCTAATGCTTTAAGCTTAAATTATCATGAAGATTATGATTCAATCAATAGAAATGTGAAATTTAGGAAGGAAGAAATTTAAGAAGAACAAGATTTGTAGGAAAAATGATGAGTTTGGTTCATGTTGAGTTTGGGATGTGAGGATTTCTAGCAGTCAGTGTGAAATAAAGGATGAAATCTCAGGAGAGAGGTGGCCTCTAAAGACATGAATTTGATAGAGGAAAAAAGGAAAAGCTCTAAGGACAAACATATTCTTAAATTAATGAGTCAGGTCAATAAGCATTTATCAAGCATCTTCCTATCAAAATAATTGATAGAATAATAATAATAAACACTGAAGAGAAAGTGATTAAGAATGATCAATTATAGAGTTAGGAAGAGAATTAGGAATGAATTGGGCCACAAAAACTAAGGAGGAGGGTTGTTGAAAGTATTAAATATTACAGGAAGGTCAAGAAAGTTGAGGGCTGAGAAAAAGCAATTTAGCAATTAGAAAGCCACTGCTGATCTTGTCAGGAAAAATTTCCACAGAGTAATGGTGTCAGGATGAGTAACAAGTCAGTATTGAGTAAGTGGGAATGAGTGGGGGCTGGGGGGAAGTTACTACTTTTTCTATAAGTTTAGAAGTGAAAGAGAAAAGCTTTTAAAATGGATGGGAGATTCTGGGGGGGCGGAGCCAAGATGGCGGAGTGAAAAGGTGACTTTCTGCCTCTCCTCCGATCTTCTCTCAAATCAACAATAAAATAAGCCTCTGAACTGATCTTCAAGTCAACGAACTCAGAAATATTTGGGCACGGCTCTCTGGAGAACTTCATATCAGGTTAGTCGGACTCGGACAGAGAGATAAATAGACTACAACTGTGCAGGCCGGAAGTGAGGGTGGGACTCAGCTCGGCTCATCTTGGAAGAAATTCCAAACTCCAAACTCCAAATTCCAAACACCTGGAGTTTATCTGAGGCACTCGGGACACTCTGCCCTGATTGGGGACAGGTGTTCTGACAGACTTGCCTTGTTTAAGGAGTAATTCGGACTTAGCCCTAGCCCCCACCAGCCCAGCACCTTAAATCAACTCGCCGAAGTGCCCCAGGGCAAAGCATCTTCAGCCGCCATTTTTTCCCCCTACCTTAAAGAGATATCCATGCTGTCTAAAAAAAAAAATGATGAAGAAGCAAAAGAGAGCTCTCACCATAGACAGCTTTTATCAAGGCAAAGAAACGACCTCAGATACAGAGGTTTCTTTAGACAAAAATCCAGAAAAAAACAGCAACGACCATCACTGGTCCCCGTTTCAAAAGGCCTTTCTGGAAGATTGCATAAAGAACCTCAAAACAGAGCTGGAAGATAAATGGGAAAATAAATTGAAATCAGTGCAAGAAGGATACAGTATCTTGCAAGAAGGATATGATGCTCTGCAAAAGAGATATGAAAAAGACACCAATTTATTAAAAAATAAAATTAGTGAAGTGGAAAAAGAGTGCAGTGAACAAATTGGCCAGTTACAAAAGGAACTTAAAAAGGTAACTGAAGAAAACAACACCTTAAAAATAAGAATTGAACAAATGCAAGTGAATGACTCACTAAGACTTGAAGAATCAGTCAAACAAAAACAAAAAAATGAAAAATTAGAAGAAAATATGAAATATCTCCTAGGAAAAACAACTGACTTAGAAAATAGATCTAGGAGAGACAATCTAAGGATTATTGGACTTCCTGAAAACCATGATGAAAAAAAGAATCTAAACACTATCTTCCAGGAAATCCTGAAAGAAAACTGCCCTGAGATTGTAGAATCAAAGGGCAAAATCAGCATTGAAAGAATTCACCGATCACCTCCTGAAAGAGACCCCAAAATTAAAACCCCAAGGAATATTGTGGCTAAATTTCAGGACTATAGCACCAAGGAACAGATTCTGCTAGCAGCTAGAAAGAAACAATTAAAATACCGAGGATCAATAATTAGAATCTGTCAGGATTTGTCAGCTTCCACACTGAAGGATCGAAGGGCCTGGAACCAGATATTCCGAAGGGCAAAGGAACTTGGATTACAGCCAAGAATAACCTATCCAGCTAGAATGAGCATTATCCTCCAGGGAAGAAGATGGTCATTCAATGATATAGGTGAATTTCACCTATTTCTAATGAAAAGACCGGATCTGAACAAAAAATTCGACACCCAAACACAGAACTCAAGAGATGCATAAAAAGGTAAAAAGGAAAGGACTCTTGAGAACTTTATTTTTACTAGGGGGATACTCAAAGTTTGGGGGTATAATTAACTAAATATTACTTTGATAATATGAAAAGAGAACTAGAGGGGAAAAGGTTGTCATACTGGGGAAAAGAGGGAAAAAGTGGTAAAATAAGATCTTAAAAAAAAGGAGGTAAAAACAAGGTAAAATCACTTGAAGAGGCAAAGAAAACCTAATATAATTGAGAGAAAGAGGGGACGGAAACGAGCACTGTGTAAATCTTACTCTCATCAGGTTGGGCTCTAAAAGTGTATATCAGACATTTGATTTCACATAGAAACTTGTCTGTTGCTAGAGGGAAGTGGGAGGGAAAGGAGGAAAAGTAAGGGACAAACTAATAGAAGGGAAAATAGAAGAATCAGGGGAAAGGAGTAAAAACAGGGGGAAGGGATCTAAAGGGTGGAGTATTGTTTGGGGGAGGGGGTCATCAAAAGCAAAGTACTGAGGAGGGGGAAAGGGAGAAAGGGGAAAGGAAAAGGGAGTATTGTTTGGGGGAGGGGTCATCAAAAGCAAAGTATTGAGGTGGGGGGAAGGGAGAAAGGGGAAAGGAAAGGGGAAAACATAACTTGGGTAAATAAGATGGCAGGAAATAAAGAATTAGTTATTCTGTCTGTGAATGTGAATGGGATGAACTCTCCCATAAAGCGGAAGCGGATATCAGACTGGATTAAAAACCAGAATCCCACAATATGTTGTCTACAAGAAACACATCTAAAACATAGTGACACATATAGGATGAAGGTAAAAGGCTGGAGCAGGACCTATTATGCTTCAGACGAACAAAAAAAAGCAGGGGTAGCAATCCTTATCTCAGATCAAGTAAAAGCCAAGATAAATCTAATCAAAAGAGATAAGGAAGGAAACTATATTTTATTAAAGGGTACCATAGATAATGTAGCAATATCTATACTAAATATATATGCACCAAGTGCAATAGCACACAAATTCCTAGGGGAGAAATTAAGAGAGATGCAAGAAGAAATAGACAGCCAAACGATACTAGTGGGGGATCTCAACCTTGCTCTCTCAGAATTAGATAAATCAAACTACAAAATAAATAAGAAAGAAACTAGGGAGATAAACCAATTGTTAGAAAAGTTAGGTATGATAGATCTATGGAGAAAGTTGAATGGAGACAGTAGGGAGTTTACTTTTTTCTCAGCAGTCCATGGAACATATAAAAAAATTGACCATGTATTAGGGCATAAAAACCTTAAAATCAAATGCAGAAAGGCAGAAATAGTAAATGCATCCTTTTCAGATCATGATGCAATAAAAATCACATGCAATATAAGGCCAGGAGAAAATAAACCAAAAGGTAATTGGAAATTAAATAATCTAATCCTGAAGAATGAATGGGTGAAAGAGCAAATCATAGACACAATCAATAATTTCATCCAGGAGAATGACAATAAGGAGACAACATACCAAAATTTGTGGGATAC
>JAJPUD010000369.1:265737-283563 GCA_023553655.1 Myrmecobius fasciatus
ATCAGAGAAATGCAAATTAAGACAACTCTGAGATACCACTATACACCTGTCAGATTGGCTAAAATGACAGGAAAAGATAACGATGAATGTTGGGGGGGATGTGGGAGGGCTGGGACACTAATACATTGTTGGTGGAACTGTGAACGGATCCAACCATTCTGGAGAGCAATTTGGAGCTATGCTCAAAAAGTTGTCAAACTGTGCATACCCTTTGACCCAGCAGTGTTTCTACTGGGCCTATATCCCAAAGAGATCTTAGAGGAGGGAAAGGGCCCCACATGTGCAAGAATGTTTGTGGCAGCCCTTTTTGTAGTGGCTAGAAACTGGAAACTGAAGGGATGCCCATCAATTGGAGAGTGGCTGAATAAATTGTGGTATATGAATGTTATGGAATATTACTGTTCTGTAAGAAACGACCAGCAGGACGATTTCAGAGAGGCCTGGAGTGACTTGCATGAACTGATGCTGAGTGAAACGAGCAGAACCAGGAGATCATCATGCACAGCAACAACAGTATTACATGATGATCAATTCTGATGGACATGGATCTCTGCAATAAAGAATTGTCTCAAACCAGTTCCAGTTGTTCACTGAAGAAAACCATATACACCCAGAAAGAGGGACATGAAATATGGACCACAACGTAACATTTTCATGATCTCTATTGACATTTGCTTGCATTGTGTTGCCTTTCTCTGATTCTTTTTTTTTCTTGTAGATAGGATTTTTCTTGCATAACTTCTCAAGCATTTCAACATTATTAACATGTAGTGGACTTGCTGCCATCTAGGGGAGGGGAGGGGACTGGGGGTAAAATTTGTATTGGAAAGCTTTGTAAAGATCAAGGTTGGGGAACTACCCATACATATGTTATACAAATAAAAAGCTTTAAAAAAAATAAAATGGATGGGAAAAGATGAACAATAATAATGGAAGTAAGAGTTACATTATATTAAAACATTCTTCAGTCTATGTATTGGAAACCAGGTAACACATACCACATTTAAAACTTTTCTTCTTTCTTTCTGTGGCTGTCAATTCCCACTAGAGTAATGTTCTTCCTGTTTCCTATTATTGGAATGATGCTATTTTTGGTGGATCTTTCTTTTCTCTTACCCCAAAGACTTGGCAATATCTTGTTAGCTTTTCCCAACAACTCATTAAAACATTTCTATTATGATTGAAGACAGTACTATTCTATCAATAACAGACTCACAACCTGGATTCCTCATTCAAAAAACCTCTACATATCCAATTTATTGCCAAATGTTATTGTTACTACTTTCATCATGAGTTTTGTTCACATTCTCTTTTCTCCACTCAAACAACTGTCATTCTGGTGCAGTTGTTCATTGTATTATACTTTGATTATTGCAACAGTCTCTATTGCTTTCCGGAGTTGCTGGTCTCTCTGCCCCAATTCTTTCCCCATTGCAATTCCTACTATAATCAACTTCAAAATGATTTTCCTAAAGCAAATGCCTAATCACATCACCTCCATCTTACTCAATAAACTCTAATGGCTCTCTATTACCTCCCCTATTAAATATAAAGTCTTCTGTCATTGAAAGTCTTCATAATCTAACATTTCCTATCTTTCCACTCAACTCATTCTTTCCTCTTCTTCATGTACTCTATGATCACAACATGAACCTTCTTACTATTCCTTATATGATTCTGAAGGAACTTGAACCCATATGTTTGAACTCTTTCAGCTGTATTGGAAGCCCAGTTCACATGGAGATCAAATGTGATTCAAGGACACAAAGTTGGGGGTCACGAAGAGACAGATAAAACTGAAATGACTGAACAACAACTCATCAATTAGAATGTGAGCTTCTTAAGGGCAAAGATCACATTTTTGTCTTTCTTTGTATACTTAGCACAGTGGAAGAACTTAAATTCTTGCTGATTGCCTCACTCATGGCTCCACTAAGCTGATAGGCCAGAATTATGAACTCCATACTTAACTCAGTAATTATAATCTCATAAAATATCTGTCATTTATCTTGTATTATCACTGTCTTCTGCTCTTACCTAGCAATCTGGCCTTTGCTTGGTATTTCTCAATGTTGCTTCTCATTGTTGGCTAACACTTGCTTTTGTGACTTAGGAAGGGGAAGCCGCTGGTGCAATAGTGGACATTTATATCATTGCTTTTTTCATGGCCATATCAAGTTTTATCTGTTCAAAAACCAGAGAGCCACTATTGCTCATATTATTCCAACTCTTAATATACTTACAATCAATGACAAAGGATTTAGACCTTACATTTTTATTTCATTGTTTCACACTAGATTGTAAATTTACTGAGAGCAGGGGTGACATCATACTTTTATATCTCCCAGAGGTGAAAAGAATAAAGTTAAAAAAGAAAGGTAGAGTAGAAATCTAACAGAAATGAGTTTCCTTCAATGCTGAAGCTATTACTGTGCATTTCAGTCTTTGGATGATTGAAATAGGAAATTAGGGTCATAAAACCACTCAATATTAAAGCTATAGTTTTTGAAAATTTCATTCAACAACAAGACATTTGTTATTAAGAACCAAGGATCTTGCCCTAGGACAGACACCCAAAAGCAAGATCAGCTGGTATAATTCAGATAGACAGTACTTCCTTGTATCTGACTTCACAACTTCATCATTGATCATTTGCTCTAACAAGAAAAAACTATAGCACTGGGGTCACAAAGAAAGGTAAAAGACAGCCTCAAATCATAACTTTAAAGAATAATAATAATAAAAACAACTAGTTGGGGTTTGTGTATATCTCTGTTCTGTGTATATGTGCTATTAATTAATGAATTGAAGTCATTTATGTTTATCTTGAACTGGCACTGATAGCAGAAAACTGAATAACCAAATATTATACTATAAATTATAGATAACTGCTTAGGAAGAAATGAACTTGGAGTTTATTTTTTAGTAAACCACTTCTCCACTAAGCAGTCTCTTGTGAATTTTTTAGGAAAAATACGTTAATCCTTAATGCTTAAGGAAAGTACCAGATGCAGTAATTTTAAAAGACACTTATAAAAGTTATTTTCATCATTTTATACATGAGAGATAGTTGTAGTTTAATGAACAGAAAGTTGGTCTTAGAATCAGGAAAAAAATAGGTTCTTGTCTCATCTATACTGGCTGTATGAAGCTGGGCAAGTCAACTAATATCTCAGTACTCTAAGGAAAATTTAAGACTACAAGTTCTAAGGACAGTAAAGCCAACATGAATCTGCAGAGAAAGTTTTCTCATCTAGAAATTCATGATATTGATGAAATTACAAATCCTTGTCTTTTTGCATATACATATAGAGGTATACTGTGCAATCTGAAATAAGAGGACATAATTTTACTTTAATTTACATTTAACATTTCTCCATCCTTTTTTGAAGTCTGGAAAATTAAAAAAAAACCTATAAATCATGCCCTGATTTATAATCTTTGTGATTTATATAAATATGTATATATAATTTATGTGTTTATATATATATTATATAAAAATTTATATAAATATAAATGTTAGCATTTATTGAACATGTGTTAAGCACTAGATAACTTTAAGAAATAAGGAGAAAAATATAACCCCTTCCCTAAAGATAATCACACTTTAATAGGAAAGACTACATGCAAGCCATTATGTACATACAAGATACATGCAATAGAAATTTGTATGTATAACTGAAATTATCATAGGAGGAAATAACTAGCATTTGGAGGGAAGAGAAGATAGAAATGAGCTTTCTGATAGGCTTCCTTTAGAAGAAAGGATTTGACCTAAATATAGAAGGAAGCCAGATAAGGCAAGGAGAAGATATGAGATAGAGGAACATCTTAAGCATGATGGACAGGCAGTAAAAAGATGGAGAATCAGGATTTTGAGTGTGGTGTGTAAGAAACAGCAACCAGGTCAGTGTCACTGCATGAATCATAGTGGGGGATAGGTCATGAAGGGCTTTAAAATATAAGTAGGAATTTATTTTTGATTCTGAAGGTAAAAGGGGGCTACTGGAGTATATTGATGAAGGGTATTGATAGAGGAGTGGTGAGATGGGCTTTAAAAAGATCACCTTGCCAGCAGTGGAGGATGCATAGAAGTGGGAAGAGACCTGAGGCCAGAAAAGCAAATGGAAGGCTACTCCAATAGATATTGAAAATAAAGGCCTAAATGAGGTATGAGGGAAAGAAAGGAACTTAGGGGAATTATATTGTAAAGGTAGAAAAGGAATAAAAGATTTGTTGTGTTGAATGAGCGAGGGAGGAATAGAGGATGATATCAAGATTGTTGAACAGCTCTGAGAATGTGTGTGTATATGTGTATGTGTATAGTATGTATTTTGTATAGAATTCTGTACAGAGTATATACATATACAACATATATATATACACACACAACAAAGCTTTAAGGTTTGCAAAATCATATACTTATATACACACATGTATATACATTTATACAAACATATATATATACATATACACATGTACACATACATATATGTATACACACACACACACACACACATATATATATATATATATATATATATATATATATATATATATATATAATATGGTTTTGCAAACCATAAAGCTTTATATAAGTAGCAGCTATTCTTACCACTACCAGCACCACAATTCTCTTTTTGTGTTAATCCTCCTTCCAAGATGAATCCAGGTTAGTGTTAGTCCAGAATCTATGTCCCTTGTGGGAGGGGAACTTTGTATATCCCTTCTTTAAGACTTTGTGTGCTGTTTATTAAAGGTACAACAAGCTTAAGAATAAGAGAGTGGCCTGGCTATAGATTTTCATGATAGCTTTTTATCCAAAGGGTGTGCAATTTCAACCTGTAGTTTTCATTTTTTTCTTTTTCGGTTTGATTTTCTTTAAAGTTTTCTCTTAATGCCTTCTTTTTTGTTAGCTCAGTCTGTAGTCAGCAAATGTTTGGCCACAGAAGCCTTATCTTTTTCATTTGTAAAGCACATCCATGTATATAACAATCCCTGCAGAAGTCACTTTGCTCAGAATGACTTTGGGGTTTTTCCAAAGGCTCTGAGAGATGAAGGTATTGATCGTGATGCTTGCCAAAGCACATGTCAAGATGCAAACGTTCTTATGGTTTTCTCAAAGGATTGAACTCTAAAACTGAAGATCTATAAAAATGATTCTTTATGGCTCTCAGCAGTAGTGATGAACTGTTTCCCCCCTTCTTGAGCACTGTGAGTGCTCACCTGTCGGCCATACTTTCTCCTGTCAGACATTGTTGCTAAGGAAACCACCTCCTTTGTATGGGCTCAGAGTCTCTGCTTCCTTTTGGAAACTGACTCTGGGATGGCTGCCAGATTTAGTTCCCAAATTTGGGGCTCTACTGTAGCTGATTTAACCCTTTGACTGGCCTGAGAAAACACACAGTCAGAGGGAATCTTTTGTTTTCCCCAAGAAAAGAAAGCAGAAGCCCCATCATGTGACTGAAACCTAGAAGTATTTCTGGGGCTGGACAGATGCTATGCCTGGAGGGAAGGTACTGAGGCTGTGTCTCTAAATGCTTAAATGAAAGAGGATCATTATTGATTTGACTCACAATTAGCAGTGTCTCAGAAGGGTAATGATTCAAGAGCAGTTTACTGTTCTCTGATTCTAGCCTAATGCAGTGGGAAAATGTTAATAAGATGAAAGAGGGCGACTTGCTCTCACTGAAAAAGAGTGGATGTCTGAATATTTCATTTAAACAATAAGGAATACAAAAATGTATCATCTAATTCTAACATTGAATAAACTGAGTTTAATTTTTTTTCTTAGCTTTCTTATTCCCTCCTCTTATAAGTCTTAAAGAGAGAAGGAAGAATATATGTGATGAAATGACTTTTTTCCTTTACCTTCTTTTTAAAAATCACCGTGCAAAAATATTTGTAGCAGCCCTTTTTGTAGTGGCAAGGAACTGGAAACAGTGAATGCCCATCGGCTGGAGAACGGCTGAATAAATTTATATGAATATTATGGAATATATTTGTTCTATAAGAAACTATCAGTAGGCTGACTTCAGACAGGCTTGGAGAGACTTACATGAACTGATGCTAAGTGAAGCGAGCACAACCAGGAGATCATTGTTCACAGCAACAAGAAGATTATATGATGATCAGTTCTGATGGACATGGCTCTTTTCAACGGTGAGATGATTCAGGCCGATTGCAATAGTCTTGTGATGGAGAAAGCCATCTGCACCTAGAAAGAGCACTGTGGGGAGGGAGTGTGGATCACAACTTAGTATTTTCACTTTTTTGTTGTTGTTTGCTTGCTTTTTATTTTCTTTCTCATTTTTCCCCTTTTTGATCTGATTTTTCTTGTGTAGCATGATAATTATGGAAATATGTACAGAAGAATTGCACGTGTTTAACATATATTGAATTACTTTCTATTTAAGAAAGGGGGTGGAGGGAAAGGAGGGAGAAAAAAAATTTGAACACAAGACTTTGTATGAATTTTGAAAAAAAAAACTAAAAGAAATCACTTTCTTTGCAGTGAGGGATAGAATCTGGTTCAATGCTTTTATTGGTATAGAAAATTCCTGGGTGAAAAGACTCCCTCAACTAGTTTTGGGCCTTCATGATTTTTTCAACTGAATCTTAAGTTTAAGAAACAGGCTGAGACTTGCTATTATGAGTCAAAGGCAGGCAGGATTTGAACTCAGTATTTCCTGGCTTTATGGTCAACCCTTTACCCATTACACTGAATTGCCTCTCTATAAGGTTATTATTATCAATAAGAATAATAATTGCTAATATTTATACAGTGCCTATTTTGTGCCAGAGACCATGCTAAAAACTTTATAATTATTATCTCACTTGATTCTTACAACAACTCTGGGAATAGGTATTATTGTTATACCTATTTTTCAGTTGGGAAACAAAATAGTTTTTGTGATTTTCCCAAGGTCACACAGATACTAAGTGTCTGAAAATGTATTTGAATTCAGTTTTTCCTGACTTAAACCCCAGTGCTCTATCCACTGTGCCATCCTGCTACCTTTCTCTTTAGATCCAGAGTTAGAGCAATTAGTATCAATGCTTGAAAATCCATTAAATATTATGAGACATCCTACAGACAATTCCCAAAAGACAGGTAGGTAAAATAAGATGAAAGCTACCTTTGTTCTTACAGCTCACAAAATAACAACCATTTAAATGGAGGTGGTGGTGGTGGTGATTTCCACTACATTTCATTTGAACAAATAATGAATTAGCTGCCACAATGTCTAGACTCTTCAAAGCTGAGCAATTTCCTTTAGCTGCCCCCAGTGTAGCTGATAATTTGTTGTCTTCTGGCTTAGTCTCACGGAATCTAAAATAAAATTTAGAGATAATTTAGTCTAGCCCCCACGTTTTTCAGAAAAGGAAACGGTGACACAGAGGTTAAATGATAATTCTATTTCTCTTCAGAGAGAAAATGTCATAGGAGGTCCTCTATTTTCTTCTTTAGATCACTTTGTTAAAGTCCATCCCAGGGATGTCCTAAGGGAGATAAGACTGTTCAAACCAGGAGAGCTAGGGGCTGAGAAGTACCCAGGGACTCTATCTGGGAAAAAGAAAGCATGTAAACATCCAAGGCTTATTGAAAGAGATTTTATAAAACCTTTCACAGCCTCTCATCTCTCATTGTTAAAGGAATTTGGGGGATTTGTAATCCAAGATCATTTAATACTTGGTAATATCGTATTTCCCTTTGATAATCTCATAGAATGTTGCTGATCTTGGCTTCTCCCAGCTTTTTAATAATAAAAATGTATTTGTGGAAACAATGTCTGTTCATATGCATACTAATCCCAGAGTAGTATGTAAATAAATGGGGAAAAACAAAAGCTTTGCATCTTTACATTTATTTCATAATTAATCTTTAGAATATATATGTAGTGTTAGAACTTAATTCCTTTAAACTTAAATTTGTTTACACAAATACACCAAAGAAGCAGTTTAGATGAATTACATCATTAAAAAATAACAGCATTAAAGGTTTTAATGGCATATTTCATGGTGTTAAAACTATTCTTGTTAAAATCAATTATTATATTTGAATCATACATATAATAAAAAAATCAGCATCATAATGCCTGCTGAGCTTACATCAATGCATTTTCTGTGAGTGGAGGATAAAGAGTTTCTATTATGTAGAATTCGGATTACATTCTCAAATATCTGATGGTTTTCTTTTAGCAACAGCTTACCAGTACAATGCCACATAAGCTTAATAGGGCCAACCAAACAGCTTGTTGTTTTTGTGTTTCCCACATTATAAAAAAGATATATGTCCTAGAACATTTGTGCCTCAAATTTTTTGAAAGGTGCAATTTTTAAAGTTCTGACTTAAAAAAAATAAATAGAGGGGCAGCTAGGTGGCGCAGTGGATAGAGCACCAGCCCTGAAGTCAGGAGGACCTGAGTTCAAATCTGGTCTCAGACATGTAACAGCTGTGTGACCCTGGGCAAGTCACTTAACCCCAATTGCCTCAGCAAAATAAATAAATAAATAGATTTTTATTTCTTCTATTTTTTTATTGCCTAGATTTTCCCCAATGATTCTCCAATACCACAGTAAGAGAATCATGCCTTATAAGAAAGGATGTTTTTTTCTCAAAAAAAAGAAGGAAAAAGAGGTAGAAGAAAAGTTAAACTGGTTGACAAATTAAAACAATCTGAACTCAGAAGCACTACTTCATAGCTATAAAACCCAACTTTTGCAAAGGACATATTCTCTCTCTGAACAAACACTTTTTTTTTCAACAATGTCACATTATCATTATTCAGTTTTCATTATTCTGTAGTTTATTTTTATATATAAAATTTTTCTTGACTCTGCTTATTTCACTTTGTTCCATTTATGTAAATGTTTCCATGCTGGTTTGTATTCCTCATGCTTGTTGCTTCTTATGGCCCAATAATATTAGTTTAATATGATACATAAATTGAATTCAGTATCATCATTTCTTTAGGTATTTCCCAAGTCATTGGGAACCTCCTTTGTTTTTAATTCATTTCTATGGTATAAAGGGCTTTTATAAATATTTTGGTATATATTGTCTTTTTTTTTTTGGTCATTGACATACTTGAGTTATAAGCTTCTCAGTGTATTCTCTTAAATCTCTAAATATATGGATATTTCAGCCACTTTACTATTTGCAGAATTCCAAACTGATTTCCAGAATGGTTCTAACAATTTATAGCTTTATTAGTAATACATTAATGTGCCTGTCTTTCCACAGATTCTCCAACATTGACCATTCTCATCTTTGCCAATTTGCTAGATGTGAGGTAAAACCTCAACATTGTTTTGGTTTGCATTTTTATTAGTAATTTGGAGCATTTTCCATATAATATTAATATTTAATAAAATAATTAACATTAACATATGATATATTAATATTTTGGTATTAATTTTAGAGCAGCCTTTTTATATTCCTTGACCACTTTTTAAAAATTTTTTAAAATTGTTTTTAAAATTTCGTATATATTTTTACATGTCTTGAATCTTTGCTGATATCTTGGATATCAAATCCATATCAGAGATATTTGATGTAAAGATTTTTCCCCCTTTAACCTTTCCTTTCTTATCCTACAAACATTAATTTTGTTTGTCAAAGAGCTTTTTTTCATATAATCAAAATTATATTTTATAATCACCTCTATTCCTTGTTTAATTAAAAATTCATCCCCTACACATAGTTTGTGAAAGGCACATGATAATTTAAGAATAAATAAATTAATTATTAAAGGAACTGGCCTTTATAGCTTTAATAGGTCAAATGCCAAATATTTTGCTTTTTACTTAAGTATTCTTGCTCAATCTGCTTTACCTGTACTTTTTTTTGAAAATATGAGAAAAATGAAAAAATTTGTACCAGATCTTAAACTATATTATAAGGAAGTAATGCTCAAAGCTATCTCGGACTTGGCTAAGAAATAGAAAGGTAGATCAATGGAACAGAATAGACATAATTTACAACAGCAAATAAGTATAGTAACCTTGCTTTTGACAAGGGTAAAGATGAGATTTTGGGATAAGTATTCATTATTTGGTTAAAAAAATAGCTCTTTTTTGTAGTGACAAAAAACTGAAAATTGCAGGGATGTCTGTCAATTGGGGGAATGGCTGAACAAGTTGTGCTATATGATTATGGTAGAATACCACTGTGCTATAAGAAATTATGAACTTGACGATCTTAGGTAAACATGGATAGACTTACACAAAATAATGAAGAGTGAAATAAGCAGAAACACAAGAACATTGTATTCAGTAACAGTAATATTATTTGAAGTACAACTTTGAGTGAATAAGTCATTTTGACTATTATAAATACCCAAATTAATTAAGAGGACATATGAAGATAGATACTATCTGTATCCAGAGAAAAAACTGGTAAGTAGAAGTATGTTTGAAGTGACACTAAATATCTATATCTATATCTATATATCTATGTATATATACATAGATATATAGATATAGATACAGATATATTTGTGACATGGAAGAAAAAGTGAAATTTATATAACTTTATTATATATTTAAAAAGAATATTAAGTTGTACATAATGGAAACAGTTTCACGTGCAATCATTTTTAAAATTATACTGTAATAGAAATGTTTGTTGTATTCCATAATTTAAAAAGAAAACAAAACATGAAACTTATTTGTCTCATTGGATTCTGTTTGTGATAAAAGGCAGTGATCATTTAAGGCCCTGAATTATTGAAGTATCAGATTCTTAAAAATTTGGGGTTGAAAGTAGGGAGTGAGAAGTTTCTGTAGGGAATACTGAATCAGAAACTATTAGAGTGAGAAGAAAGGCATTAGATGCTAATTAGATAAATGTTTCAAATAACTGATTCAATTAATAGAATTAGTGTGGCTTAATAAATAATATTGATTCACATCCTGCCTCAGACACTGAATAGTTACGATGCCAGAAATTTTGAGTTTATTCAACTTTTCTGATCCTCACTATCTTTATCTGTAAAATGAGGATAATAATGTCATCCATCTAAAAGGTTTGTTGTGAAGATCAAATACAAGGATATATTTAAAATGTGTTTCAGATGTTAAAGCACTGAATATATGTTGTGCTGTTATTATTGTTAGTATTATTGAATCTTTGAGTCGGAAGAAAGTTTTATCTTCTAGTTCAATATCTACCTGAACAACAACAACAAAAAATAGTTTTCAATGATCCCAAGGTAATTTTCTTCTAGTCTTAGCTTGATGATTTCTGGTGTTGGGGAACTCAGCACCCTACAAGGTAGCACTTCTGAATAGCTTTTATATGGAGCTAAAACTGCCCCTCTATAACATCCTTCCATTTTCCTAATTTGATCTCTAGATTCAAGCAAAACAAAGCTAATTCCTCTTTTATATGAGGATTTTTTATGCATTTAGAGACAGCTATTAATATCCCTCCTCATCCTCCAAAACTTCTTTTCTCTAGGTTAAACATTAACAAACAATCCTTTAATTTATATTTGCTGAGGCAATTGGGGTTAAGTGACTTTCTCAGGGTCACACAGCCAGGAAGTGTTAAGTGTCTCATCCTCCTGACTTGTGGTGCTCTATCCACTGCACTAACGAGCTGCTACTGGAAATATTCTTTCTAGCAGTATAGCACAAGAATTGTGTACTACCACATGATAACACTAGTGAAAGGGTGAAGAAAATACTGTCCAGCCTATGTTATGCAGCTAGATGGAGGGCTGACGTTACAGATAAAAAATGAACTGAGCACACAAAAGCCCTACCCTGATGCTTTCTCAAAAAATAGAGGTTATACTGAAATCTCATAATATAGTATTCTAGTGCTCTGTTGAAAAGGCCTTGAACATAATTCTGGTGATATTAAATTTTCTTTCTGAAGACTAACTGAACTAATTACAGAGTGGCTAAATGTCAATAGACTGACTACTAAGTTATGAATTCTATGTATCTGGCAACACATGCAACAAAGAAAAATATCCCTTTGTCCTTTGTACTCTCCTCCTGTTATCGGCATGGTAGAAAATCATTTCAAGTTCATAATAAGCATATCATTTATAGACAGTCCATAAAGTTTTATTTAGTCATTAATTTTCTGCATAGGAGACTCTTTCTTATCTAGTGTCCAGGATGACATATTATGCTATGCCAATAGCATCTTGTAATTACATGATTGAGAAGATAAAAATCCCTTTAAATAGTATTATATGCATTTAAGAAAATTTTTTTAAAATTAAATTACATTCGTTCAAGTTCAGTGAAACTCATACAAAACCGACAATAAAGGAATTTGGAACTGAATGAATGGATGTCAACAAAGTTTCCTTGGAGAGAAAAAGAAAAGTTGATGAGGGAGTATGTTTTCTTACACACCTGAAAGCATCAAGAAACATACTTTCTTATTTAATGATTACTTTGTACTGTGGTGTTCCTGAATACCATTTATAAGTAGAACACTGTGAAGATAATTGCTCTTTGTACACACATATCTTTTGCTGTAGCTATGGAGGGAAACTGTGCTAGGAAAACTTCATCTTATCAAATTTAGTTCATTGTTATAATCCATCAAGTTCTTTATAAATCCTGATTCACTAAAATAATGTTAGTAATCATTCCTAGATTCATGAAGGATGGCATTCTTAACATCACCACCCTTATTATAGCTTCATCTAGATATTGATAATGATGTTTTCAGTAGGAGCAAGAATGAATGACAAGGGAACTGTTTTTAAATTAGTTTTTTATTTTCTTTTTTTTCTTTTTTCTTTTTCTTTTTTTAATTTTATTTGCATAACATATGTGTGGGTAATTCTTCAACAATAACCCTTACATAGCTTTCTGTTACAAATTTTCCCCCCCCAACTCCCCACCCTTCCCCTAGATGGCAGGATAGCCACTACATGTTAATTATGTTAAAATATTGGCAAATCGAATATATGTCTACATATTTCCAAACTTATCATTGTTGTGCAAGAAAAATCTTATCTACACAAAAGATATATCAAATAAAGGAAACACAATGTAAGCAAACATCAATCAAGGAGTATGAGAATGTTATGTTGTGGTCCACATTTCACATCCCTCTCTCTGGGTGTATATGGCTTTCTTCAGTGAACAATTGGAGCTGGTTTGAAACATTTCATTGTCGAAGAGAGCCATGTCCATCAGAATTGATTGTCATATAGGACTGTTGTTGCCGTGTATAGTGATCTCCTGGTTCTGCTCATTTCACTCAGCATCAGTTCATGTAAGTCTCTCCAAGCCTCTCTGAAATCATCTTGCTGGTCATTTCTTACAGAACAATAATATTCCATAATATTCATATACCATAATTTATTCAGCCATTCTCCAATTGAAGGGCATCTATTCAATTTCCAGTTTCTAGCCATTACAAAAAGGGCTACCACAAACATTCTTGCACATGTGGGGCTCTTTCCTTCCTTTATGATTTCTTTGGGATATAAGCCCAATAGAAATGCTGCTGGGTCAAAGGGTATGCACAATTTGATAACTTTTTGAGCATAGTTCCAACTTGCTCTCCAGAATGGCTGTATCCGTTCACAGCTCCACCAACAATGCATCAGTGTCCCAGCCCTCCCACATCCTCTCCAACATTCATCATTAACTTTTCTGTCATTTTAGCCAATCTGACAGGTGTGTAGCGGTACCTCAGGGTTGTCTTGATTTGCATTTCTCTGATCAATAGTGATTTGGAGCACCTTTTCATATGACTATAAATAGTTTTAACTTCATCCTCTGAAAATTGTCTGTTCATATCCTTTGACCATTTATTGATTGGAGAATGGCTTGAATTTTTATAAATATGAGACAATTCTCTATATATTTTAGAGATGAGACCTTTATCAGAACCCTTAAATGTAAAGATGATTTCCCAATTTATTGCTTCCCTCCTAATCTTGTCTGCATTGGTTTTGTTTGTACAAAACCTTTTTAACTTAATATAGTCACAGTTATCTATCTGGTTTTCGATTAAGAGTTCCAGTTCTTCTGTGGACATAAATTTATTCCATCTCCATAGGTCTGAGAGGTAAACTATATTACGTTCCTCTAATTTACTTATAGTATCACTCTTTATATCCAGATCATGAACCCATTTAGATCTTATCTTGGTATGTGGTGTTAGATGTGGGTCAAGCCCTAATTTCTTCCACACTAGTTTCCAATTTTCCCAGCAGTTTTTGTCAAATAGTGAATACTTATCCCAAAAGCTGGGGTCTTTGGGTTTATCAAAGACTAGATTGCTATAGTTATTGCCTAGTTTGTCTTGTGATTCTATCCTATTCCACTGATCGACTACTCTATTTCTTAGCCAGTACCAAATGGTTTTGATGAGTGCTGCTTTGTAATATAGTTTTAGATCTGGCACAGCAAGTCCACCATCGTCAGCCTTTTTTTTTCATTAATCCCCTTGAAATTCTTGACCTTTTGTTCTTCCAAATGAATTTTGCTACTGTTTTTTCTAGATCTGTAAGATAATTTCTTGGGAGTTTGATTGGTATGGCACTAAATAAGTAAATTAGTTTGGGTAATATTGTCATTTTTATTATATTCACTCGGCCTACCCATGAGCATTTTAAGTTTTTCCAATTGACTAGGTCTGATTTTATTTGTGTGTAAAGTGTTTTGTAGTTTAGTTCATATACTTCCTGACTATCCCTTGGCAGATAAATTCCCAAATATTTTATACTATCAACAGTTATTTTGAATGGAATTTCTTTTTGTATCTCTTACTGCTGAACTTTATTGGTAATATATAAAAATGCTGATGACTTATGTGGATTTATTTTGTATCCTGCAACTTTGCTCAAGTTGTGAATTGTTTCTAGCAGTTTTTTAGTTGAGTCTTTAGGGTTCTCTACGTATATCATCATGTCATCTGCAAAGAGTGATAATTTGGTTTCCTCATTACCTACTCTAATTCCTTTAATCTCTTTTTCTTCTCTTACTGCCAAAGCTAACATTTCTAAGGCAATATTAAATAATAATGGTGACAGTGGGCAGCCTTGTTTCACTCCTGATCTTATTGGGAATGGTTCTAGTTTGACTCCATTACATATGATGCTTGCTGAAGGTTTTAAGTAGATACTACTAATCATTTTAATGAAAAGCCCATTTATTCCTATACTCTCCAGTGTTTTTAATAGGAATGGGTGTTGTATTTTATCAAAGGCTTTTTCTGCATCTATTGAGATAATCATATGGTTTTTATTAATTTGGTTATTAATATAATTGATTATGCTAATAGTTTTCCTAATATTGAACCAGTCCTGCATTCCTGGTATAAATCCTACTTGGTCATGGTGTATTATCCTGGGGATGACTTTCTGTAATGTTGTTGCTAAGATCTTATTTAAAATTTTTGCATCAATATTCATTAGGGAAATGGGTCTATAGTTTTCTTTCTCAGTTTTCTCCCTACCTGGTTTAGCTATCAGCACCATATCTGTGTCATAGAAGGAATTTGGTAGTACACCATCTTTCCCTATTTTTTCAAATAGTTTATATAGTATTGGGATTAATTGTTCTTTGAATGTTTGGTAAAATTCACATGTAAATCCATCTGGCCCTGGAGATTTTTTCTTAGGGAGTTGATTAATAGCTTCTTCTATTTTTTTTTTCCGAAATAGGGCTATTTAAATAATTTATTTCCTCTTCTGTTAACCTAGGCAATCCATATTTTTGTAGATCTTCCTCCATTTCATTTACATTATCAAATTTATTGGCATAAAGTTGGGCAAAGAAACTCCTAATTATTACTCTAATTTCCTCTTCATTGGAGGAAAGTTCTCCCTTATCATTTTTGAGACTAATAATTTGATTTTCCTCTTTCCTTTTTCAAATTAGTTTTTTTTTATTTTCAAAATATATGCATGGATAATTTTCAACATTCACCCTTGCAAAATCTTGCGTTTCAAATTTTTCCCTCCCTTTTCCTTTCTTTCTCTCCTAGATGGCAAGCAATCCAATATATGTTACACATGTGAAGTTCTCCATAAATTTCCACAATTATCATGCTGCACAAGAAAAATCAGGTCTAAAAGGAGCAAATGAGAAAGAAAACAAAATGCAAGCAAACAACAACAACAAAAAAATGAAAATACTATGTTGTGATCCACACTCAGTACCCATAATCTCTCTCTCTGGATGCAAATGGCTATCTTTATCACAATACCATTGGAACTGGCCTGAATCATCTCATTGTAGCCAAAAGCCATGTCCATCAGAACTGATCATCATATAATCTTGCTGTTACCATGTATAATGGTCTCCTGGTTCTGCTCATTTCACTTAGCATAAATCAGTTCATGTAAGTCTCTCCAGGCCTCTCTGAAATCATCCTGCTGATCACTTCTAACAGAACAATAACATTCCATAACATTCATATAAAACAACAATTGATGGGCATCCATTCAGTTTCCAGTTTCTTGCCGCTACAAAAAGGGCTGCCACAAACATTTTGCACACGTGGGTCCCTTTTCTTCCTTTAAGATTGCTTTGGGATATAAGCACAATAGAAAAATTATTGGTTCAAAATTATGCACATTTTGGGTATAGTTCCAAATTGCTGTCCAGAACGGTTGAATCAGTTCACAACTCCACCAACTATGTATCAGTGTCCCAGTTTTTCCATATCCCCTCCAATATTCATCACTATCTTTTCCTGACATCTTAACCAATCTGAGAGGTATGTAGTAGTATCTCAGAACTGTCTTAATTTGCATTTTTCTGATCAATAGTGATTTAGAGCATCTTTTCATATGACTAGAAATGGTTTTAATTTCTTCATCTGAAAATTGTTCATATTCTTTGACCATTTATCAACTGGAGAATGGCTTGAATTCTTATAAATTTCAGTCAATTATCTAATATTTTAGAAATGAGGCCTTTATCAGAATCTGACAAAGAAGACATTAAGCATATATGTATATATTTTTGGAAAATTTTAAATGCAATATTACAAGGAAGAAGTCTATAGAAATATATCACAAATATCACACACTACAATGGAACTGGAGTTATATCAAGAATGCAGAGCTGATTTAAATATTTGGAAAGTATCAGCATATCATATGAATAAGAAAAAACAAAAACAAAAATTATATATTATTACATCATACCATATCATATCAATAGATGACAAGAGAAAAGAGACAGTAAAACTGTACTAGCAAAAGAATTCAATTTACTCCTCCCTGAACTGGGTAATTATAGTTAAAAATAAATAAGAAAAAAATTAAGGAGGTTAATAGAATTTTAGACATTTTTGATGAAAAAAGCTTTTGATAAAATACAATACCCCTTTCTATTAAAAAACACTAGAAAGAATAGGAATAAAAGGAGCATTTCTTAAAATGATTGTTGTTTAGTCATTTTAATCATGTACTACTAATTGTGACCCAATTTGGAGTTTTCCTGGTAAAGATACTGGAGTAGTTTGTCATTTGTTTTTCCAGCTCAGTTTACTGATTAAGTGACTTGCTTAGCTCACACAGCTGGTAAGCATGTGAGGCTGAATTTGAACTCAGGAAGATGTTTTCCTTCTCTCCTTCCCTCTTTCTCTCCTTCCTTCCTTTCCTCCTTTCCTTCCTTCCCTCTCTCCCTTCCTCCTTCCTTCCTTCCTTCCCTCCCTTCCTTCATTACCCTCCTTCCCTCCCTCTCTTCTCCCTTCCTTCTTTCCTTCCCTCCCTCTCCTCTCCCTTCCTTCCTTCCTTCCTTCCCTCTCTCTCCTCTCTCTTCCTTCCTTCCTTCCCTCCCTCTCCTCTCCTCTTCCTTCCTTCCTTCCTTCCTTCCTTCCTTCCT
>JAJPUD010000369.1:302178-347167 GCA_023553655.1 Myrmecobius fasciatus
TGTCTCTGTCTCTGTCTGTCTATGTGTCTGTATGTCTCTCTCTCGGTTTCTCTTTATGTCTGACTCTCTCTGTCTCTCTCCCCCTTGCATGTGCACAATCACACAAACATGTATATATTCCCAAGGGAGCAAAATTGTGGGTGAGGTTCAGCCCCTCAGTCATCTTATTGATCAGTGCTGAAGAAGATACCAAGATCACAGGCCATCCTTAAACACAGTCTCGGGACAGCTAGGTGGCACAGTGGATAGAGCACCAGCCCTGAAGTCAGGAGGACCTGCGTTCAAATCTGGCATCAGACACTTAACATTCCCTAGCTGTGTGACCCTGGGCAAGTCACTTAACCTCATTGCCTCAACAAAAAAGCAAAAAAAAAAAAAAAAAAAAAAAAAAGAATGCTACAGTTTCCTTAGCATACTCTGAAAGCTTTTACATATCTTATTTCAAAGAGATACGTGACATAAAACTGGGGGTAGGGAGTCAAAACTTGACAAGCTTATCTGCTTTTACAATAAATAGAGCAGAGTATTTATTAAAAGGTAAATGTAGCCCTGCAGGCGAAGCTAATAAAGCTTTATGTCTAAAACAATTCAGTGGCATACTTTACACAGATCACTTGCCGCATCTCAGCCTCACTATGTATGATGCCTCATAGTAAAAAAAAAAAAAAAAAAAAAAAAATGTAAATCCCCCCATGGGGTTTTGGAGATTAAAATTACCAGATAAGTACCAGGCCCAGGGCAGTAGAATCAATGCAATATATTTCTTTTTTTTTTCTTGGAAGAGTTTTCCATAATAAATGATGTTAAAAGGTGCTAACATAATAGTACATGAAATTGTGAATTTAACAATACTTTATTGAAAAAAATCAATTCTGTTACTAGACATTAAATGAATTTGTAATTTTGAAAATTCTTGCAAGTTCTTTAACCCAAATTGGAAAACTGGGAACTGTTTGCTTCAGTTCAATATAGGGCCTCTCCAGCTTTGCAGACTATCTCGTTTGCTCGGTGACAATATGGATATGATTGAAATCTTGATTATATGAAACTTATTATATGCTGGAGAAATTGATAGATGTTTTGGCTTGAGGTGAACATCTCTGCCATTTTAAAAATGAAGATTGGTAATATACTTTCTTCACATTTTATAGGATTAGCTCCAGGAACAGCCTTAGGAAAAAGTGTGAAGTCAGTTCAGTTTGTCTTTTATTATTAGCTCCCTGCTTCCATATTCTTTTCCCCTTATGTATTGTCTTTCTCCTTTCCTCTGCTCTGCTTTGTCCCCAATGCTCAGTATTTAAATAATTTTTCTTTACACTCCTTTGAGCTTATCCCTTGATTTCAGATTCTTGATTTATGCTAAAGTATAAGTGGTTTATATTGTTTTTGTTACTCTTTTCACACAAATAGTGGATCACAATCAATCAACAAATATTCACTAAAAACAATTATTAAGTTCATAGAATTAGAAAAAATCATACAATCACATAATCAATAAACATGTACTAAGAATTAACGAGGAAATAGTTAAATGGCATAGTAGATTAAATGCTAGATCTGTAACCAAGAAGACCTCAGTTAAAATCCTTAGTTGTATGACTCTATCTGATTCTGGATTTTCCCTGACTCAATTTTCTCACCTACAAAATGAGGATAATAATGGCACCTTCCTTGCAGGATTGTTGTGAGGTTCAAATGATATAATAATTGTAAAGCACATAACAGTGTCTGGCACATAGCAATCACAAAATAACTGTTAGCTTTTATTTATTACTATTTCTTCCCAGTGTTGTTGTGAAAACAAAACAAAACATTATATGTATAGATGTTTATATTCACAAATATGTTGTACATGTTATACATACATGTTTATATATACAAATATGTTATACAAAACATGTATGAATATTTCACAAGCATCTAGGTATTGTTGCTGTTGTTATTTACTTGATAATATTCATAAATTTCAAAAAGATCTAGTGATTCAAAGACACAGATAAAAATAGAACCTATATTCAATGAGTTTGTATTATTGTTTCCATGATCCTTTCTATTGCCCTTTAGGTGATCCCTTATTATCATCCACCTGAAATATTCTTTTGGACATGTTAAGACAAAAAAAATTGCATACTAAAAGTGAAACCACAAAAATATGGTATATCTTGCTCATAGAAGGTATATAATAAATGTTTGGTGAGTTGAATTTCAGAACTTTTTGTTCAAGTGTGATTGATATCGTTCTCATTAATGTGAGTATTCACACTGAAACATTGTCAAGAAAGTTTTGATATAGGCTATAATGGTTCATTCTGTTTCCAGTGATGTCTTATTTAATCATTTAATCAATTAACAAGTACATATTAAATTCCCACTATTGTTCCAGACTGGGCAGCTGGATGGCAATGTGGATAGAGTACTGGACCTGAGGTCAGGATAATTCTTCTTCCTGACTTCAAATCTGACCTCAGATACTTATTAGCTGTTTGAGACTCTGGGTAAATCACTTAACTCTGTTTGTTTCACTTTTCTCATCTTTCAAAAAATCATCTGGAGATGGAAATGGCAAACCAGGCCCTTTGCCAAGAAAATACCAAATGGCATTACAAAATGTTGATATAACCGACAGAACTGAACCACAACATTGTTTCAGACATTACGTTAAGTATTTTGGATATGAGCAGAAATAATATGATTCTTACTTATTGGGAGCTTAATGAGAGGAGATAATAAATATATATTAAATGTAAATAACCTAAAATAAAATTAAAAAATATAAAAATATACAATATACTTAAATATATGATTGTATAGGAGAGAGTACATTAATGATTCAGACATTCATGAAGGATTTCATGTAAAGTGTGATGTATGAGCCAAATCTTAAAGAAAGAGGGCTCTATGAAATAGAGGTAAGGAGAGAGTACAGTCTAGATATCAACAACATAGAAACAGGAGAAAGAGCATCATGGGTAGGGGACAGAAAGCAGGCTAGCTTGGAAAGGATTGCACAATATATGGGCAGGGGATAATGTTCGGTGAGATTGGAAAAATAGGCTGGAGACAGGTTATATAGGGCTTTAAAGGTTAAAAAGAGTATTTCTTATTCAATCCTAGAAACAATAGGAAGAACCTGCAATGTGTTGAGTAGGGGAGTGACATGGTCATTTCTGTGTTTAAGGAAAATTGTTTTGCTCATACTGTATAGGATGGACTACCATGGTAAGAGATTTAAATCACAGAGACCAATTAGGAGATGGTGGTAAAAATCTGGACAAAAGATCAAGATCAAGACTTGAACTAAAATGGCAGCTGTGTAAGAGAAAAGAAGGGGTTGAATGACACAAATATTGTGAAGGTAGAAACAATAAGATTTAAGTATATTGGATATGTAAATCAAGAAAGAATGAAGAGTGAAAGAAAATGCCAAAATTATGAACCTTGAGATTGGAAGGATGATGATGCCTTTAAACAGAATAGCGAAGCTTGGAAGTACAAAGATCTTGGAGGGAAAAATAAGGTCAGGTTTGGACATTTGAGTACAAGTTATCTCTTAGACATTCAGTTTAAAATATCAATTGGTGATGTAGAACTCAAGTTCAGGGGAGAGTCTGGCACTAGATGTACAGGGTTTCTCCAAAATCATGGGCAAAGCTTAAGCTTTAATAGGTTAAAATTATATTTTTAAAGGATTTCCTGCACAAAATGTTACTGTTCTGGTTAACAGTCATTGAACCATCCTGTCATCTATATTCAAGAATCTCTTTTATTTTTCACCTGTTTTGCTCATCTGTTGTAAAAGCAAAAGGGATATGTTGTCATGGAAGTATTTTGATGGACTCTCATGAATGATGCTTAATTTTTCCATGTTTAAAATTAAAGTAGTTCCTAGATACTCGTCCAGTCTATTTAAAAAAATAGACTATGGAAGGGTATAAAAGTATAGAACATCAAGCACCACATCATATAAAAGGAAAAAAATATTGTTGAGTGTTAGGTTTTTCTAGAAAGAAGATGGAATTCCACCTGGGCCTTAGAGATTGGATAGACTTCGAAAGGGTAACATGATGTCAAATTTGGAGTCAGAGTACTTGGGTTCCAGCTTTACCATGTACTATCCTTCTATGATTTTAAGTCAATTTCTCATTCTTGGCTTCAGTTTCCCCATATGGAAATGGAAGAGCTGGAATAGGTGCTCTCTAGTCTAACTTTATGTTCCAAGTTTTCTATGTTCCAACAATTTAAGAGCTGGGAGGAGTCTTACAGATGGTCAAGTCTCACCCTCTCATATTAATTGTGAGTAAACTGAGAGTTGGAAAGGTTAAGAGAAATGTTCAAGGTCACATAAAGGGTATAAGTAAAATAATCAGAACAAGTTTAGCATTCATAAATTAATACATTTTTGAGGTGTGTATATGTTGGTATTGGAGGGATAGGTCTAATGAGCCTTAGTTTTCTCTGAATTACTGATTTATTTGTTAGTGCCTTAGCTCCCAACAATCCACTGTCATTCTTTTGGGTCAATTCTCTCTGGATCATTTTTGTTTGCTCATTATCTTCTTAAATTCCTTCATCCATTTCATTGTTGTCTAAATACCGCCACATATGTTCATTGTGAATGAGAATGAATACAAGGCTATGTCTAGTTTATAGGCAAGGAGTATGTAATACCCATAACTTAAGTGCACAGGGGCAGTTTTTGCTTATTTAGGTGACAATATCTGTTTAGCAAATTGGCAAAAATGACTCCCATTTAGTTGGTTGATGGAGGCTCTAAACTCCCTGGAAGTTATGGTAAAAAGAGCATTCCCTCCCAGGAATCTGCCTGTGAAGTGACTTGGATTGGTGATAAAATGAAAAGATGACAAGGAGAATTGGGCTAGCAGGTAGCCCAACACAAGTCAAGTGCATTGGCTGAGGTAACTGCTTTGGGGGAATAAAAGAACTGCTACATGCCTCAGGCAAATGTTTGTGGGCAGCAAGAACCAGCTACCCATGAAATTATTGCATTTATTCCCTAATCTCTTTTCTATTTGCTCTCTGGAGTTAAGAAAAGCCAGTGTGGGTTGTAATGTACTTCCTTAGCAATTTGACATCAAGTTGGGTGTCCTAAAAAATATAAGGTAATCACTGTTATCATTGTTTTCCCAGACATATCCTGCCTGTGTTTTTCTTCTTTCTTTTTTTCAGTTTTGAAGCATTTGGAAGCATTTTACTTGTAGCTTTCAAAAAAAAAAACCAAATCAAAAATAAATCAGAAAGCCAAACTCAAAACTTTCCACTGGCAATATGTGTTAATTGGCAATAATGTACTAATTACATAATGCTTACAAGTTCCCAAACTGTTAAAATAATATTTTTATTTTCTACAACAATTCCTTAATCTTAAGTAGTAGACCATAGCTTAATAAATGGGCTACTGTTCCTGTCCTTTGCATACAGATGTGAAAGCTGAGAATGACAATGTCATCTGAAGTGATAAGCAAAACAATGTGAAGAAAGTTTATTTATTTATTTTTTAAATAAGAATTAGGTACTCAACAAAGAAAACCTTGGAGAGTTGCACAAAAGTAAAAGATAAACTTGATGAAATTCTTATTCTTTGACTAGCATTATCTTGTGGGCTATAAAATGATTACTACATTAGTCACCCTTATTTAAGGTGATATAGTTGATAGAATATTAGACTTGAAGTCAGAAGATTTGTTTTTGTGAGCTGTGTTATGGTTGCCTATATCTGACAATTGGAGAGACTGATGCATGTGGATGAGTTGAGTGAAGGGATTCTGAGCTCTAGAAAGGCTAAAGCTTTTCAGATATCTGCTCCCCAATATGGTGAGCCTATGAAAATTGGAGGCTACCAGACTCTGCCCTAAGGAAAGGCAAACCAGGTCGGGTCATAAAGAATGGAGTAGATTATAAAGCTTCTCTGATTATCCATACTAAGATTAGGCTGGTGAGAGCTGCTACTTTTATAGCTAGTGCAAGAGGAGATCCAAGTTTAAAAAAGAGCTCTGATTTCAAATCTCAATTTTAGCAATTACTGTGTGTGTGTGTGTGTGTGTGTGAGAGAGAGAGAGAGAGAGAGACAGAGAGAGACAGAGAGAGAGAGAGAGAGAGAGAGAGAGAGAGAGAGAGAGAGAGAGAGACAGAGACAGAGACAGAGACAGAGACAGAGAGAGAGTCCTTGGCAACTGAGGCCATTTGTTCTAGTCTTCTCTTCTATAAAATGGGAATATGTGTCTACCCACTTCAGAAATTTTTGAATGTCAGTTGGAGGATGTAATTGGCAGGGGAGGGACAGCTGAATAAATGAATATAACATTTGCTAAGGGCTTACTATTGCTAAGTATTGAGTATACATATAAAAAAAAAGAAAGAAGGTCTCTCTTTTCAAGGAAATCTGAATGCAATTGGGAGGACAACATATATAAGACAATATATATGGAAGGTTTCACCTGAAAGTCAGGTAGCAAAGTCCAGGTGTGGTAGCAAAGTAGGTGCCTTATCTGTATTTCAGCTGATGAAATGATGTAAGGTTCTGAAGTTGAATCACTTGATAGGAACAAGAACTTTTGATATAAGAACTTTCTTCCCTGGTTCTGCAGCAGCTTCAGCACCTGCAAGAGTAGTGGCCAGATTTCATTTATACAAGGGCTGCTTCCCAGGATGATGGCTGAAGGCACTGGGTTGGAAGAATTGCTCTCCTCCGAGATTCCTGGGATCAGATCAGGATCAGAGGGCACATGGTGGTCAAGGTGGTGCTAGGGGTCTGACTTACTAGTCACATACTGCCTTCCGTCTCAGGATTCCTGGCTGCTTTAGTCAGACTACTTTCCTTACCCTGTGGGAAGCAACTGGCTGACAGTTGTGACAATGGCATGCCCTCACTCCACCGGGTGCTTCCCAGAATGATGGCTCTGGATGCCGGGCATGAAGCAGTGATTCAGGGGATGCTGCCATCCCTGTGCATACTGTGACCAACTAGTCAATGAGAGTCATATCCTGCTCACCACTTTGGAGCATATGAGGGATGTATTCTATATCTGTTTCCTGAACACTCGCAGCATGGTAAGGAGAGGTTTTACAAACTGGCCTCCAAGCCAGACCTGAATATATGTACAAATGCCTCCCATGGGGAAGGAAGAAATGAAAATGGAAGGAAGAAATGAAAATTTATTAAGTGTCTTGTATGTGCTAGACACTGTGCTAAGTACTTTACAAATATCTTATTTGACTTTCATGACAACCATGATCATCTCCATTTTAGAACTGAGGAAACTGAGGCAGACAGAGAATAAATGACTTGCCCAGAATCACATAGTTAATTAAGAATCCTCTGTCTGTGTTAAATTCAGAGTGAATTTTGTAGAGTGAATGCTTTTTTTTTTGATGTTGTGTAGTTGTTTTCAGTATTGTCTATCTCTTTGGGAGCCCACTTGAAGCTTTCTTGGCAAAAATACTGGAGAAGTTTGTAGCAATTGCTTTAAGTTTGGGTTCACTATCTTGAAGGACCAAGGGTTTGTTCCTGGTATCTGGAAGAGATAAATTTTGTATGTTTAATTTTGCTTATCTTCTCATCAAACATCCCTTTGTTAAAGCTTTTTGATGTTAATTAGTTACATTGCTGCTTGAGTTTCTAATCATCTAATCAATGATATAATAAAGACACTAATTCTAATTAGTGATTGATTTGGTGTGAAAACATCAGAAGTGGGGCTCAATCTGATAACATTAGGGGAGCTCTGTTGACCTTAAGGAGTACCCTAGACCTCTAAGGAAGAACTAGCTAGCCCTTTGGGGACTTAATTTTTTGGTGAGAATATGATTTGGAATAAGTCCCCTTACCCCCCTCCAAGTATTAATGTATAAGCTACAGAAATATTGCCCATAGAATGTCCTTCAATCATAAATGCCAGATTAATAAATACCAAAGGCTCCATACATTTATAGGAAACATTTCTCTTTTTTTCTCTTCTGCTCCCCACCCCTTCTTATGACCCTCAGAGTGGCTCATAGACTGATGTAATTCAGATTTCTTGTCAATGTTCCCTCACTATGAATGCAGACTGCAACTGGCTTAGTATTCAAACTAGGATAAATTCAGGATTATCTAATGAGAGATGGTCTAAAACCTTACTCTGAGGCTTCAACTCTTGGTCCACCTTATACCTTTCTCAAGGCTCTCTTCAGTAATCAAAGAGCCGTGAATCCCTTTCTAATCAATGAGGTGTAATTGATTTACTTTCTGTAGTGTCCTATCATTAGTGCTTTGAGTCTTCCCTAATGAAGATAAATCTAGCTCAGCACATGATTTTCATTACAATCATGGTTTCAGTACAAAACTTGGTCATCTTATTCTAAGAATTTGTATTCTTCCCTAAAGATCACGTTCATTTCTTTCCTAAGAAACTCAGTATCTTAAGATCTTCTATGTAAGGAATTTTCCAGTAGCAAAAGATGACACTTTGATAGTATTTTTTTTAAAGTATATAAAGTGTTTTCTTATAAGCTTTTGATAGATGAGTAAGTGAATTCAAAGAATTGTTACTTTCCCATGGTGATTCTGAGAGTAAATGTCAAAACCAGAATTTAATCCTGGTTTTTCTGCCTCCAAGTTTACTGCTTTATCCATTCTAACAGATTGCCTCTGATCAGACCCAAAACCTGGATTCAGTATGCCCTGAGAGCATCTCTAAAGAAGTCAGAAGATAATAGGGAACATTATCTGGCTCCTAAATAATGAATCTGTTTTTGTGACAAACTGTGGATTTTCTTAACTGAACATATTTGCACTTCCATGCTATGCACAGACAAGTCAAATAGGAGAAATTCTACCAAAATAAATGTTGGAAATTAATTACTTCTTAGTGAGGTTTTAATTCATTCTTTTTCATGAGAAAGTCCTCCATCTTCCCATCATCTTTGCTATTCCTTTTAGAACAACTATCTATCTACTGATTCTTGGTTGCTTTTGTTGATTTAAATAATTAAATCTCATTTTTTGCCAACATGTGGTAAAAATGTGTTTTTTTAAAATTGGATTTTATTAGGAAATGATCTATTTAACAACTTATTATTATTACTAATTATTTTATCACTAATATTGTTTTAGGTTTAAGTTGTTCTGAAGATTTAGGGGATTAAAAAAAACTTGAATATTTAGCTTGCTTATGATAAACCATGGTGATATCCATTAAGATACTTCCCTGAGGGCAGCTAGATGGCACAATGGACCAAGCACCTCCTCTGAAATCAGGAGGACCTAAGTTCAAATTGGGCCTCAGATACTTAAAACTTCCTAGCTATGTGACCCTAGGCAAGTCACTTCACCTCAATTGCCTCAGAAAAAAAGACATTCTTTCAAGAAACTTTCTCTAGTCATTTCATCCTGTGCTGATTTCTTATTCCTTGAACTCTAACTTTTTTAATCTGGGTCACTAATTTAGTTCTTCATAATTGTATTGCTTTTAATGTTTGTTGTTCAGTCATTTCAATTATTCTGTCATTTCATTCATTTCAGTCATTCTGACTCTTCATGATCCCTTTTGAATTTTTCTTGATGAAGATGCTAGAGTGGTTTGCCATTTTCTTCTCTAGCTCATTTTACAAATGAGGCAACTGAGGAAAACAGCTAAGTGATTTGCCCAGAATCAAACTACTAAGTGTCTGAGTCAGATTTAAACTTAGAAAGATGAGTCTTTGTGACTCTAGGCTCAGTGCTCTATCCACTGTGCCACCTTGTTTTAAATAAGTACCTCACATACAATGTGTTTCCTTATTAGATTGTAAACTCCCAGAACTGTGGGACCAGTTTTTTCCATTTCATGTGAGTCATTTTTTGTACTCACCAACAAGTTTTATATATATATATATATATATCAGGTGGTTCGTGAATACTTGTTAAATTTATTTATCAATCAATGAACCTTCATTAGTTAAATACCCACTATGTGAAGGACTGAGAATACAGAAATGAATCTTTGCCTTCAAAGACATCACAACGTAATAGGAGAGGCAAAATGTTAAAATATAGGTAATTATATTACACATACAAAATGGATATAAAGTATTTTACTGTAGGAAGAAAGGTACTGGCAGCAGGAGACGGTAATGATAGGAACCAAGAAATGCCTAAGGCAGAAGATGTAACTGAGCTGAGTCTCTAAGGAAGCCTGGGATTCCAACAAGTAGAGGTAAGGAAGGAACAATTCTTGATATGGTGAAACAGCTTGTGTAAAAGCATGAAGACAGGATTGGAAGTATCATATATAAGGAACATCAAAAAGTTCACTTTGATTGGAGTTCAGTTAAAAAAAATAGCTTATATTTATATAATACGATGTACCAGGCATTAAGTTAAGTATTTTAGAAATATTATTTCATTTGTTTCTCACAATAATCCTATAAGCGAGGTGCTATTATATCCCCATTTTGTAGATTAAAAAACTGAGGAAAATAAAGCTTAAATGATTTGCTTAAATTTATGCCTTCAGTAAGTGATTAAGCCATATTTGGAATAAGGTTTTTCCTGGGTCCAGACCTAGTGCTTTATTCACCGTCACCTTGCCAGAAGAGGAATAAAATATAATGGAACAGGAAGGGTAGTTTTAAAAGAAAGGATTTTATATTTTGTCCTAGAGGTAATACAGAGGCACTGGAAGTTAGTTATTAGGGCAGTGATATTACTGGGGTTTAAGGGGACCCCCAAAATGTTGGGGATCCAGATCAACATCACAAGATATCTCAAAAGAATTTGCAGGCTTGGACCTATCTCTAAGTGAAGGGGCAAAGGTAATTTTAATTGTAATGCCAATTAAAAAGTGGGTTAAATTCCAAAAGAAGTTAGCAAAAAATCAGAAGCTGGAAGATGAATATATAGGGAAAAGTTAGAGAAACCAGGTGTTTGGGTCACTGATGTGCTAATTTATGGCTTAGAGGTGGAGTTGAGTCTGGTTCTGATGGTACAGTACCCATAGTTCTCTGGACAGAGCTCTCGGGAATCCTTGGGGGGGGTGTTTTTAGACATGAAAAGTCACTAGGTCAAGTGGTGGACAGCCAATTTTGTTCTGTGCTTGTGTCAACTTTAAGCATCTCATTACTGCTGCTCATTAGTCTCAGAAATTCTATTATCCCTGACCAGCAGTTTGTTATCTGACAGCAATATCTGTGGGCTCTCCATCCTGGTCATGTAGAGCAAAATGGAACAGGATGGTCTAAGGGAAGAAATACATCATTTCCAAGGCCAGCTGGCCTTAGGATGATTGTCATATCTTTCCTAAGGGCTGTACCACATCAATATGATCAGATCAACTTTCTGAAATCCCTTTGCAAGATGTATGGAGGATGAATAAGAATTGGAAGAAATGAACCAAGGGGATTAATGATGAGAATATTGTGAATATTCATGCAAGAAATAATGAAGACAAATTAGGAGAGTGTAAATGGAGAGAGGATTGGTAATAGGAGAAATGTTGCGATAGGAACACTATAGTTTGGCAACTTATTAGAGAGTAAATAGATGCAGATGGCAAGATGGTTTTGAACCTCTGTTAATTAGTCAGAAGCATTTATTAAAAACTTAATGTGAACCAGGCATTGTACTAGGCATAGAAGATACAAAGAAAAGCAAAAAACAGTTACTGTTGCCAAGCTGCTCACTTTCTAATGGGAGGAGTTTGCAAATAACTAAATACATACAAGGTATACCCAGTGCTTGTTGTTTTCAGTTCTGTCCAATTCTTCATGACCCCATTTGAGTTTTCCTTGGCAAAAACATTGGAGTGTTTTTTCCATTTCCTTTTCTGACTCATTTAACAGATGAGGAAACTGAGGTAAACAGGGTTAAGTGAGTTGCCAAGAGTCACATAACAAATATGTCTGAGGTCAGATTTGAAGTCTTTCTGATTCCAAAGCCATTACTGTGCCCAGTGCTCCATCCCCTGATCCCACTGCATCCAGAGCCATTTCCAATCATTCCGATTTATATTTTGCTATTGGACCCAGATGATTTCAGAGGAGAAAGTGAGACTAGTGACTTTTTCACATCCATCTCTTACTTAAATTCAATTCACTTTCATGTTATTTATCATCTCCTTGAATCAAGAACTAAGGACAAATTGAACTACCTAGCAGCCTCCACATCCATTGTAAATGAAAGGTAATCTTCAAGGGAAGATACTAACAGTTGGGTATGGGGAGAAGAAAAAGGCTTCAGACATGAAGTACGATTTGTACCGAGTTTTTTAAGGAAATATATGAAAATTTGGAGGTAATGTTGAGGACAGAGACCATTCTGGCATTTGGGAACCAATTTAAAAACCCTAAAAGTATGTTATGTATAAGAAGCAGTAAGTAAACTGCCTGGATCATAGTCCACATAGTAAATAATAAAGTAAAAGAAGATTGGAAAGGTAGAAAGGGACCTGGTTATAAAAGACTTTTAAAGGCAAACATAAAATATTATATTTGGTCATATTAGGGGTTGTTAGAGTTTATTAAAGAGGAGTTTATTGATTAAGAAAATCATGTTGGCAGTTGATTGGAAACTGGTTGAAGTGGGGATAGATTTGTTAAAGGAAACCTACAAGAATGCTACTGTGATAATGTAAGCATGAATCAATGAGGGAAAAGCATGTTCAGGGCTTCTTAAACTTTGTCCATTTGTGACTCCTTTTTGCCCAAGAAATTTTTATGTGACATTGGGTATATGAAATAGGTATACATCAAACATTTACTAAAAATAAATCACAATTTCACAACCCCCACGTTCAGTTATGAGGCCCCAAATGGGACTGTGAACCACAGTTTAAGAAGCTGGGAGTTAGGTGAGTATTGAGGAAACATATGTATGAGATTGTGGTGAAGGTGCAAAATTCCATTTTTAACAAAGGTTTTGATATGTGGGACAAGTGCATGACGAATTGTGGGATGGAGTATTACCATGACACTAAGGGTGTGAGTCTGGGAACTGGGTTCCTGATGCTGCTCTTGATAGTCATTAAAAAGTTGAGAAATATTTTGAATATATGGAGTTTAATATATTGTGAACTTCTTCCCTGGACTGTGAACTTTGAGAGCAGGGACAATTTTTAGTCTTTCTTTGGATTCTTAGAACTTATCACAATGCCTGGCACATTATAAATGCTTGTTATCTGACTGTATGCTGTTCAAAAGGTAGGTAGTGATGTGAGACTAAAGATCAGGAGGTTGGTATACATATCTGGAATTCATCTGAATAGAGAAGATAATTGAATTCACAGGATCTGACAAGATCACCAATTGTTCATGATGAAAATATAGATAGAGAAGGTACAAGGGTACAGGACAGAGCCTTGAGTAGTATGGATAGTGTTAATTTCATGGATAAAGATGCAGCAAAAAAGCATAAAAAATTAGTCTGACAGCTAGAGAGAGAACCAAGAGAGAATGCTCAGGAGTAGAGTGATCAACAGTGTAAGGCTGCAATCAAGACAAGAAGAATAAACCCATTCAATTGGGCAATTAAGAAATCATTGGTAACCATGACGAACACAATTTCACTTGAATAAAGAAGTCAGAGTTTAGTGGAGGGGTAGATTTTGGGAGGAAAAAATGAGTTCTATTTTTGACATGTTAACTTTTAGACTCCTATGCGACCTCTAGTTTGAAATATCTTATGGGCAGTTAGTGAGACTGAAGTGAGGGAGAGAGATTGTCTGATGGTTTAGAGCTGGAGTCATCACTGTAGAAAAGATAATTAATGCTAGAGAAGCTGAAAAGATCGCTTTTCAGTTTAAAGAGAAAAGAATCTAGGATAGAATTCAGAGGTCTATCTATAAGTAGAAGGTATAATTTGGATGATGAAATAGGAAAAGAGTCTGAGGAGGAATGTTCAGACACATAGGAAGAGAACCATGAAGAAATAGTGTCACAAAAACCTGAAGAGGAGAGGGTATCCAGTAAGAGAGCATGGTTAATAGTGCCAAATGTTCCAGAGAAATCAGAAATGATTAAGACTGAGAAAATGACAATATATTTGGAAATTAGAAACTCATCAGTAATTTTGGAAAGCACAATTCCAGTTGAGGGATGAGACGAGACAATTGAAGAGGGTTTAGAAGAGAATGAGAGAAAAGCAAGTGGAAGCATTAAGTATAAATGGGTGCTTCTCAGAGTTTGACAGCAGAAGGGAAAAATTATTCAGGGAAGGATCCAATAAAAAGCGATATAGCAAGAAATTTCACATTAACAAGCAATGAAAAATATGCACACATACATATATTAGTATATGTATATTATACATCCACAGTTTATATTACATACAAATACATAGGTACACATATATTATACATACATACATACATACATATATACACACACAAACATAAATGTTTGTGTCTATACACACATACACCAAGATCATCAGGTCATGAGAGTTGGAAGCATGTTGCAACAATAGACACACACTTTCTAGAAATGACAAGGACATTGAGATGAAGTGAAAGGTGAAGTAAAAGGCACCTTTAAAGAGCATGATCATTGGCAGAAAAAAAAAAAAGCTAACTGGATTCAGCTAAGAATTAGCTCTGGCAATCAAGAGTAGAGATGTAAAAAGGTGTAACACTGAGAATCCAGCTGAAAAATTGGCCTTGTAGAGACACTAGGCCAAGAATGGAGCATCATAAGGACTCCATAAAAAAATAAGAGAGTACGTAGAGGCCCCAAAGTCTCATGCTTGGGTTTCCCTAGGTACTGTTTCTTGAATGTATGTCTCAGTCCCATTATACTTTATATTTGTGCTCACTCTTCCTATGAATGCTTTGCATATTTGTAGGAGATGGTTGCCCACTTTTGTGGTGGAAATATTTGGTAGCCATTGCTCTTAGCATGCCATCTGAATACATGCTTTTTTCTTTGGAAAAAAAATATGTAATTACTATGACATAACATAAAAAAATTTATTTTAATAGAATAAGGCAATCAATCTGTGCTATGACAAATGACAGTATTATAAATCCTTCATTGATCACATATGCATTATTGTAAAAATGAAGGACTAATTCATCAGCAATTTTCATTGGTCTGAGGGAAGCAGAGAATTATTTAGATTAATATTATTCAGTTTCTGTTAGAGATGGGGATAAAAGTAAACACTTAACTTTCAGTTGCTTATATAAATAGTACTTTTTGAGGTTGCATGGTGGTTGTCCTTTATCCTCAGAAAGAATCAAAATGATATCATTATGTCAGGGTCAAAGTGCAATGGTTGAGCAGCTTTACCGCAGGACAGACACACAAAATCCATCTGAACATTTGGAAGGGAGATGTTTCTAAATTTGCATATCTCATGCTTCTTTTGAGCTACTGCAGTTCTGATTTGCTCAGAGTACAATGCAATTGCTGATGTAGATGTACCTTGCTGGATGGTCCTGTGTTGTTATCTGACCATGTCTCACAATAAATCCCAAATTTCTCCAGAGAGACCTTGAAAGTGTCCTTGTATTGCTTCTTCTGACCTGCATGTGAGCACCTACCAAGTGTGAATTCTCTATAAAATAGTCTTTCAGGCAACTTACATTCAGCATGGTCAGCCCACTGGATTTGTGCTCTCTGCAGGGTTTGGATGCTTGGCAGTTCAGCCAAGGACTTAAGTGCCAGATACCTTATCTTGCCAGGTGATCTTCAGAATCTGTTTGAGACAATTCAAATGGAAGCAATTCAGTTTTCTGTCATGGTGCTGGTAGATTGTCTAGGTTTCACAAGCACAGAACATTGAAGTCAATACAATGGCTCTGTAGACCTTTAGTTTGGTAGACGGTCTAAATCCTGTTCTCTTCCATACTTTGCTTTGGAGTCTCTCAAGCCCTGAGATAACTATCAAAACATGAATCATCTTTATCATCTATGTGGTCATGGCTGGAAAGTACTTTGTCAAGGTAAATGAGCTTATCCACAACATTCAAAATTTCTCCATTTACTATAACCGATGGTTTGATGGATGGATGTATGGAATGATGCTGCTTAGTGGAGAACTTCTGTTTTCTTGTTAATTGTTAGGCTAAAATTAGCAAAAATGGCAGAAAATTGATCCGCACTTTTTTGCATTTCAGTCTCAAAGGCTACACTGAGTGCAGAATTTTTTTGTGAACAAAAAGGCACCCATCAATTATTCCTCTACTTCATTCTTGGCTTGCAGCTTTTTCAAATTAAATAATTGACCATCAGAATGGTATCTTACCTTGATATTCTTCTTGTCCTCATTAAAGCATCCAATGATATCACTGAAAACATCATACTAAAAAGCAGGGGAGGAAGACACAGCCTTTTCTCACTGCATTGATCAGGAAAGCATGGGAGCCTCATCTGTTATTCAGAACCCATGCAATCATGCCACCATGAAACTATCATATAATACTGATGAACTTCTCCTGGCATCAAATTTTGTCATAATTTTCTACAAGCTCTAATAATTGATGGTATCAACGGCCTTGGTCAGATTGATGAATATTGTATATGAACCTCTATTCCTGGATTTTTCTGGTAGAACGCTGGTTCCACATTGACTTAAAGAACATGCCATCTTCCATGGGAAGGATCAGCATATTAAGGAAGATTCTGTCAAGAATTTTTCCAACAATGACTGAGAGACTCTTCCCTCCCTCTGCCCTCCATGATTATCACAAGAAAACCTATTTCCTTTTTCATTTATATTGATCAATGATAGAGGCATCCTTGAATTCTAGGAAATAATCTCCTTTTGCTACATAACCTAAAGATTTAATTTCACTTTTATGTGAGCAGTGGACCCCCTGAATTATGACTCTCTGCTGGAATAGGATCAGCTTCAGGTATTTTGCCATAGAATAGGGTCCTAATGGCATTTGAATCTTTTCTTCACTTGGAAGTTCAACTAGAGAGGGATTGACTTTAACCTGAGGTATATGATCAGTGGCTGCAACATTGCTTGATAACAGTTTGTTAAGAACATTATGGAAATACTCAGTCCATATCTCTAGGATCATATCCTTATCACTAATCAATCTCCAGGAAAAAAAAATTATCTAGGAAAAAAGTGTGTATCCAGCTCTGACTTCAGTATGCTGATTTTCTTTTGCCAGTCTTCTGTCACTTAGGGCTGCTATGTGGATGTGATACCTGATGAGTACTCTTGCAGTGAGACGTTTGTCTTGCAGGTCTTCTGGATTTCTGTTTGTCCAAAAGTGGGTACACATTCCATATATCAATCATCTTCACAAAAGTTTTTGTACTTGTGTGTGTGTGTGTGTGTGTGTGTGTGTGTGTGTGTGTGTGTGTGTTTTGACTGCAAGGTGGTATACCTGCCTGCCACTGTAAGCAGATCAAAGTTGGGTCAAACAATTTTTATGGCATCTTTTCCTCACACCATGGCATGTAATGCTCCTTAAAAAAGGACATTCAGGGGACTGTTAAATCCCACTACTGTTTCTGTCCAGTGAGAAGATGACTCTATGGCCTGGGCCGTCTGTGAGTAGGGTTGTGGCTATAGATCCCAGGGTATTTTCATTTGATGCTTTGTTACTTGTCTGTTACCACAGCACTTAAAAGTGGGCAAAAATGGTAAAATGGTATGAGTGATTTCTTTTTAAAAAATAATTTATTTTAATATACATTGCTTTATGAATCATGTTGGGATAGAAAAATCAGAACAAAAGGGAAAAAGGATGGAAGAGGGAAAAAATGGAAAAAAAAGAGAAGTGAACATATTATGTGCTGATTTACATTCAATCTCATAGTTCTTTTTCTGGATTCAGACTTCTGTCCAAATCTATTGGGATGTCTTTGGATCACTGAACCGCTAAGAAGAACTAAATCTTTCATAGTTGATCATTGCAATTCTTGCTGTCAGTGTCCAATGTATTTCTACTTCTTCTTGTTTTGCTCAGCATCAGTTCATGCAAATCTTTCCAAGTCTTTCTATAATCAGCTTGTTCATTATTTTTATAGAACAAAAACATTCCATTACCTTTATATATCATAGCTTATTTAGCCATTCTCCAATTGATGGGCAACTGATGTAACAGAGAGATCCACACTCTTTTTCAGTGACAGAATGTAGTGGAAGGCAAGAGTCAAAAAGATTTGGAAGAGATTTCAAGCAAAAGTGAACAATTCTTGGTCATCACAAAAAGAGCTGCTACAAACATTTTTGCACACAAAGTCCTTTTCCCTCCTTTGTGATTTACTTGGAATACAGACCCAGTAATGGCACTTCTGGGTCAAAAGATACGCACAGCTTGAAAGCCCTTTGGACGTAGTTCCAAATTTCTGTCTAGAATGGCTGGATCATTTCATAATTCCACCAACAATGCATTATTGTCCCAATTTTCCCACATCCCCTCCAGCCTTCATTATTTTCTTTTCCTGTCATCTTAGCCTATATAAGAGATGTGAAGTGGTACCTTAGAGTTGTTTTAATTTGCACTTCTCTAATCAATAGTGATTTAGAGCATTTTTTCATATGACTATAGAAGATATAGTCTTTAATTTTGTCATATGAAAATTGTCTGTTCATGTCCTTTTACCATTTATCAATTGGGGAATGACTTTTGTTCTTATAAATTCGACACAGTTCTTTATATATTTTAGAAATGAGATCTTTATAAGAAACACTGGCTGTAAAGATTGTTTCCCAGGTTTGTACTTCCCTTTTAATCTTGTTTCTGTTGGTTTTGTTTGTGCAAAATTTTAAATTTAATCAAAGTTGTCCATTTTGACTTTCATATTGTTCTCTAGTTCTTCTTTGGTCATAAATTCCTCCCTTCTCCAAAGATCTGTTAGGTAAATTATCCCTTGCTCTCTTAATTGGCTTATAGTATCATTTTTTATGCCCGAATCATGTACCCACTTTGACTTTATTTTGGTATGGAGTTGTAGGTCTAGGCCGAGTTTCTGACATTCTAGTTTTCCTGTCAATTTTTGGTGATGTCTTTTGACTCACACCCATGTTGGATTTAAGTCAGGTAGAGCTGCTCTAAGTCACTGAGTTCACTCTCTCTTCCTGAGTCATTGAAGACCAGTAACAAGTTAAAAGTCAAAATGAATGATTGATATATAACCAGATTATAAACCCTCCATTGCACCTGTTTTTATTTACCTCATGACCTGTTGGAACAAATTGTTCACATCCCCCTATTCCTCTGGAGAAGTCTTCATCTGCATGAGGAAGCCATCTCTTTAACTCACCAATAGGTTTCAAGCTCCTTGGTTACTTTCAACCTAGCTTGGTCTGTCTGTCAAAATGTATTACTGGGCTCTGACTGATTCACATGCTGTAGCTCCTTGGAGCTGCAAGTAAGACTTGTCTGGCAAGTGGATACTAAATAAGGAGGAAAAGCAACAGAAACTTTTCACTTAAAATGATTTCTCTCAAAAAGTGACTAGACAATGATTGAATGGTCCAGTGGATATGTCCTTTGCTTAATTTCACATCTTTTGTTAACAAATTAAAATGAAGCTTTATTCATGATTCTCTTTTCCAAAGTTAGTTATCATGACAGTGATTAGATGTACAGTAGGAAGCAATGTCAAATACTAATCTTGACTTTGCAGGACTATATATAAATCTGTTTGACAATTGCTTCACAAAGTATTAGGAAGCAGTTTGGTGTTACTATGAGGCTGCTGAGAGGTGCATTTATTTGATAAATGAAACTCAAAGAACTTCTGTGACTTCCTTTATATTTGTAACAGCAGCCAGAGACAATAAAAATTGGGTTTCTTTTACAACACAACTATGGAGGGGAGCAACAGATGCTGTCTCCAGGAAACGGTTGATCCCTGTGGGACCTTCTCCAATAAGGGCAGTGATGGAGAGCTTCCTAAAGAGTTACTTTGGTGGTAGAATCTTACTGATATAACAGATCCAAAGTCTTCTTCAGTGACAGAGTGTAGTGGAAGGCAAGAGTCAAAGAGATTTGGAAGAGATTTCAAGCAAAAGTGAATGATTTTAGTCAGAATGCTTTCAGAGGAGTATAAATTTTATTTCTTTTAAAGTTTTTTATATCTCTCTGCAGAAGTCTTTATTCAAGAGAATTCAAGAAGCTAGGGGTTCTTGTATTCTTTTACTTACTTGGAACATGGGCATATCTTTACCAGAAGAATGTATATGGAAGTTCCACTTGAGTTTTTGTCTGGATTGAGAGGCAAGCAGCATGGAGATTAGATCTGAGCAACTGCCAAAGAGCTCTGTTGTTTACTGCAGGTCTGAAGAGTCCAAATGAAATTTTCCCTTCCCTTTGTAAGGGAACTCCATTTTAGGAATCTTGGCCACTGATTTATAATACAAAAATAAGGAATCCTAGCAAATAGTAACATATTCTAGGTCCATTTCCAGAAACTGAGGTTGGTGATTTTTAATAGCTATATCAACAATTGTAAAAATACATAGGCAAAGAAATAAATAATTTACGGCTATGATTAAGGAGAGAATTTTAAAACAAACATGAAATAGATAGTCATAAAAGAGAAAGCCAGACCAATTTGATAGCAGAAAATTACAAATAAAAACAACTTTTATAACAATAAATCAATGAAATAAGAATTAAAAGAGAATTTATGAGAAAAAATGCATCATCTAACTGTTAAAACTCCAATATTTAAGGTACATTGAGATTTGATACAAATATAGAAAACAAAAATTTATCTCCCAATAGATAACATTTGAACAAACTTTTTTTTTTCAAGTGAGGAACTGAAAAAAAAAGTACAATTTGATAATATGTTCTCCAGCTCCAAAAATAAGATATATACAAATTTCATCAACTGGGGCTTCATCCATTTCTTATAAAATAGAAAAATATCACATATGAAAAATGAACTAATCAATCTTATTGGTATCAGATATATAACATAATTGCTTAGGCATCCATAATACTAACTTCTGATACAATGACAGCCTTTTCTTCAGTGGTCCCTATATGCCATAATGTCAACTATGGTTGATTAATTTGCTACCTAAGAGTTGTAGAAAGATAGCTACATTAATGTATTGGTTGTGGAGCTATGGATTGCTTTAGGTACATATCAGTCTGTAATTTCCTAAGAAAGGTGACTAAATTTTTCAAACCCTTTGATTATAGGATTCCTATTATTGAATGTAAATCCCATGAAAATCAAAGGCAAAAAAGATATTTAATATATACTTCAAGCACTACTTGTATTGCAAATTCTTTGAAATAAAGTGAGGGCCTGGTGATTAAATAATGAATTGAATTATGGCATATGGATACAATGGGATATTATTGTTTATAAAGAGATGATGAATCTCAAGAGTTCTAATTAAGATGGGAAGATTTGTATGAACTAATTTCAAGTGAAATAAGACTTTAAAGGACAATATGCCTACTACAATTTAAATGAAAAGATCACTAAAGAAACAAAAAACAAAAAACAAAAAACACAAAAACATCAACCTCTAAATTATTGAAAAGCCAATTACAGTCCTGGAAGACAGATTATAGTATATCTCCTTCTTCACAGAAGAGGTCTTCACAGAAAAGATATCCTTTTATATACATTGTTAGGTGAAGCCATTATATTTTGGAGCTTTTGCTTAATTGTTTAGTTTGAAAGATATTGCTCAATAAAGATACAGGAATGGATAAAGGGAAGAATATTGGGGTCTTTCCCAGAAATGATTATATTGCAAATATCACAAGGGAGCACTTAAGCTCCATCTATTGAAATAGGAGTGGAGAGCATATTTCACTAATATTGTGGTGTGAAGAGAAAAGGCATCAATCAAATGCATTTTTAAAAGGAAAAAAAAGTTGAATTGCACTATATAATTGATGTTCAAATGCTAAGTATATATTTGTATTTGACATAAAACTTATGTTTTCAATAGAATTTCTAGTGAACATAATATCATTTATCTAGATTCCTCAAATGTGTGGTATTCAAAGCTTCCAGATTGATAGGATAATGGACTTGTGCTAATATGTTGATAAACGATTGATGCTAATCATTCAATACCTTCCTGCTGCATAGCCATATTTTTTTAAATCATATACAGGAATGAATATAAGTAAAATTCTCTTCACCTTCTCTCCCCAAATAATTATAATATCTCCACTGAGTACAGTGAAGAACTGATTAATTGGAATTAATGATCTATGTGTAAGATCTCATTACCCATGTATATGCCTGACAAAAATGTCTTATCTTTTCTTGAATTTAGGTAATTTTTCCTTTCACAATCTAAGTTATTAATTCTTTCCTATATTGTGACATACAAATCCTATTTAAAGGCATTAGTAGATGATTTAAGAAAAAAAAAGGCTGGCATCCAGTTATCTCTATCTTCCACAATACCATTTTTATGTGAGAATTTTGTCTCCTTTTGGTGTTCACAATGACCCCTTTCACTAAATCAGCATTTGAGTCTTCTGGTGTCTGATGTATTCATGCCCTGTTTTCTCTGACCCTAGCCATTATGAGTCATCTTGCTCTAGAAGAGGGTGACTGAGCTAAGGAAGAATAAAGTGTTCCGGTATTGGTCTTCAAGGCTTTATTCACATTGGTACATTTGTCACCAGGGCCAGGAACAAGTGTCCCTAAAATATTTCTTTTTTATTAGGAGTTATTACAGCTCCTTACTTAAATTTACCATAAAAACATTACAAAGTCTCTTTTTCTTCTAAAATATATTAGTACTTACAATTTGAAAAAATGTATTCTAAAATAGAATACTACTGCTCTTTCAAGAAATTTAATCATCTTCTCTTGAAAACTGGAAGGGGTCTTAGAAATCACTGTGTATCTTCCTCCTTTTTGAAGGTGAGGAAACAATCCTGAAAAGATTAAAGAACTTGGTCAATATCCCATAAATATTAGATGCTGTTAAAGCCAGCACTACAGCCCAGTTCTCCAGCATCAATAGTTCTAGGCACACAGAAAGGTGCTAAAGGTATTTTAAAAATTTTGATAAACTATTCAAAATAAAAAGGCACAATACTTGGAATGCTAGGTCTGGAGTCATAAAGACCTAAGTTAAAATTTGGCCTTACACACTTTAGTAATTGTGTGACCCTGAACAAATTACTTAACTCTGTTTGCCTCAGTTTCCTCATTTGTAAAATGAGATGGAGAAGGAAATAGCAAACTATGCCAGTATTTTTGTCAAGAAAAACACAAATGGGGTCACAGAGTCAGAAATGCCTGAAACATGACCAAACAACAAAAATTTCAAGCAATAAGAAGAGGTTTCTCTCCGCTAAATCTGAGCTTACTTGAAATATTTAATCATCACATAAAACAGTGATGAGATTTACTAATAAAAATGTATCATACTGTTTTCATGTCTTCTTGCTCTGAATACTTATGAGTACATTCCTTTAAATCACATTGCTTTTAAACATGTACCCAATTTTATGGGGAAAAGACCAATATTTTAAATTGATTTCATAATTTATTTGTGGATTTTGAAATATATTTTCCATGAATTTAATCAACCATAATTCATAACTCTTCTATCTGTGAGGATAGAAATAATTTTTGTTTTGTTTAATATGTACACATTCTTAATATAAATATCACAAATCTGACTTCAGAATTTAATGAACTTCTTAATCTCTCATAATAAAATTGCCATCATAATCACCATATACTCTGCATAGAATTTCATCATAAATCTTCCTCTGATATTTCTTTAGGCTTTACGCTATCCCTAAATTTAAGAAGGTTGTGCCAGTACAGTATAATCTCTTGAAGACCCTACCAAGTTGGAAAAGCATTAATATATTTTTGTGGTTAAACCAGTTATTTATGCCTTTAGGGGACCAACTCAATCAAACAGAGTGGTTCATCACCAATATCTTGCTACATGATTATCAGTGTAATAAAGAAAATTTAAGTGGAAGAGGGATTCTCTAGAGATAAAATATCCTTTAGGTATTTCTCCTCACATATCTTGAACTAACAATTCACAGGAACAATGAACAAAGATTAAATAATTTACTTCTTAGAAATCAGGGAGTCCAACCCTCCTCATTTTACAAATGAAGAAACTGGGGATACTGGAGTTTACATTCTTGCTCTGGATTACACAACTAGTAAGTGAGGAAGGCAGGATTTTTATTTCAGTCTTCTCAGTTTCAATTCTCATACCCTCTAAATCACTTAGATAATGAAGGAGATCACATTATATCTTTATAATTGAACAATTTTAAAAAATTACATCATGTAACAAAGAACTCTCCTTTACCATGAATGTTTTTCAGGGATGTCATATAATGATAAATATTGGAATACTACATTCTCAGAACTAAAACTGGGCTATTCATTGAACGATGGAGAAAAGCATGATGGAGATAAATAGACTATAGCATATTGTTCATTAAAGACTTTTATAGCAGAAATAGCATTAAAAATGTCATCAGTGAAATGTACAACCAAAAGGATGTTGGTTAGTCATGTAGCGATGGTAATGAATACTATGGCTAACCTATATATTCCTTTAGTATCTGTGTATCATATGCTCCTTCGATAACTAGAACAAGAGATCAATAATAAAGTCCCCTGGATTATAGATGACTTTTCCTCTTCCTTAGAAGAATATAGGAAGAAATATTGGCCAAGGTGAGAAAGCATGAATGGATTGTGATCTTCATTGTTAGAGTAATCTCAGCATTCATGATATGGAGTCATTGTTCAAAATACAGAGACTAATCTGCTGTGATAAAAATGTCTAATAGTTTTAGGTTAAAGTTGTTTAACTGACAGGAGCCAAATTGTTGATTTCCTGTCAAAAGAGGAGGGGATTTGAGACCCTTTAAATACCAGTCACTTGCAGAATATAGACTAGAATTCATTATGGTATTGAGTCCTTTTTTCAAAGGATTGGAGCCTCATTTCCCTGATCTGTTTAACAAGGTCTAAGGCCACTTCTAATGCTTGTCTCATAGCTCAAAGGAACTAATGTGTACAGAAAGTTTGGAAAGCTTCAGCCTGTCAGCTATTTTTTTTCAAATAAGGTATTCCCGAAGTCTTTAGTTCATTTTAAAAGCTATTAAATTTAAACTAATTTTAAAATTATAGTAAGACTTCTTGGGATATCTTGGTTTTGGGGATAGTCTTCATGCCCTCTAACTCTTAGATCACAGATCAGATATCTAAATCAATTAATGGGTCAATCAACATTTGTCCACACAGTAAGAATTATTTTGCAGGAATCTGTCAACAGAAACATATCTGATTCTGCTGGACATGTAAAATAACTGCAATCCTTGAGCCATGGATCAGGTTTTTGTGGCCTAGACATTTTTTTAATTGATAGAATAAGTTCTCTTTAGAATGATAATTTGTATTTATAGAAATATTTTTGCGGAGCTGACATAATGTGAATAAAGGAGGAACTAAGGCAAGTTGGGTTAAATGACTTGCTCAGGGTTACACAAGTAGTTAGTGTCTGAGGCTGGATCTAAACTCAGATCTTTCTCCCTCCTAACAGAGGGTTCTACACATTACATCACCTAGCTGTGTCTAATAATGAGAGCTCTGTCTCTGTCTTTCTATCTCTCTCTGTCTCTGTCACTCTCTCTTTCTATCTGTCTGTCTGTTTCTTTCTCCTTCCCTTTAGTATTATACAGATATAAATAGCACAAAGCATTTTTTAACACATCAAAGGATGTGAACAGTTTTCAAAGAGAATATAACATTTTGAAAATATACTCTAAATCATTTAATAGCAAGAAAAAAATAGAAATTAAAACAACTGAGGTTTTTACCTCTCATACTACAAATTAGCGAAAATGCCAAAAAAAGTGAGAACATTAAATGCAAGAGAGAAAGAAGATATAGGGAGGCAAGGACACATATATGCTTTGTGGAATTAGGAAATTGTCAGCCCTTCTGGGTATCAATTTGGAATTGTGGAAGAAAAATGATTCAAATTTCTAAATCCTACTGTAGGCCATAAACCCCCAAAAAATCAAAGGTAGAAATGAAATTCCAATCTATTCTAAAATACACATAGGGTATTCTTACTGGTGGCAAGAATTCAAAACAAAGTGGGTACCCATAATTAGGGAATGATTGAAAAACCTCTGGTAAGTAGAATATTTACAATGAAATATTATTGTCCAATAAGTAATGATGAATGAACAATTCAGAGAAAGATAAGTTTTCTATGAACTCATACAAAGAAAAAAAACAGAACCTAAAATGTAATCTATACAGTGATTACAACAGTATAAATGAAAGGAACAAGCATTCAAAGAATGACTGAAAAAATAATTATAGTTCTGGAAAACAGATCATGAAACATAAATCTCTCTTCATATTGAGGAAGGAAGGATTATTAGAGCAAGATGTTAGATATTCTGTCAGGTACAACCACTGTATCAGGAGTTATTATATATTATTTTAATTTGTTACAGGGGAATATTCAATTCCATGGATGGTGGGAGGGAAAGGAAAGAATTGTCACCTCACAATATCTTAGATGTAGGTAGGAGGTAATGACAAGAGGCAGTATTAATATATAAGGAAAAATAAAATTTTAAAGTAATATAACATAGTTTCTGTTTTATGTCATAGTGGAGACAAGACACATTGATGAAATAATTACAACTTTTGTTATTTAGAATAAGTTCTAAATTGAAGAAAGGTAGGAAGACACTGAGTTCAAATCCAACCTCATGATAGTTCTGTGACCCTGGAGAAATGTTTATCTCAATTTCCTCAATTATAAAATTGGAATAATATTGATTCCTATCTTGTAGAGTTGTAGAATGACAATATCATCATGAAAGTATCAAATGATGAATATATCCAGGAAAAACAGTTGGGTATAATGAACCTCACATTTTGAAACAGCCAAGATCCACAAAAACTGCATGATTTTTGGCAAATTTATTTATATTTTAAAGTATCATCTTTATTCTTGATCTTTAAGAAAATTTAATGATAAACAGGTTTGAAAAGTAAAAAAGTAACCCTTACTATTTCTAGATTTGATTTTAATGTATTAAGTGCAACATTCACTTTACCTCCAAATCTCTACCATTTTTTCCAGATGAGACTGCCACTAATTTGTAGAGTTGTTGTTCAGTCATATATGGTGCCTCATGATTCCATTTGGCATTTTCTTGGCAAAATTACTGGAATGATTTGACAATTCTTTTTGCAGCTTATTCTATAGATGAGGAAACTGAAGCCCCCCCCCAAAATGTGACTTGTTCAGGGTCACCCAACTAGTGTCTGATTGAACTCAGGAAGATGAGTCTTCCTAGCTCTATTCACTCATATTCTAGCCACTGTGCTACCTAACTACCCCTTTGCAGAAGAGAAATTTAGACATATTTCAATATCACCTGGACTAGTAATGATTGTTAATAATCAGTACTGCTTAATACAGAGCCATTAGTACATGCATCATATTAATATGGTGAAAATATGATTAAATATTTATGTACTTGTTGGTATGATATCATCATCACAATAAAACTAAGTGTATACCTGAAAAATTTTGAATTGTGGGTCAGGTATATAATCCCTGATAGCCTTAATTCTTTGTCTAATTGTTAGACTTTAGAATATATTTGGTGGGGCAGGTAGGTGATGCAGTGGATAGAGCACCAGCCCTGAAGTCAGGAAGTCCTGAGTTCAAATTTGGTCTCAGACACTTAACATTCCCTAGCTGTGTGACCCTGGGCAAGTAACTTACTCCCAATTGCCTCAGCAAAAAAAAAAAAAAAAAGAATATATTTGGCAATCTCCATTAGATATCTACACTATCTTATATTTACCTTTTATTTTTATTTATTTTTTTAAGACAAAGGGATAGAAGGGGAACAGAGTATGCCCTATATAAAATTCAATTCTCAATAAGCATTGAAGGATGAATATACATAAGAATGTTATTGGTGCTGGGTAGACAAAAATACTAGCAGGAAAGTGGTGCAGTGGATAGAATGCCGGGCCTGAAGTCTGAAAGACTTATCTTCTTGAGTTGAAATCTGGTTTTAGACACTAGCTATGTAATCCTAAACAAGTCACTTATCCTTGTCTGCCTCCATTTCTTCATCTGTTAAATGAGGTAGAAAAGGAAATATTCACTCACTCCAGTAATTATTATTATTTTTTGCTGAGGCAATTGGGGTTAAGTGACTTGTCCAGGGTCACACAGCTAGGAAGTGTTAAGTATCTAAGGCCAGATTTGAACTCAGGTTCTCCTGACTTCAGGGCTGGTGCTCTATCCACTATACTACCTAACTGCCCCTCACTCCAGTAATTTTGCCAAGAAAACTCCCAAAAGAAGTCCAGAAAAGTTGGACACTACTGATATGACTCAACCACAATATATAAAGGCAAAAACAATCCATTCTCTGGAGCTCATATTCTAGTCAATCTTCTTATTCTACAATGAAATAATAATAAAAAAAGGAATAGGTGTGAGATGGTATTTCTTTCCATTTCAAATTATTTCCTTTCTCTCTTCATCATTTTGGTACGAGAAGGAAAAAATAATGAAAAGGGAATAGTGGAAAGAATGGTGAAAAGAATGTAATAGATAATGTACTTATAGAGGTGAATTCTAGAGTGGTTTGCACCTTTTCAAAAGGCAGGAACAAAAATTATTCAAAAAAGAATCTGGTTTGACATTCTTCACCCAAGCAATGATCTTCTATAGTGCTACTATGTTGGAAAATTCATTTAGCAGATCATATTTTAAGCTACATTCTTGTTATTACTTTGTATGGAAAAAGTGAATGTCTTGGTTGGGAAATATTATGTCTAAAAAAACCACCAAACCTAGGAGAACTAGAAGAAGAAACTAGGAAAGAAAGAATGACGTAGTTTTGTTTTGTTTTGTTTTTTTCAGTGTCATTATGCAACGAATCTACTTTAAGGGCAAAAATATCTTCTGTCAATCATGACTACTCTAGCACTCACACACTTCAGTATTGAAATGTAACAAACAAAAATTGCAGCTTGTTAAAGCAAATGCAAGTTTTCTGCTGGACATGTGTATTTATTTATGATTGTAGGGGTTATTTTGATTTTTAGCAGGATTTAATTTTGAAATGATTTTGCTGAAATTCCCAACTATAAAGAAGGCAACCTAGTTCAGTTTGAATGTAGCGTGACTGTTTTAAGTGTCTAAATTCCAGAGTAAGAATTATGATGGATTTATGCTATGCAGCCAAAGCAGTAATAGGGGAAAATTTATATCTCTAAACACATATTTATAAAATAGAGAAAAAACAAATAAAAGAATTTGGTATGCAAATTAAAAAAAAACTAAAAAAAAAACTAATTAAAATTCCCAATTAAATATCAAATTAAAAATCCTGAAAATCAAAGGAGAAATTAAAATAATTAAAGTAAAAAAAATTTGAATTAATAAATAAAACAAGAGGTTGTTTTATGAAAACAAAATCCACACTAAAATAGATGAATTGTGGATTAGTTTTATATAAAAATAAAAGGAAGTCAAAATTACCATTATAAAAAATAAAAAGAGTGAATTCACCATCATTCAAGAAGAAAGTAAAGCAATAATTAAAACTATTTTGCTTAAATATGTGCCAATAAATCTTATAATCTAATTGAAATGAGTGAATGTTTACAAAAATACAAATTCTCCATATTAATGGAAGAGGAAATAGAATACTTAAATAACCTTCTTTTAGAAAAAGAAATCAAACAAATCATTAATGAACTCTAAGAAAAAAAAATCTTCATGGCCAGATGAATTCATAAGTGAATTTTACCATGTAGTTAAAGAACAATTAATTATAATACTATATAAACTATTGGGGGAAATAGACAAAGAAATGGTCTTGCCACATTTCTTTTATGACACAAATATGGTTCTGATACCTAAACCAGGAAGAACCAAAACAAAAAAAAAAGAAAATCATACCAATTTCCCTAATGAATATTGATGCTAAAGTTTTAAATAAAATTTCGTTAGGGAGATTATAGCAAAATATGACTAGGATCATATACTATGAGTAGGTGGGATTATTACCAACAATGTAGGGCTGATTCAGTTTTGGGAAAACCATGTCCATAATTAACCATATCAATAAAAAATAGAAATCAAAGGATTATCTCAATAGATATAGAAAAAGCTTTTGGCAAAACATAGTACCTATTCCAATCAAAACACTAGGGAATTTAAGAATAAAAGAGCTTCCCTAAAAATGATCTATGGGATCTGTCTTGAACCATCAGCAAGTATTATCTGTAATGGTTTTAAGCTAGAAGATTTTCTAGTAAGATTGTGGTGAAGCAATGATGCCTATTATCATTACTCTTATTTAACGTTGCACTAGAAGTGCAAACTATTACAATAAGAGGAGAAAAAGAAATTGAAGGAATTAGAATAAGCAATGAGGAAACAAACATCACTTTTTATAGATATGTTGTATGAAAAGTCCTAGAAACATGGTTTCTGGGTTATTAATAATCAGCTTTATTAATTATGATTAGCAGGTAATCAATAAAATCATGGTCATTTGACTTTTTCTCATAAACCAAAGAAAAATCATAAAGGCTACCCAATGCTTATTTATCCTTGAAAGAATGGGATATAGATAGTTGGAAATCAACTTTGATAACAACAATTGGTGAGAGAATGAATAAAATAATGCAAGGGAAACTTATTCTAAAGAGGGGCTGAGGAATTGACTAAGGGACTCAGCTCAAACCAGGCCATGCCTACCTTGAGCAGTTTATACAAAAGTATCTATTCTTTTCTTTCTTTCCTTCTTTTTTTTTTCTGAGGCAATTGGGGTTAAGTGACTTGCCCAAGGTTACACAGCTAGGAAGGCTGGTGCTCTATCCACTGCATCACCTACTTGCCCCCAAAGTATTCATTCTTACCTAGTCAATGAACAATGGTGAGGTAAGAATTCTATTTAGATTAGAAGGTCTTTGTAAAATTTTTTAGTTGAGTAGGGGGAGAAGCATATATCCAGAGGAGTTGGGAGATCTCACCTACCAGCAATATCTTCCACAAGGATTCCTGTATTCTGAATGAGGAAATAGAAAAAGAAAAATCCTCAATCTCTCCAGTATTAATTGATTATTAATAATCATTTCTCCCACAGATGATTTGATGATATATTTAGTGAATCCTAAAGAATCAACAAAAAAACTAGTTGAAATGACTAATAACTATATGAAAAGGTGCTCCAAATCACTATTGATTAGAAAAATGCAAATTAAGACAACTCTGAGATACCACTACACACCTCTCAGATAAGATTATCAGAAAAGATAATGACAGATGTTGAAGGGGATGTGGGAAAATTGGGACACTAATATATTGTTGGTGGAACTGTGAATGGATCCAACCATTCTGGAGAGCAATCTGGAACTATCAAACAGTGCAAAAATGAGTAAGAAATCATAAAGGAAGGAAAGGGCCCCACATGTGCAAGAATGTTTGTGGCAGCCCTTTTTGTAGTGGTTAGAAACTGGAAACTGAATGGATGCCCATCAATTGGAGAATGGCTGAATAAATTATGGTATATGAATATCATGGAATATTATTGTTCTGTAAGGAACGACCAGTAGGATGGTTTCAGAGATGCTTGGAGAGACTTGCATGAACTGATGCTAAGTGAAATGAGCAGAACCAAGAGATCATTATACATGGCAACAACAAGACTATATGATGATCAATTCTGGTGGACATGGCTCTCTTCAACAAAAAGATGATTCAAACCAGTTCCAATTGTTCAGTGATGAAAAAAGCCATCTACACTCAGAGAGAAGACTGTGGGAACTGAGTGTGGACCACAACATAGCATTTGAAAATTGAAGGGATGCTCATTAATTAGGGGGGAATTAAGCAACTTGTGGTATATTATTATGATGCAATTTTATTGTGCTAAAAGAAATGACAAGTAGGATCATTTCAGAAAAAAAACCCAGAAAGACATATGAATTGATGTATAGTGAAATGAACTAACAGCAATATTGTTTGAGGAAAATTGTAAATGACAACTATTCTCAGCAATACAATGGTCCAAGACAATCCCAAAAGACTAACAATGAAGTCTATTATCTTCCTCCAGTAAAAGAATTGATATTGTTTAAATACCAGTTGAAGCATGCTATTTTTTCACTTTCATATTTTTCTTTTATTTTTATTTTCTTGTAAAAATATGGAAATGTTTTACATAATTGCATGTATATAACATATTTTAGATACTTACCATCTCAGGGAGGGAGGACAGGAGAGAGAGAGGGATAGAACATTAAAAAAATTATTGATACTTTTAGTTTGTATATCATATTAATTTCTGAATATATTTTTTCTCAGTGTCCTCATCTTCTTGTCCCACTCTTCTCTCACCACACCGTGGAATAAAAAAGAAAAAAATAGTCAAGCAAAAAGAAGCAACACAGAGTAATTTTCTGGAAAATGCAAAATCCACACCCACAAATACCAATCTTGTTAAGAAAAGGAAAGAGCTCTTGAGCCAACATTTTTTATTGTAATTGTACAGTATTTGCCTTCAAGTTTTTGTTCTTTTAATTTATATTGCTTTTGTTTTAACCTTCAAATGACAGTGAAAGCTACTGTCTGGGTCAAAAGCTGTTTTTGTCTTATGTTTGTCCTGACAATTTGAGCATATACTGCTGGGGCAGAGAGGCTGAGTAAGTACTGTGTTCTTTATAATTCCTGAAGTCAAAAACCCTTTATCCCTAGAGAAGAGTGATTATTTGTTCTTAATGATTAATAAATGCTTATTGACTTTTAAGAGGTGTGTGTGTGTGTGTTTATTTTTGAGATCTATTAGAACTTATTTACAAGAAATTAAGGGCTTTTGCCTTCCTAAATTCCAGGAGTTTGCCCAGATATAGAATCAATCAGGATTCAAGAATTTCAGAACATTCATAATGTGAATCTCTTTAGTTGCCTATGACTGTGGATGATTCCTTGAGAGTAACAAGGAACTATAAGCAAGGAAGCTTTTTCAAGATGTTTGACTCATTGACTTCCAGCAGAGATACCAGAGGAACTTTGGAAATTCTATGGACCAAAAATTTCAACAGAAGAAGGAGGTAAGGAACTCGAGATACCATACCAACTGACTTTTACAAAAGTTTGTGTTTCTCAAGATCTAAATGGTATAGATGTTGAAAGAGCATCTCTTAGTTTTAATTTTCAGTTGGTTCTTGGCAGAAAAGGAAATACAATGAAGTATAAAGGGCATTAGAATTGAAGTCAGAAAGACCTGAATTCTAATTCCACCTTAGACACTTACTGTCTAGGTAATCAGGAAGTTACTTCTCTGACCCTCAATTTCCTTTTCCACGAAATGAAAGAATTGGACCCAGAATTATTTAATGAGTCCCTTAGCTCTAAATCTTTGATTCTATGATTCAACAGCAAGTTCTTTCAAGAAACAATTCCATTATTAATGATACTTGCCTCTTTTCCTCTCCAGTTTTGAGCTTGGCACATTCTCTTTTCTCAGTCACATTTCCTGTTAATACCTCCCACTAAATTTCCTTTTTCCTTTATAGAAGTATGAAGTAAGACAGACAATGTATAGGCTCTATGTAGTCACCATGTATATGCTTTTTTGCTTACTTCATTCTGCAGTGGTTCATACATATGTTTATTTTTCTTTTAAAAAATTAATAATAGCCTTTTATTTTCAAAACACATGCAAAGATAGTTTTCAACATTCATTCTTGCAAAACCTTTTGTTCCAAATTTTTCTCCCTCCTTTTCCCTAACTCACTTTCCCTAGATAGCAAGTTTATTTTTTATTTTTGTCACTTCTCATGATGTAATAATATCTAATTATATTCATGGAGACAGTATGGTGCAATGGAAAGAGATTTACTTGCTATATGGGCTTGGGGAAGTCTCTTTAATCTCCATCTCTCTGAGCCTCAGTTTTCTTTGTAAATGGAGACTAGATTGTCTCTGAGGTTCCTTCTAATTCCAAAGCTTTGATCCCATTATATATCACTGGTTATTTTATCATTCCTCAATGAATGGGCACTCTCTTTGTTTCTAGTTTGTTGTTACCACAAATAACTCAGTACAAATTTAAAAATTTTTATTCACTGTCGTGTGCTTTTTGTTTGTTGAGTGCTCAAATATTGACAAATTAAAGATCATTTCTCCCCTGCTTGTTAATTTTCATGAATGATGGGATCCATTTGCCTTCTTTGATAATAAATAGCTCTTTGGAAGATAACCAATGAAAATTACCAGATACTGAAGGAGGGCTCCATTGTGAAAGCTGGATTTTGAGTGATTTTTTTTTATAAAGAGTAAATTAGAGATACTTAAGTTGAGAGGTCAAAATTTTGTGGAATTGCCAAGTAAGATAATACTCTTATACACATGAGATATAATGATGTGTTATCAGACTCAGTTGTGGGTGGGCTGTTCATTTTTTTTTAGCAACATTGAATTCCAGCACATGACAGCTCTATGGGCACCCCACTGAGTGAAGAAAAAGATTAGTCTACACCCACTCTCTGTCTCACACTTACCAATATGTTGCCAAGTTTATTCCCCTTTCTTCAACCTGATTCCTCATCCCCAACCAAGAACACTGCAGCTAGATTTTTTTCTACCTCTCCTTTTTCTCTTCTCTTCCTCTACCCTTTAGATGACTTTGAATATCTTTACTCTTGTTCTGCCATCCTTTCTAATTTTCTTTTGTATAACACATTTGACTAGTATTGGTAGAAACTGATCAGAGAAGTATAGGGCTTGTACAGAAAGAAAGAATTTATGTCTAGCAGAGAGAATCTGGAAGAGTCATATTTTCCTATATACTATTACAGTTTTTACTGTGATTGATTAGAAGAATTTGGTTAATGAACTAACTCATCTATGCATAAGATAACTTTGGCTTTATAACAATGAACACTTTACTATATAAATCTATAAATGTAGTACTCTTTTGAAATCATATTTAAACATCATACTTCCATTGGATTTCTGGTTTAAAAGTCATGTTTAAACATCATACTTCCATTGGATTTCTGGCTAATAACACATTAGGTACTTTCAATTGCAATTCTGATATATTTTGAAAATCTTTCAAAACATACATTGGAGTATGTGTGGGATAATGTGCCCCCAATTCAAAATGACTACTCAAGAGATCTCTCAAGGTGAAGATTAGAAATTTTATTAGAATCTTTTGAGAAGCAGTTGGTCCCTTCCCCAGAGCAGCTGGGGAAGGGAGGCCAATTTACAGATGTAGGTAACAGGATTATATAGTCTAGATTACAGAAACACCCCTTTCGTTCTCCACCCAAGCCCCCAGTTAATCTTTAAAGTCATTGGCCAACTCAACATTTGTCTTTGGTATGCAGATGGGCCTTTGTGGCACCAGGGTCTCAGTTAAGCAATAAATGTTTTTAATATCTTGGCTGGGTATATTATTAAGAAAAGGGGTCGACTAAGCAAGAGAGTTAAATATTATTTAACTATTAAAGCATTTATCAAGGTGATCTGGTTTGTCATCAGGCATTACCTTTTATGAGAAGCAGATGAACAAAGGGGTTAAAAGGGTTATCTCAAACATTTTTGCTGGAAGAGAAATCTTGCTCTTTTCCTAGAGCTCAATAATTAATCAGAGCCTGAACTACTCAAGGTTATTATTCTGAGAAGTCCTCAGTTTCCCATTTCATTCAGAGTATAATAGCATAATTTTTAAAATTACTGATTGACAGTCTCCTTAATGGAAAAAATGATATTTAAAAACCTTCAGAATCCCAATTTTGACAGATGAACTGCTGCAAAATACACTTGCTAAGTTTATAACTCCAAAATGTCAGAATATCACACAATCTGAGTTTGGAGGGACCATCATATAGTCATGTTTAACATCTACCATGTATACTTATTACAATATTAGAAAAAATTTGATATTTAGCCTCTGCTGAAAAATTTCTAGTCAGGAGATACTCATAGCCTAAGAAAGAAATCCATTCTGCTTTTGGATACTTCTAATTGTGATGATCTTAACCACCCCCTACTTTCTCTCCTATCCATCCTGCTTTTTTATAGATTCTCCCCATTGCTTATAGTTCTTCCCGGAAAAGTTTAATCTCTTCCACATGAAAGCCCTTTAATTATTTGTGGATGAATGTCTTGGTATGCACAGAGGACCCAATATTAGTGTTTTGGCGATTATCAAATAATTATTATCTGTTTTCAAAGTATATGCTGGTCACCACCCTTCAAGAAAAAAATCAGCAGGGCTTTAGCCCTCACTTTCTGTTCTCTAGGTTATCAGGAAGAGTGATAAAATATGGGAGAAGGATGTCAATGTAACAACAGCAACAACAAAGAAGGAGTCTGAAGATACAAAAAGGAATTTTGTCCTCTGGCAGAAGATTGGAAGTTTTAAGAAAGTGGCATAGAGGAGAACGGAAAGAAGGATCTTTAAAACCTTAGAGCTAAGTCATTAATATGAAGCTTTGCCTAAAGAAGGAGGAACTAGAGGTTCCAAAAAAGAAGCAGTGTACTGTCCTCAAAGGAATGATTATATAGATCCATAGATGCTCTCATGCAAGATATTATTAAATAAAAGTCAGAAGAAAATACAAGTGTTGGTGCTTCACTACTGTAGGTAACTGAAACAATTATTTTAAAGAGAAGAAATGTTTTGCTGATATTCATTTTTCTATCTCTCTTAACACCATTATCCCAAATAACTATATATAGTATAACAAAGTATAGTTGGGTCAAATAAAACAATGCAATGGTAGGGCAATGTCTAAATCCACATCTTATATGCAACCCCTAGGAAGTACACTTTATTGTTAGTTCATTGAAGTCAAGACTAATTGTTGCATTATTGACTGAAGCACATATGGTTTTCAATATAGCTTATATAGTTCAATATAGTCTTTCAATATAGATTATTGTGGTTATTGTGGTCATTGTGTTCCTAATTCTACCTTACTTTTCATTAAGTCTTACAAGTCTGTCTAAGCTTCTCTGAATTCTTCACATACATTTTTTTTGTGTTACAGTAATATTCTAGTGAATTTATTTATCTTACTATGTTTAGCCATTGCCTAATTGGTACTTTTTTTTTTTGCTATAACAAAAAATGGCAAAAATATTTTCCTATAAATGGCACCTTTTCTTTAGTCACTGACCTTCTTGGACTCTGTCCAGCAATAAAATGTGATCTACTGCATTTTCTATATTTATTTGGGGCAATTTGGACAGGGGTATCATTTTATTTCTTCTGCCATCTTGACTATCTTCTGCAATAGGCTTCTAACAAATATTCCTGTCTCAGTCTCTCCCCTTTCTCATTCATCCTCTACACAGATGGCAAAGAAGTATCCTTAAAGCACAGTTTTGATTATAAGCTAGCCTACTCAAGGAGCTTTTGTGTTTATTTATAATATCTAAAATATAATATAAACTCCTTGCTTTGGCATTTAAAGGGCTTTACAACATGGTTCCTACTCATATTTCCTGACTTATTAAACATCTTTACTCTTCCCACAAGCTATGCTTAAAAATGATCTCATGACACATTGTCTTTCATATGTGAAATTCTGTCTCCCTTCTATGGGCCTTTGTTGCTTCATTGATAGGCACTTCCATTAGAATCTCTAGCTTTATTCAGTGCTTGTTTCTATGAGCCACAAATCCCCAGATATCAGTCAGTTCTCATATTCCTGTTGTACAGAATATGCAAATTACTGTACCATCATCATCATCATCATCATCCAAGACAATTTTAGCAGGAAGAGAACTAGGATCTGCATCAGAAAGGTGTTCAGTGTATAGAAGAGTATGATTCATTAAAATTCTGCTGGAAACCAGGATTTGAAGAGATGGAGACAAGGAGGGAGTATATTACAGGCATGGGGGACAACCAGTTCAAAGACACAGAGACAGGAGGAGAGCTATGTGTGAGGAATACCAAGAAGGTCAATTTGGCAGATTGTAGAATGCAGAAAACAGAGTAATGTGTAAAGGTGGATAAGTGGAAGAGGGTCATGTTATGAAGTAGAAAAGTAGTTTATATCCATCTATCTTAGAAAGATTAGGAAATCACTAGAGTTTAACATGTAAAGTAAAACATGGTTCAACTTTTGCTTTAAGAAAATTATTTTGGCAGCTACCTCAAGGATAGGGAAGATGAGGCAGGGAGATCAGGTAGAAGACTCTTGAATTTGTCCAGGTGAGAAATGATGAGTGTTTAAACTAGGATGATGGCTGTGTAAATTATAGCCAGATGACAAGACTTTGTGGAGATGATAGCTGATAATTAATTTCATCTATGGAGTAAATGAGACTGGGGATTTTGAGGATAACAATAAAGTTGCAATCCTGGGCTATTGGAAGGATACTGTTGTAGAAATATGAAAGTTTAGAAGCTACACATATGTATTTACTTTGTAACATAATGTGAGGAATATATGTTTGTGTCATTTCAAAAATTTTTAACTTTGAAATTGGAGTGAGACTGGAGTGAAGAAAGAGAATGGGGAGTAAAATCAGAGAGTTTCAAGATATAGACAAAGGGAAAAGAGGGAGCTCATAGTAAGTGACCTCTTTCTCTCAGGAAAATAAAGAAAAAAAGTCCTCCCATAAGAGGGTGAGAGGAAAAAGGTACAAGAAACTTATGGATAGAAGTTTCTGTGGGGAATGAAATAATCAAGGAAGAATAAGAGGATTACTTAACCCTGAAAACATTGTTCTAATCTAGTGCTCTCAGAATCTGGTATCAGAATGGAGCTGTAGATCAAAGATCGTACTGGTGCTGAGTGGGCTAATATCATCTGGCTCTGAGGCTATGTAGCAATTGTGTGAAAGAAGAAAAGAGAAAGAAGGATAGAATTAGAAACAATCTATTCTCCTGGGATCTTTTAAACTCAAAATTGGTCCAAATGAATTATGATCCAATTGCCTCCCCACTCCTGCCACCCTCCCAAAATCAAATCAGTGCCAGATGCCCTGAAATAGAACCAGACACCAAGGCAGTGTTGTCTGGAGCCTCCGGTGAATGGGAGTTTCCAGAGATTTTCATGCCAGTCCCTTTGCCAGGTAGGGGGAATACTGGAACTGCTGGAGTGTAACACTGATTAGGTGGAGATCCTTATCAATGTAAAAGCACATCCACATCCACACTCCAAACAACCTTTTGATTGCTTTTGCCAACCTGTTACTCCTTGTCCTATGCTATTGCAGTGGCCATGGAAAGATAAGGGAATCTGCTAATCTTTGGCTAAATACATTTTTACATTGTCTTCCAAGAAATGGCATTGAAATTGGATATTTTATTTCTCCCTAGTACCTAGTTACCTTCTACTTTTAAGCATTGTCCCTTAACTATGTCCCTTCTATCAATGAATCTTTATTTTGTTTTATTCTGGATCCTTTAGACTGTTGCATAAATTCCAATTTTTACTGAAAGAAAACACAAACTATCAAAAAATTTCAGTATCACTAGAGCTACTTAAATTTATTGAGTTTTTTTTTTCCCCAGATGTGTTCAACTCTTAGTGATTTCATTTGGAGTTTTATTTGCAAAGATCCTGGAGTGGTTTGTCATTTCCTTCTCAAGCTCATTTTACAGATGAGGACACCAAATTAAATTACTTGTCCAGGGTCACATAGCTAGTAAATGTCTAGTGGCCAGATTTGAACTCAGGAAGAGAGTATTCCTGATTCTAAGTCCTACATTTTATCCATCTATCTGGCCTCACTTAAATTTAGAAAACACAAAAAAACAGTACTTGCATAACTGTAAAAGCATCATTATTTATAATTGAAAAGGACAGATGTACTTTAAAGAAATTTCAAATAGAAATATTTTATATTTGTGGAAATAATGTGACTGCATGATACAATAGAAATTTATTCCAAAATGGTATAATATTCCAAGTTATATCCCAGAGAATGGAATTTAGGCTATGTCACATGCAACAATGATTTCTGGAAAATATTTCATTTTACAATATTCCTCTATTTATGGGGGCACAAAAGCAATAATTTTCACAATAATAAAATTAGTTTCCAATAACAATGTACTTTGTAGAAACAGTTCAAATTTTAGTAAATCATCTATATGAAAGAATTACTCAGAGATAAAAAGAAGTGGAAGAAGTCCCTCAGTAGAGCCACTCTTCTACTTCTTCTCATTTTATGTCTTTGAAGAGAAGATAAAAATATACACCTATAATCTAAAACTCAGGCATTCCCTTTCTTCATATAGAAGACCCTTTGGTTTTGGGGTTGAAGAGTTTCATCTAAGTTTTACATAAGGTATAATAACTTAAATTTAATCAATTAAATTAATTAAAATAAACTTATAATAACTCAAAGTATGATAGTTTCTGAGTGACAGTTTCAGAGGAAAAGACTGAAAGTAATAGTAGAAAAGAAAAATTAGGTCCATTTCTTTGTCTTCTTGGTCTTGTGTGACAGGAGGCAGTGAAGTGACTCAGTATATAGAGCACTTGGCTTGGAGTCAGGAAATTTTGAATTCTATTCCGGCCTTATTGACTGTGTAACCCTGAGCAAGTTATTTAATTTCTGCCTTAATCCACTAGCAAATATAAATGCTCTGGTATTTTTGTCAAGAAAACTTCATGGATAGGATGGGCCATTGGGTCATAAAAAGTCAGACAAAACTGAATGATCAAACAATAGCAACAGCAACAGAATTTTGTGAGCCAGAATGATGGCAATGCAAGCAATCATCAGAAGAGAGGGTGATAACAGATATTCATATTTGTAGGAGAAACCTAAGTTACAGTCAATACTTGAAAATGGAAGAGACATGAAAATCATGAGAAAAAATGTAAGATGAAAGGGATTTTTTTCTTTTTCTTTTTTTTCTTTTCAGAATGTAGAAAAATTTCCAAAGAATATAGTGGAAAGAAAGGACAGAATGAGACAGGGTGTGGGAAGGTAAGGGTCAAGTTCATCATGAGAACAGTGTGGTAGCATTTGGCCAAATGTTCCCTTTGCAGCTTGATTCACTGATGATTTCTCATTGCCTACTCCCTCCCCACAGTAATGTAATATGCTTTCTATTATCTATATTCCTTTAATTTTTTTCTATTACTATTGAATAATACACTTTTAAATTAAATGGTGAATTAAGCATAGGTGGGTTGCCTACATGGGAAATTTGTCCCTTTAAAAAGTATGGATTGGCCGTATGGACCTTGCTAGACTGACAGCCCACAGGCTGCAGACTAGGTGAAGGAAAATAACCCCTATTCACTATTGATACCTGGGGGAAAATACTGATTAAGGTAGTTCCAATTCTTAGATGAAGACAGAGAAATACAAAACAGGTTGCCTCTCTTCAAGAGACTTGTGGTATAGTTGGACAGACAAATAACATGCCTTCCATCTCAGTAAATTTTTTTTTAAAGTCACATATGATGTAATAGTAAGTGATGTAATTCAATACTGTTAAATGCTAAGCTATGTGGTAAAGACTAAGAACTGTAGAAATTCAGGAAAAATGGGAGGAGTAAAGGACCCTGGAATAATTAGGAATGACTTGATAGATGAAATAGGAATTCACTTGATCCTCTAGTGATTATGACCAATCAATTCAATATTATTTCAGTGATAAGAGCTGGCATTGATGAGTATAGGATTTTGGAGAAATGAATAAGGTGATTAAAACAAAAGTCGTGGTTTACCATATGAATAAACTCCTCAGTGCTGGTGGTGTATCGGCACAGAATAGGTATGTATAATCAAATATGGTTTAACCATATTTCTTTGTTACAAAGAAGGATCTTATTATGAAAGGACCATGCAAAATGACTGTTTTGTTTCAAAGGATATCAATAAAAGTTTTACAAAGCAATATAATAAAAATAAAGGCATGTGAAAATAAGAACATGTGTGTTTTTGTATGAAAAACATATGTAGAATATATAATCAAGCTTATCTATCTATCTATCTATGCATATATGCAAGCATATACATATCCTTTAGATATATGTATATATACACATATATGTCATGTGTGTGTGTATATTCACACAAACACAGAGGGCTAACAACTTCTATATACATATTGACTCTCTCTTGAAATTCTTAACCACTCGTTCCTCGACCTTATCAATTCCCATGAACTACTCTTCCATCCCCTTCTCTCACACACACAAAGATGTCATATTCTTGATCTCACCACACACCAATTCATCACCTCTATGGTCAAGGATTCTGAAATTCCTTTATCCAACCATAACTTATTGATTTTTTTGCCTCCTGCCTTTTATTTCAAAAGCCTGTTTTTTATATGCATCATGATCTCCAATCCCTTGAGTCCCTTGATTCTTTCCCAGAACATCTGCATTCAACTAGCCACTCTGTAATCTTTTCCCATTTGGACTCCTTTGTGAACCAATTCAACTCTATATTGTCCTTCTCTCTTGAATTCCTAGTCCCCTTAACATATTACTAATTATGACCTGACACCCTCATTCTTAAATAATTTTCGACCATTTTCTACCATTTTCTATCTTTACTCCAATATACATAATTTATGAATGAAGGAGATGGTGACAGAAGGCATCTAAGTGATAGATATTTGAGGAAGAGGGTAGAAGAGCTCACATGTGTTTTCAGTATATTTTTTCCATTTCATTATTTTTTAAGAAGTTGTTTTCTTCAGTCAATTTCTGTGCTTCCTCTTCTAGGAGTTATTCTCTATTACCAGTTATTCACAACCTAGGAGTAATTCTCAACTCTTCACTATCTCTCATTTCCTATATATAAATGGTTTCCAAGGCCTCTTAATTTCATCTCTGCAAGATCTCTTGTTTATGCCTCATTTTTTTTCTAGTACTGATATTAGCCTATTGTACCTCCTTATCATTTCATAAAAAGATTATTCCAGTAGCCTATTGGTAGGTCTGCCTGCCTCAAATCTCTCTTCATTCCAATACATCCTTTACTTAGTCATGAAAGTGATTTCCCTAAAGCTCAGATCTGACTATATCATTCCCCTACTCAATAAACTCCAATGACCACTTATCATCTTCAGAATCAATATAAATTTCTCTAGTTAGTATTTAAAGCCCTTCATTACTTAGCTTCCTCCCTCCTTTCTAGTCTTCTTATACTTTATTCCCCAACAGATATTCTTTCCATCTAGGTACATTGACTTCCTGGTTATTTCTGAGCAAGGCACTCAATCCCTTTCCTCCCAGCTCTCTCCTCCGTGTTCTGACTATTAACTTTCCTGACTTCCATTAAGTCCCAATTAAAGTCCCATCTTTTACAGGAAATCTTTCCCAATCTTTTCAAATTCTAGAGCATTCTCTTTGTTAATTTTTATTTATATTCTATATATTTGATTGCATGTTCTCTCCTCTATCACATTACAAACTCTTGAGGAAATGGCTATCTTTTGCCTCTTTTTGAAGCCCCAGAAGTAAACACAGTGCCTGGCACAAAAGTGGACACAATAAATTTTTGGATTAATTGATTAATTGGTTTGAGAAAACTAATATGGAGAGACTGGGAATAAAATTTCAATTTCTGAAAGAGAAAAAGCTCATAAGCTTTTGTTAATTTTTATGCATAAAATTATAGAAATGACAAATGGGAATGTCCAAGTTAATGATAATTTATTATATTGTAGTTGAGGTCCCCACATGTATAGAATGTCTGGGAAAACAGGACTCCACTTGGATAACCTGTGAAGTTTTTACTTGAAAAAAACTTGATGACAGGTAAGAGAAATATCCTGGAAAATCAGATTGTGAAGGATGGACAGATATTGTGTACCTAGTTCTGATTAGTTAACCTCATATTAAAGAGGAGGTTCTTTAAATGACTATGAGACAAAGTGGGCTCATCTTCAGTAGCTGTCTCTTTGCTTTATTCATCTTTGGGGGAATCTTGGAGGCTCCTTCACTTTTGTTATCATGTGAAGGGAATATTGTCTCCAACTGGGAGTTTCAAGGTTGTGAAAGCAAGGCTTAGTAATCTAGAAATTGGAGCCTGGGCTAATATACCCAGCCCATCATTTGATACCCTGAGATGCAGGGATCAATCTTTCTTGGGGTTCAGGGAAAGCAAATTTTGCAAGGAGTTAACTTTAGATTCCCTATCCAGCAGAAATTGAGATATGAATTTGGTGACGTACCTTACCAGCAATAACTACTTACCAATAGATTGACAAGCTAAGGATTCTGAAAGCAGGACAAATGCCCAGATCATTAGTATCACTTCCAGATCAGCTTTCACATACATCATCCAGGAAGGTAGCTCCCATGGAAAAGGGGCAAGCAATCACCACCACCTGATTCCAAGGGCTTAGATGAAGTAGAAAAGTACCCTAGAGGAAATATAGAAGGTAGCAGTTTACTGAGCAAGATAGACCTTTGTATCCTACCTTGATTATCATTTTCCTTCAAATCTAGATAGAGGGGCAGCTAGGTGGCATGGTGGATAGAGCACCAGCCCTGAAGTCAGGAAGACCTGAGTTCAAATCTGGTCTCAGACACATAACATTCCCTAGCTGTGTGACCCTGGGCAAGTCACTTAACCTCAATTGCCTCAGCAAAAAGCAAAAAAAAAAATTTAGATAGAAATAGCATATTCTAGATCTAGATCTTAAGATCTTGGAAAATGGCAAGTTTCCAGTCCAGTATTTATAGCCATCATTCTGGGAAGTCAATCCTGTGGGAATGCAATCTAGCAACTGCTCCTGAAGGAGCTAGGGCCATATCTAGTGAAGACGCAGAAAAGAAAGTTCTTATCACCAAAGTCCTTGGTATTGTCTCATAACTCATCATCAGAATCTGATATGATTTTATCAATAGAAATTACATTGAAGGGACATTACTATCTGCTTTACTGCTTTACCCTAATGACCATGAGACCTTTCCATTAAACTTGCAGCTGAAACCTTCTATATGTATTGCCTTTCCCCATTATCTCACATACCCACCCACTCACCCACCCACCCATCCACACACACACACACACACACACACACACACACACACACACACACAC
>JAJPUD010000369.1:355214-377378 GCA_023553655.1 Myrmecobius fasciatus
GCATGTGGGAAAACTGGGACACTGTTACATTATTGGTGGAACTGTGAATGGATCCAACCATTCTGGAGAGCAATTTGGAACTATACTCAAAAAGTTATCAAACTGTGCATACCCTTTGTCCCAACAGTGTTTCTACTGGGCTTATATCCCAATGAGATCTTAAAGGTGGAAAAGGGACCCACATATGCAAGAATGTTTGTGGCAGCCCTTTTTGTAGTGGCTAGAAACTGGAAACTGAGTGGATGTCCATCAATTGGAGAATGACTGAATAAATTATGGTCATATCATGTAATATTATTGTTCTGTAAGAAACAACTAGCAGGATGATTTCAGAGAGGCCTGGAGAGACTTGCATGAACTGATGCTAAGTGAAATGAGCAGAACCAGATCATCATACTCGTCAACAACAGGACTATGTGATCAATTCTGATGGACATGGCTCTCTTCAACAATGAGATGATTGAGGCCAGTTCCAATTGTTTAGTGATGAAGAGAGCCATCTATACCCAGAGAGAGGCCTGTGGGAAATGAGTGTGGACCACAACATAGCATTTTCACTCTTATTGTTGTTTGCTTGCATTTTGCTTTCTTTCTCAGGTTTTTTTTTTCTTTCTTCTTGATCTGATTTTTCTTGTGCAGCAAGATAACTATATACATATGTATTCATATATTGGATTTAACATATTTTAACATATTTAACATGTATTGGACTACCTGCCATCTAGAGGAGAGGGTGGGGAGGAGGGGAAAATTTGGAACAGAAAGTTTTGCAAGGATCAATGTTGAAAGATTACCCATGCATATGTTTTGTGAATAAAAAGCTCTAATAAAATTTAAAAAAAACCACAAACTAGACAGCTACCTATGTCTTTTGGAGTACATCTCTAGCCATCAGTGAAATCTCTGCCTGCTTTCTGTCTAACATAATATTTTGTTGTTGTTTTTGAGTCATTTCACTCATGTCTGCCTCTTCATAAACCCATTTGGGGTTTTCTTGGTAAAGATACTTGAGTGGTTTGCAATTTCCTTCTCCAGCTCAATTTACAGATGATGAACTGAGGCAAAAAGTGTTAATCAACTTGCCCAGGTCATACAGCTAGTGTCTGAGGGTATATCTGAACTCATGAAGATCAGTCTTCTTCATTCAAAGCCCCATGCTCTATTTACTGTGACATCTAACTGACCTAATCTTAGAACACTCCATTTATCTCAAATCATTTTTAAATTGTCAACCTGAATTCTTCCTAAAACTATTGACACTGAGAAGTACTATATAGGACATTCCAATGACTGTGTAAGTCTTAGGCATGGTTGTTCTCCCAGATACTTCCCCCAAATTTTATTGATTTCTCATGCTAATAAAGGGGTTGGAATATCCCCCCCCCCAAAAAAAAAGGAAAAGGAAAAGGACCCAGATGTACAAAATTGTTTATAGAGCTCTTTTTGGAAGAGAATTGGAAATTGAGGGGATGTTTATCAATTGTGGAATGCCTGAACAAATCTTGGTATATAAATGTAATGGAATACTATTGTGGTATAAGAAATGATGAGTAGGCAGGTTTCAGAAAAAAACCTAGAAAACTTATGTGAACTGATGTTGAGTGAAATGAGCAGAACCAGGATCATTGCACACAGTAACAGTAATGTTGTGTGGATGTTCAACTTGGGTAGACTTAGCTCTTCTCAACAATACAATGATCTGAGACAATTCCAAAAGACTGATTATGGGAAATGTTATCCACATGTAGAGAAAGAACTATGGAGTCTGAATGCAGATCAAAGCATACATTTTTCCTTTGTTTTTTTTTTTCTTGTGTTTTTTCCTCTTTTGTTTTGATTCTTCTTTCATAACATGAATAATATGGAAATTTGTTTAATATGATTGTACATGTATAAATCTATGTTGGATTTAAAAATGAATGCAAATTAATCTGAGGCCAAGAAAAAATTGTTTTTCAATTAATTCAGTTAAATCTGACTCTTTCTGATCCTTTTGAGGTTTTCTTGACAAAAATACTAGAATGCCATTTCCTTCTCCAGCTCATTTTACAGATGAGAAAACTGAGGCAAATAGAATTAAACAATTTGCTCAGGGTCATATAGCCAGTATGTATCCAAGTCCAAATTTGAACTCTGGTTTCCAGGCCCTGTTCTCTATCCACTGTCCCCCCTACTTGCCCAAGAACAAGAGCCTTAGGTAAAAGTGTGTGTGTGTGTGTGTGTGTGTGTGTGTGTGTATGTGTGATCAGCCTACACCTTAGATCTATTGTGTCATTTCCTGGTTTTATCATGTATACCTGAAATAATTTATCTATTCTTTGTTTTTCATTCTTCTTGTTGATCTTCCTACATAATTATTTGTGCATATATTATTACACCTGCTAGAACTGACATTAATTTTCTTTCACTATTTGTCTTTTTAAATAGTTATATAAGAATCTTGCACTGAAGTTTATATATACATAGGTGTGCATATAACAGGTATATATAAACACTTCCCATAAGGGACAGATGTATGTATATATACATGCCTACACAAATGCTTTCTCTTAAATGATAATTGGTGATTAAGAATGCAAAACTTTAGAAAGCTTAGTTTTTTGTTTTTTGCTGAGGCAATTGGGGTTAAGTGACTTGCCCAGAGTCACACAGCTAGGGAACATTAAGTGTCTGAGATCAAATTTGAACTCAGGTCCTCCTGACTTCAGGGCTGGTGCTCTATCCAGTGCACCACCTAGCTGCCCCTGTGCCACCTAGCTGCCCCAAAAGCTTAGGTTTTAAAACTACTAAAAGACACCAGCTAAATGTACAAATTATAGAAGTAGCTTAATCTCTCTGAGTCTCCATCTCTTCATCTATAAAATGAATTGGACCGAACCCCTAAAGTCTCTTTAAGCTCTAGATCTAGGATGTTAAGGTATCTGATATGTCAGTTAAAATCACCAATACAATCTTAAACTTCATTAATGAAAGCACAATTGCTAGAAAGAGATAGATATTCTTACTATGCTCTGCCTTATCCAAACTCAGATAGATAAGGGTGTTCAGGGTTACACATTTTAAAAAGAATGGGTCCTTTCTTTCCAGACCATTATGGAAACACTGCAGAAAGATAATTAAATCCAATGCACTAGATATACTAGAGAAATATGCAGCTTATGTTTCAACTGTGAATCAAAGAAAGATGATTACATTGGAAATGAAAAATACACAAAGATGAATAGAATCCCCTGGGGACTAACAGTAATGGGCTACATTGGACAGCTTCATTGAGTGAGTAGAGATGGAATTCTAATATTTATTAAGGTATGCCAGACAGCATGAGTATAGAGGAATAGGTGCTAGCATAGGCCATGATCCTCATTTTTCGTATACTTTTAGTGATGTTCAGTTAAATATCTAACTGAAGGATGTTATTTATACATGTTTGATTTTGAGATTTGGTAGATTCAAAATGTTACCTTACTGTGTGTCATACATTGTATTAGTTTTTTTTTTAAATTTATTTTATTCTGAACTTGAGAAATAAAACAAGCATTTCCATAGCATAGTAGAATAGAAAAAAATATAACTGCATATAAAACGGTAAATAATTATGTACAACTTGCTATTCCTTTCTTTTGGTCTTTTTAAAAATGTATTTATTTCTTTAAAACTTAAATGCAAAATAAGAAAAAAACAAAATAGAAAAAGAAAGAAAAAGAAAAATTGTAATATGTCCAACAAAACATCAGGGAGGATTCAAAATATGTAACAATAAATTTCCATTTCAATAAAGCTTGTATAATAGTGACATTGTATTCTTAACTATCCATCTTTTCTTTGCTCTGTGGGGTTTCTTTTAGTTTTCTGCTGTGTACCCTTTATTTTATTCTTTTTTTCCCCCTTTCCTTCTTCTCACTTCCCCCAAGCAGACCACAGCTAAACACATGAATATTTATATATTTATATATATATAAATATATATTATATATACACACATACATATATACCCATATGTATATGCCTACATGCATACACATAGATATATGTATATGAAACAATATTAATATGGCTGGCATATAACATAAATTTCTCTCTTGAATGAATCTTTTTTAAGTTTGACTTTGTCTAAGATCAATGATTAGTACCCCTACTTTTTTCTAATAAATTCTGTACCTGATTATTGTGTTTGTGTATATTCTTTTTAAATATAAAGTTATCGTATAACTTTTTCCTTTCTTTTATTCCCTATCTTCTTTATCTTTCCCTTCTCTGACCTAGAGATGGCTCTCATTAGACAGAAATATGTATACATATATATGAAAAACCCTTTTTAAATATAATTCTTTTATTTATATAAATAAATAAATGTAATTTATTTATTTATAAATAAAAATACTTTTATTCATTATTTTTTTCTCTGAATAGAAATAGCATCTTCTTTCATTGGTTCTTTGTAGTTTGGGTATTTATAATAGACAAAATTACCTCATCACTTAAAGCTGCTCTTAAAACAATAATCCTCTTACTATTTATAAAGTTTCCTTGCTTTTGCTCATTTCACTTCATTATTCTGTGCAAGTCTATCCATGTTTTTCTAAGATCCCGGAGTTCATAATTTCTTATAGCACAATAGTATTCTCCAAAAAGTTTAAATAATTTCATAGTTCCAAGAGTGAATTAGTGTTTTATTTTTTCTATATCTCCTGCAACATTTGTTATTTTCCTTTTAAATCATTTTAGTCAGTCTGATAACTGTAAAATGATAACTCAAAGTTATTTTAATGTGCATTTTTCTAATCAATTATGACTGAGCATTTTTTTATATGACTAGAAATTGTTTTGATTTCTTCATCAGAAAACTGCCTATAATCATGTCCTTTGACCATTTATCAACTGGGAAATAGTTCTTATAGATTTGACAAAGTTGTTTACTTTTTGAGATCTGAGATCTTTATCTCAGAAAGTATTAAAAATTTCTTCCAATTTTCTTCTTTCCTTCTGAACTTGACTATATTTATTTGTATAAAACATTTTCAATTTAATATAATAGAGATTATCTATTCCATACCTTATACTGCTCTCATCTCTTGTTTATTCTTGAATTGTTTGTCTATATTTATGCCTGATAAGTAATATATTCCAAGTTCTTCAGATTTTCTTGTGATATCTTTTTATATGTCATATATCTATTTTGACCTTATCTTAGTAAATGACGTAAGATAAGTTTTCCTTATATTAACCCATCTCTGCATTCTTGCTATAAATCCTTCTTAGTCATAATGTATACTTTTTGTAACATATTGTGATCTTTTAGCTAGTCTTTTATTTAGGAGTTTAGGAATTTTTGTCTTTTTAAAGCTGTCTCTTTATCCATTTAATGACAATGCCTCCATTAGAGTTGTCCAGAGGTGGAATAGATTTCTTAGACAAATTTTTAAGGGAAATCACCACAGTAATTGTAGAAGAAACAGATTACTGCCCAAATAGCAGTTGAACTACCTGACCTCCAAACTCCCTTCCATCATGGAGATACTCTAACTCTATACCTTTCCCATCAAATTTAGCCACTAGATTTTTAATTACAAATGCACGAGAACACAGAAATCATCTCCACAGAGAAGTTAAGAGAAAGAGAGCTTAGAAGGCTGTTGCCTGTGTTGGAACTCTGTGGCTTATAATAGGGGTCCTCAGTTGTTACATATGCTAAATTTACACTTTAGCAAGACCTTAGCAACAGAATAAGTGCAAGAGTCTGTGGCGGCAAACTGTGGCATGCGATGACAGCACCATATGGGGAATTCTATGCTATCTGGTGACAAGTTGTATGTTAATGTTTAATTTAAGAAATATGATGATCTAATTTTGACAGTAGGAGTTAGGAATGAAAATGTTGAAGAGAGAGGAGAGGATCATGAGGATGCAAATCTGGAACTACTATCTGTGATGCCCAATCACAGGGCATCTCAACTCAAGGGTTGGATAAATTCACTATTTTGCCTTCTACAAAATGTTCTCATATATATATATATATACATATATATATATATATTGAAATCTGTTTTTTATTAATCTTGCAAATAAGTAATCCTATTTTTAAATGAAAAAAATCTGTTACTTTAATGCACACTATTTATTTGTATAGATTAAGTTTCCTCCCCCATTTTAACTATGTTTGTTAACATTTAATCTCATATAAAAATGGGTGCTTAAATTGCTATTGAAACTGTGAGTGTTTTGGCCACAAGTTGTGAATCAGACAAATTGTTGCATATGGAATAGCATATGGAATAAGACAAAAAGGATTGGGGTTCACTTTGTGGGCGCTTATGCCACATCATTGATATTGTTAATGTAATGCAGTATAGATAAATGTAATTAAATTTCAGCTATTCAATTCAGACAAATTAAAAAAAAACTATTCACATTTCTTTAAACAGATTATTAAAAAGGATAATTATTTTAATTGATGAATAGTGAAGTTAATACTGTTCTTATCAAATGAATTTACCTGACTCCCATTCTCACTTCCAATTACATCTTTGTAACTATGACCTGGCTTTCTCAGAAATTTGTTGTTCTTTAATCCCCATGAAGAAGAACATAACTGTAAATAAATATAAGCCAATATAGTTTCATATACATGTAATCAAATTAAGGATGAAATAAAACTATAAAATAAAAGGGAAGCTTAAAAAATCTCCTAACACACCAGAATCTAAGAAATCATGAAATCACACTTTAAAGAATGGGAGCGCACTATACCAAACTTAGAACTCACTAAATATTCTTAATTTCACCATTTATAACATAAAGAGATTTTTCAGGGATTTTACCTCATACACTGAGGTAGAACAAAACTTCCCTTTTTAATAAAAAAAAATCTTAAAAGCATGTCTTAAAAACCCTGAGTTTTTATATAATGTTATTTCTTGATTGAAATATAACTACTGAAAACATATGAATATTATTTTTAATTTACATCAAATTATAAGTTCCCAGAAAAATATACTGTATTATATTATCTTCTCCAGAAAATTGTTAGAAACCAAAATAGCCATATTTTAGTATACACACAGGTACTATTTCTATGCTAACAGTATAGCAGAACACTTTTTGTGTTTTTTGCCTTCTTGTATGGGTGGGGAATGGAAAGAGAGAGGAAAAAATTGAAATGGAAAAAAAATTTAAAAAATTGAATTGGTTCACCAAGCAGTCAAGATGGGTAAGAAAAGAGAGAATGGTAAGTGCAGGAAAAATCATATAGAAGAGAACCAATAAGATCAAGGGACTGGAGTTGACAGTAGGGATAAAGAGAAGATAAAGAGAGAAGTGAAAAGTCAATAGATTATAGTCAGATAAGGAGAAATCAGAATTCTTGAAAATGGGTGGTACATTTGTAGGTGATGGCAAGAAACTGTTTATGTTTAGTGAGGTAGAGTAGAGAGAGAAGTGAGGTTAAAGAACTGAATTGTTAGGGAGTTTGAGGGAGGTCAGTATATGCATTGAATTCTCCTAGTATGAAGGCAGGATTTTGGGAGGAGAGAAAAATTGTGAGTCATGTAGTGAACTCATTGAAAAATGGAGGGAAGTATCCTGGGAATATGTGTAGACAACAGCTATCAGGATTTTATTGGTTCATAATCATAAATAGCATGAACCTCAAAAGAAGAAAGGTACCTGAGTGATAGAAATAGGAAGACAACCTCAAAGTAGAACAAGGATTATTCTAACTCCCCCATATCAACCAGTTATCTAAAGAGAATGAGTAAAAGTACAGCCAGTATAGAAAGTATGATCAAAGAGACTATGCCATTTAAGAGGAGCCAGGTTTCAGTAATAGACAGTAGATGAAAGGACTGAGAGAAGAAAAAATTAAGGATGAAGGAAAGTTTATATGGAGCTGCCATGTCAGATTGTGCTGTGGAAAGACTGGGTGGTTTTTGGTTGATGGTTTGGAGCTGGGATGTTTGGGGGGAGGTGGGGATAAGGGATTAGGTAATAATGGGATTTGGAAAATAATCTATGGGCTTTTATAAATTCTTGGTTGTGAAGGACATGAAAGTGAGCAGAGGTTGCTACTTTTTACAGAGGAGGTTGGAGATTGGGATGGAGGCAAGTACAGAATGTGATTGGAGAGACATAGCTAGATGGTCAGATGGGAGACCTTGCTACACTATTTCTTTTCACTATGAAAATTAGAGATTAGGGAGGAAGGGGGCATGGCAAAATACTGAGATAGAACCTGCACAGCAGGAAAAAAAATGTCCATGGAAGGGAGGACTCTTGGGAACTTCCATTCTCCAACAACTTTCCTCTTCTTTCTTTGAAGACAGGTGCAAAAAGGAGATGGAGTGCCTAAAGCCAAAGGGTCAGGTTCTCTTCTGTGCAGCAGAGATGCTTTATATCTCATTTAGGATATTGGACAGGCAGCAGGTGGTACAGATGAAAGTTGTTCCTTTGGGGAAGAAGGAAGTTCTTTATAGAAGCTGGAAAGGCCCAGCCCAACTTCTTGTTGCCTTTCATCATGGTCAAGCTGCTCCCATGCAAGCTCCCAGCATGCTCCCATGCTCTCTATGGGAGATTGAAGACAAAAAGTGCATAGACTCTTGGCCTCTTTTGTGAAATAAGAGGAAGTTAGCATTCTGTTCCTTTTTAACTCACTTTGGCCACTGCTGTGTCCTATGGAATGAAAACTAGAGTACTAGACTACTGTGAAGATTAATAATCACTTATAATTGAAGTAAAAATCATACAAATATGGTATATCTATGTATCTACAATCACATATATATGTTTAAGTATGTGTATATTCATATTACACATAATATTTTTGTATTTTTGCACATATGTGAGTGTTTGAAATGGGGCATCTCTTCCAGAAACATACAAACAACTGGATTTAAAAGGTACAGAATTATAAACACTATTCTGAAAAAAATGTTTGAGAAATACTGAATCTAAGTCAGGAGGACCTGAATTCAAATTTGACCTCAGACACTTAACACTTCCTAGTTATGTGACCCTTAACCCCAATTGCCTTAGCAAAAACAACAACAACAACAACAAAGAAAAATACTGAGTCTAATGGCCTTTCATTATTTTTAGTTTCTATGACATTAATTATAATTAATTAATTTTCACATCCAGGAAACCCCCAGAAGATGATTATGCCTGAATATTACAAATTTAATGGACCCAAAGAAGTTTAACTTTCAAAGTATTTTAAAATTCTTTTAACTCTCTGGAAGTTTATGAAGTTTAGTATAAGATATACTATGTAAGAGGCTTGACTTTATATTTACTGATTATTATTTTTAAAAATGTAATAAAAAGATGAAAAGTACCCATCTTTAGATACATACATATGTTACATTATGGGAAAAGGAACACAGTGAACTACAGATCTTAATACAATGAGAGTATGTCCATGGCAAACTCCTGTATTCTAATTGTCTTTATTTTCTTACCTTTGCTTTATTTTTCAACACTTTATTATCTGGATTCTCTACTACTGCATGGACGATGCACTTTCCAAGGTATCTAATGTTATCTTTATTACTAAATCCTATGTCCTTATGAAGTCTCTTTATCCTTCTTGATTTCTTTGCAACATTTAACTTTGTTGATGATCATACTCTTCATGACATTATTCTACTGTGGTTCATTTCTTATCTATCTTAATGATTTTACATTATTATTATGTGGGAATCATCGAAGGAAGACTATGTCCCATTCCCTCTCTGTCAGTGTATACTGTGGCACTGTTATGGGCTCTCTCTTCTCTCTGTAAAGTTTTTCTCTTGGCAACATCATCAAGTCTCATGGATCCAGGTCATTTCTCTATGGGTGACTTCTAAAACATATCTAGTACTCTCCTATACTACCATTTCTAACTATTGATTTAAAAAATACACTGGGTTTTACTTGATCTGCCTCTAAAATATGAACTCCTTTGTTGGCATTGATACCTTTCACAAACTAAATACATTAAATATTTTTAGACTAAAACAATATTGCATCCAATAGCATACACCGATATTCCAGTCTGGTATATTTTCTCTCCTTTTACTATCAATATTCTCAAATCGCTTCAATGTCATCTCAAGTGCGACTTCTCTATTTAGATGTCCCAAAGACATCTCAATCACAAAATCTCCAAAAACAAATTTACTATCTTTTTCACTAACCACATTCTTACTCCTAACTTTCTTATTTCTACCGAAGGCACCAACATTCACTCAATCATCTATGTTTGTATACTAGGAGTAAAAATGTTTGCTGATTGATTCTCAAAAACTCTCCCTCACCTTCAATATCTAATCAGTTACCATTTCTTGTTGATTTTGCTTCCTCCATCTTTCACTTTCATACCTTTCATGCTATTTATATAGCAACAATCCTGATTTAGGTTCTTATTATTTTTTTCATGTACTATTGCAATAGCCTTATAACTGCACTCCATAAATCCATTCTTTTATCTCTCTAATCTATTTTCCATGCTACTGTTAAATGATAGGAAGGAAAAGAAGAAAGGCAAAATATAGGTCTGAAATATAGGCCTAACTCTGTCACTTTCCTATTCAAGAAATTCCAGTGATTCTCTGTATTCAGAATAAGCATGTTAAGTTAGAATGAACAACTTTATTTTCCTGTAAGTCTATATTATATGAATAAGTAGTTGATAAAAAGTTGTTTTTCCATAAAAAAGATAGCATCTGAGTGGTATATTTTGGCAGGGATGTGTGTACCCCAAATTTAGTAAACACCTACTGAAGATGCCTGTGTGTATCAAATTTGATAAACATCTGATAAATATTACATGATGTTAGAAAACAAATGCTTTAATTTTTCTTTTCATCATAAACTTAAATAATCACTAATCAAAACTTAGATGTAATTCGTGAAGAACTTAAGCCAGCACCATAAAAATATAATTTATAAAAATTTACAAAAGCCAACACATATAAAAACACCATAAAAAAAGTGGAATCTCTATCCCTCAGTCTGTTTCTGAATCTCAGTGAAGATAGACTCCTGTGTTCTTTGCACTATGAAATTTGAGCTCTCCATGTTGAATTGAGGGCAGTGATGAGTGATAGAGAATTGCTAGACTGTCACCTTGGAAGGAGACACACTGCCATCAGCTGTGCAGAAAGGGAACCTACTTATAAGCACTGGTACAAGACATAATATTTTAGAAATTAGATTTGTGATTTTTATCCTAGGGGTTTTTTGTGTTATTGAATAGTCAATAAAGTTTGATTGTAAGCATTGATCAGTTTTAAGTTTTATTAATGTATCCTCAATAGGCATATGGAATAGTAAATTGATTTGAAAAATACAGTATATATTACATTCCCATAGCCTTTAAAATATGAACTCCTTTGTTGACATTGGAAGCCTTTCACAAACTAAATACAGTATACCTTTTCAGACCAAACTACATTGTATTCCATAGACTAGTGCTCCAATCTGAAATATTTTCCCTTTTTATCTTTAACTCTTGGACACTCCCATATGCCTTTGACACTCAGTTCAAGTTCAATTTCCTGGGTATTAGTATCCCTTATGCCCAAATTTTTATTTGCTTTATTATGTATCTATATGTATTTCCAATGTACAATCAAACATTCCTTAGAACAGGAAAAGTTGATTTTTGTATTTATATTGCCATAATTAGCACAATGCCCAATTCAAAGTATTTAATAAGCACTTATTGATTGATTCCATGAAATTTCATGGAATTTAGTTCATGTATAGAATATGGTGATGGAAGTATAACTCTTGTTGGGAGATAAGGGTTGCAATGAGTAAATGATCAAAGGATATAGAAGAAAATTCTTCTAAAATACCTCTGAAAAATGCAAATTATTTTTACCTATATCAAACATTACTTCAAGTGCAAGTCAAAAAAATCTCATATGCAAATTTGCTAAAGATGACAAAAGATGGAAGTAATCAGAGGAGTTTTTGGAAACCTAAGAACTGAGAACTGATGAAGTTATGAAGTAATACAGCCAATCCTGAAAGTTAGAAATATGATTAAAAGGTGACTAAGATGTCCATTCCAAAGTCACTAAGTAGTACATACTCTTTGACCAGTGATACCATTTCTCTGCTTATCGCAAAAGAGAGTAAAGATAGAGTGAAATGACTCATGTGCACAAAAATATTTGGTGTACCTCTTTTATGTTGTAGCAAAAAACTGGAAGCAAAATTTGTGCTCATCATTTAGAGAATGACTGGACAAAGTGGGAATATGTTAATTTCTCCTTTTCATTTAATGGAAGGAGAGGCATCATAAATTAAGGCACAGCTAACCTCAAATTTAGTAGATCAGGGTTTATTCTGACACTTTCTGACTATGATTAGGAACAAATCACTCAGTCTCTTAGTACTTAAGGCAATTCTCTAAGAGTATAATTTATAAAGAAGGCACCATTTTACACCAGGAGGAGTTATCTCATCTACATTTTCATATACAAGTGAAATCACAGATTTAGATCTTATCTACCTAACAGCAAATTACATCCCTAAATTTGTGAATATGATTGTTGGAACATTCTTACTGATTTTGCAAAATTGTGTGGAAGAAGAAAAGTATATCCCTCAAATTATATGCCAGGAAGTTTGATTTTGATTCTTGCCAGCAATCTGGAACACTGTATTTAAGGAATGTTTCATTTAAGAACAGGTCAGGTTGTGAGCTAAGAATTCAGAATGAGATATTGCATTATTCTCAGTCATGCCCAATGTATTAATTCATCCTGCTAGAATGCCTTTTATTGTTGTTAGGGTTTTGTTTCAATGTGGAGCTTCTTACCTGGGGATAGGGAGAAGGGATGGTAAGTTAATGGGAAGTGATAGATGTGCAAAAAGGGATCATCAATAAAACAAATATTAAGATGTACAGAAAATAAAAAAAATTAAAAAGGAGACATACTAGAGAAATACATACATAGAGAAATTCTATTATTTTATTATACACATATGTATCCATATATATTTTTAAACTATTCATAAAATGAACATAAGTTTCTTATATAATTTTTTGTTCATTATATATTGAAATGTTCATATTTGATATGTCTAATTGAGTTAAAAATAACATTAATTTTAAAAAGAAAGAAATAGGAGCCATTAGGTGGCTCAGTGGATGGATGAAAAGTCTCGGAGTTAGGAGGACCTGAATTCAAATCTTGCCTCAGACACTTGCTACTTATCAACTGTATGACCCTTGGCAAGTCACTTAAAGTGAAAAGAAAGAAATATATGAAAACAAAAATGTAAAAAGTCATGCCAGGCAGTAAACCTTAATTTCCATTTGTGAAAGGCTTACTAGAACTAGTATATTAAATAAGGGCCATATACATGTTATAATTAAATTTCAGCAAAGTATTTGACAATATGTCTTTTGAGATTGTAATAGATAGGACAGGAATTAACAGAATCTATACTGGTATAAGTGAATAGGCTCAGAATATACTGAATAATAACTAATCCCAATCCTCTTTCCCCTTCCCAAAATCTTGGCCTTCTCTGAGGTTTTTAATATGAGTCAATTAATTAATATGGCAGCCAAAAAAAATCTGGTGAATTTTATTCTACATTAATAGATTACTGTATAGAATAAGGGAAGTGATAGTACTGGTATTCCTGTTCAGTCATTTTTTTCAGTTGTGTCTGGCTCTTGGTGACCCCATTTGAGGTTTCTTGATGAAGACACTTGAAGGATTTGCCATTTTTTTCTCCAGATTATTTTACAGATGAGGAGCTGAGGCAACATGGTTAAGTGACTTGCTGAGGGTCACACAGCTATTAAGTATCTGAGGTGGGATTTAAACTCCAGACCTAGTACTTTTTCCATTATGGTACCTAGCTACCCTGGAATTCATGTATACTCTTGTATAAAGTAGGCAGCCAATCAATATTTTGCAATTTAAATAGAAATACTAGCCTTATTGTGATTGGTGGGCTCTGAAAACTTCAGGCAGTTTCTGTCTCCAAAAGAAAGAACATTTACATTTGAATGTAAATAAGGAATCTATTTAATTCAATTTAACAAATTTTTATAGCACACTACCTTTGGCACTAAGGAAAATGTGAAATTTATATAAAATTGGAATAATCCTCATAGATCCTATAATCTAGTCAAGGAATACTACACATAGATAACTGGGATATACAATTGCAAGTATTCTAGTGATCTACAAAACCAAGGGTTGTATGAAGTATGAAAGACTTTACCACATATCGTATTAAATTATCATGCTAAATATAATATGGTTTTTAATGAAACTTGTATTTGAAACAATAAAATTCAGTTCTTGATGTTAATTGTAGAACCAAGTTATTGTTTGGTTATTTTTCAGTTGTGGCTAAGTCTATCTGCTCACATTTGTGGGTTTTCTTGGCAAACTGGAGTGATTTGTCATTTTCTTCTCCTGCTAATTTTATGAATGAGGAAGCTGAGGCAAACAGGATTAATAATTTGCCCATGGTGCACACAGCTTGTGTCTGAGGCCAGATTTGAACTCTTGATAATGAGTGTTCCTGCTTTCATTTAGCTACTCATGGGACCATGAACATTTTATCTAATATGAGAATGCTGTTCTCCAGAGGGTATTAATCTATGTTCTTTGATGTGTCTGAGCTAAACAGTAGAGAAATTATAAGCATATTTTATTATATTGAAATTCATTGTATATGTTTCTTATTAAATAAGTGTTATATTATAGAAATCATTCACTATAGATTCCCCAAGAAGTTGCTCTGTTAACTATTTTCATTCTTAAAGCAATGATCCTCTTTCATGAGGTTTGTTGTTGTCTTCCAGGAAAAATGCCCCCCATCTCAATTTGTTTACAAAATGTGTTGAGGTGAATTTCTCCTTTTTATTTCCCTGACTCTTTAAAGTTACAGAACAGACTAACTTATTGATTTATGAAAGACAATAACTTCTATATGTTGCTAAATATCTCATCCCAAACAGTCAGACTGTTTTCCAGTTGTAAAATATCAGACAATCTTTCAATCACTGAACATTTATTATTAAACACCAACTGTGTGCTAGGTCCTGAATAAACAAAATGAAAAATGATAGTTTTACCTTTAAGAAGCTTAAAATGTAGATGGGGAAGAAATCACATATATTTGTAAAATATATATTATATATGTGTATAGGTACATATGGCACATATATAAAATATATATGCAAGGTGGAATCAAGAAAAGTTTTTCATAGAGGATTGATCTATTTTATGAAGAGAGGAATTCTACGAATAGAGATGAAACAAGAGTACATTCTAGATATCAGGATTAGTCAGTACAAATATATGTGGGGGAAGGCCAATTTTGATGGATCATAGAAATGGATTAATGTACAATGAGTCTGGACATATAGGTAGGAACAAAGTTGTAAAAGCACTTTACAACTCTTCTGTAAAAGAAGAGTTTATATATAATTTTAGAGGTATATAATGTCACTGGAATTTGAGTAGGGCATGTCTGTGGTTAAGCAAAATTATTTCAATATCAATGTGGAGGCTAAACTGAAGTGAGGAGAAATGAGTCAAGGCCAAAATAAAGAGATCATAATGATAATCTAAGAGATTAATGATGAGGACCTATGAGGTGTGTAAGTAGAGAAAAGGGGTTGAATGACAATTGCTTGGCAAATTTTTAGCATACATTGCTCTTGTGTATAGAGTCAGTCTAGTAAACCATTGTGAAGTAGGTTAGATTTGTCTTTTGTATCCTCATTTGCTTATTTTTATATCTCCCCAGTCTGACGTATATAGAACTTTCAGGTAGGTTGCTCTGGTTTTTCACATAGGTATATACATTTTCACTAGGTAGCACATTCAATTTTGCTGTACCTCTTCTTATCCACCAGATCTTGTCAATGACATTTCTGATAGGCAGTCAGTAACTAATTTCAGAAACTAATGCATGCAAATGAGCTTAAAATGCTAATAATGGACTAATGAATGTCAATACATTTGAAATTTTAATCATATCCTACTTGAGATCTTGTCTCAACTCAAAGGAAGAAAGAATTTGGAAGGAGAATTAGAGCATTATTCATCTCATACTAGTTAGATAGCTGTCTTCCATTTTAAAAGATTTTCTGCATTTTATATGATTTCACAATGTATTGGGGCTATAATCTTTTACAGTGAGATATCTTCTATAATAGAATGAGAGGCAAGAAGTAGATTTTGAAATGCAAAATACCTTCAGGGAACATACTACTGTGACTACTCCATGGCTTTCTTGTTTCAATAGATGCCTTAGATATCTTTAAATCCATACAACCAGATTATTTTTCTCTAAATGCATTACCTACATTTAGCCTGAGGCCATTTGAATACCATTTTCATCTTTTATTTTTACTCAGGCTTGGAATATATCTATATCTATATCTATCTATATCTATCTACATATATATATATTCATTTTGTTTGGCATCCCATTTATGGGAGATTTTATTATTATATATCCTTGAATTAGGATGGCCTCATCTCCTGTTTTACCTATTGAACTAGTCTTTTTCTATAAAACTTATCTCAATTGCCTTCTCTTATATGAGACCTTCAATTATTGTTACCCACTTCTCATCTTTTACTCTTACTTCTGATCCCCTCAGTAATGATATCCCCCATTTATTTCCTTACGTAATGGAGAATTGAATAGTAAAGTGCTTGAATATGAACAGGAAGTATTGTTTAATTTAATTCCCTATATAGATCATGAAGACTAATATTTCTACAAAAGGATGACTGAAAAGCCTTCATCAACAGTTGATCAAATCTTTGAGATCTATTCAAGTATTGAGACTAGCTGCTGAAAATATGAACAGGATTTTCTAGACAACTCTTGAAAACAGGTCACATTTTTGGAATCACATTGACTAAAATGTCTAGAAGATAGAGAATGCCATGAGACTTAGTGTTTTATGATTACTTTTAAAATCTATGATTTTAAGTGTTAGGGTAAAATTTAGCCTTAAAGGCTCACCTGCAATTAGGTACTTGCTTTATCTCTGTGAATTCTGTGATGTGTGTGTGACAGGTCAGCATGTGCATGGGCAATCTCTCTACTGTGGCTTTCCTGAAACTCTGAGAAGCTATTCAGGGGTTGAGCTTAAACTGTTGATTTTGCTCCAACTCATTGGGAACTTTTATTTTAATCCAACCATTGAGAATCATTTAGACCTCAAATCAAAAGAGAGCATCACTTAATAAGAGTAGGAAAAACACAGTAAAATTGAGAAATGTTAAACAACAGATAATGCAATAAAAATATGGCCATTTGCTTTAATTTTAAATCAAATATGGTTTCATCTATACACAGGCTCTAATATAATATACACAGGCTCTAATATAATAAATATAATAATCTAATATAATCACTGAGACTGAATTCCACTCTATCCCCACTTTCAGGCTAGGATATTCCTATTCCACACACTCTCCCATGCCCATGAGAATGGAAGGCGAGTAGTTTTATTGCTGTTAATTTGCTTTCCAGTTTTGTCTTACACTTTTCGAGCCCATTTGGAGTTTTTTTTTTTTAATCAAAAATACTATAGTGGTTTATAATTTCCTTCTCCAACTCATTCTAATATGTGGAAACTGAGAACATTGTTAAGTGACTTGCCTAGGATCACACAGCTAGTTAGTGTCTGAGGGGCAGATTTGAGCTCAGGAAGATGAATCTTGCTGACTCCACATTAGGCACTGCACCACCTAGCTCTGCAGGTGGTTCTATTTATAAAACTCTGTGTCTTAGAATGTAGGTAGGGGAGAGGATATTAATATCTGTTTCTCTTTCCCTTCCTCTCTCTCTCTCCTTTTCTCTCTCTCTCTCTCTCTCTATCTCTCTGTCTCTGTCTCTCTCTGTGTGTCTGTCTCTCTGTCTGTCTCTCATTTGTCTGTCTCTCATTTATCTGTTGTCTCTCTCAGCCATGGTAATTTAGGTCAGTTGTATTTAAAGTACAGAGGAAACTGTCATTCATGAAAGTGGTTTTGGAAGCTGATATTGGTTTGTGGAGTTCACTATCTTTTCATTTTGCACTGATGGCTCTGATTTGGCAGTATTGGAATGCAGTTTGGTCAAACTAGTGCTGATTTTACTTTTATTGCCTAACTCACTCCAAATCTGGTGTGTGGGAGGAAGGGAATACAGTTTCTATACATGTCTATAGCTATGTTAGTTCCCTTTTTTCTAGTTTTTTTTTCTCTGTTTATTAAAAAAAAAGAAAAATAGAAAAGGAAAATAAAACAAAACAAAACACAACATTATCATGGGCCCACCAGAACTTCAGGGATGATCCAAAATATAAAACAATAAATTACCAGTTCAAGAAAGACTATAGGGGCGGAGCCAAGATGGCGGAGTGAAAGGTGACTTTCTGCCTCTCCTCTGATCTTTTCTCAAATCAACAATAAAATAAGCCTCTGAACTGATCTTCAAGTCAACGAACTCAGAAATATTTGGGCACGGCTCTCTGGATAACTTCATATCAGGTTAGTCGGACTCGGACAGAGAGATAAATAGACGACCCCTGTGCAGGCCGGAAGTGAGGGTAGGACTCGGCTCAGCTCATCTTGGCAGAAATTCCAAACTCCAAACTCCAAATTCCAAACACCTGGAGTTTATCTGAGGCACTCGGGACACTCTGCCCTGATTGGGAGCAGGTGTTCTGGCAGACTTGCCTTGTTTAAGGAGTAATTCGAACTTAGTCCTAGCCCCCACCGGCCCAGCACCTTAAGTCAACTCGCCGAAGTGCCCCAGAGCAAAGCATCTTCAGCCGCAGTTTTTTTTTCCCCTACCTTAAAGAGATATCCACGCTGTCTAAAAAAAAAAAAATGATGAAGAAGCAAAAGAGAGCTCTCACCATAGACAGCTTTTATCAAGGCAAAGAAATGACCTCAGATCCAGAGGTTTCTTTAGACAAAAATCCAGAAAAAAACAGCAAGGACCATCACTGGTCCCCTTTTCAAAAGGCCTTTCTGGAAGATTGCATAAAGAACCTCAAAAGAGAGCTGGAGGATAAATGGGAAAATAAACTGACATCAGTGCAAGAAGGATACAGTATCTTGCAAAAAGGATATGATGCCCTGCAAAAGAGATATGAAAAAGACACCAATTTATTAAAAAATAAAATTAGTGAAGTGGAAAAAAAGTGCAATGAACAAATTGGCCAGTTACAAAAGGAGCTTAAAAAGGTAACTGAAGAAAACAACACTTTAAAAATAAGAATTGAACAAATGCAAGTGAATGACTCACCAAGACTTGAAGAATCAGTCAAACAAAAACCAAAAAATGAAAAATTAGAAGAAAATATGAAATATCTCCTAGGAAAAACAACTGACTTGGAAAATAGATCTAGGAGAGACAATCTAAGGATTATTGGACTTCCTGAAAGCCATGATGAAAAAAAGAATCTAAACACTATCTTCCAGGAAATCCTGAAAGAAAACTGCCCTGAGATTGTAGAATCAAAGGGCAAAATCACCATTGAAAGAATTCACCGATCACCTCCTGAAAGAGACCCCAAAATTAAGACCCCCAAGGAATATCGTGGCTAAATTTCAGGACTATCGCACCAAGGAACAGATTCTGCTAGCAGCTAGAAAGAAACAATTCAAATACCGAGGAACTGTCATTAGAATTACACAGGATCTGTCAGCTTCCACACTGAAGGATCGAAGGGCTTGGAACCAGATATTCCGAAGGGCAAAGGAACTTGGATTACAGCCAAGAATAACCTATCCAGCTAGAATGAGCATTATCCTCCAGGGAAGAAGATGGTCATTCAATGATATAGGTGAATTTCACCTATTTCTAATGAAAAGACCGCATCTGAACAAAAAATTCGACACCCAAACACAGAACTCAAGAGATGCATAAAAAGGTAAAAAGGAAAGGACTCTTGAGAACTTTATTTTTGCTAGGGGGATACTCAAAGTTTGGGGGTATAATTAACTAAATATTACTTTGATAATATGAAAAAGAGAACTAGAGGGGAAAAGGTTGTCATACTGGGGAAAAGAGGGAAAAAGTGGTAAAATAAGATCTAAAAAAAAAGGAGGTAAAAACAAGGTAAAATCACTTGAAGAGGCAAAGAAAACCTAATATAATTGAGAGAAAGAGGGGAGGGAGATGAGCACTGTGTAAATCTTACTCTCATCAGGTTGGGCTCTAAAAGTGTATATCAGACATTTGATTTCACATAGAAACTTGTCTGTTGCTAGAGGGAAGTGGGAGGGAAAGGAGGAAAAGTAAGGGACAAACTAATAGAAGGGAAAATAGAAGAATCAGGGGAAAGGAGTAAAAACAGGGGGAGGGGATCTAAAGGGTGGAGTATTGTTTGGGGGAGAGGGTGATCAAAAGCAAAGTACTGAGGAGGGGGGAAGGGAGAAAGGGGAAAGGAAAGGGGAGTATTGTTTGGGGGAGGGGTCATCAAAAGCAAAGTACTGAGGTGGGGGGAAGGGAGAAAGGGGAGAGGAAAGGGGAAAACATAACTTGGGTAAATAAGATGGCAGGAAATAAAGAATTAGTTATTCTATCTGTGAATGTGAATGGGATGAACTCTCCCATAAAGCGGAAGCGGATATCAGACTGGATTAAAAACCAGAATCCCACAATATGTTGTCTACAAGAAACAAATTTAAAACATAGTGATACATATAGAATGAAGGTAAACGGCTGGAGCAGAAAATATTATGCTTCAGGTGAACAAAAAAAAGCAGGGGTAGCAATCCTTATCTCAGATCAAGTAAAAGCCAAGATCGATCTAATCAAAAGAGATAAGGAAGGAAACTATATTTTATTAAAGGGTACCATAGATAATGTAGCAATATCTATACTAAATATATATCAACCAAGTGCAATAGCACACAAATTCCTAGGGGAGAAATTAAGAGAGATGCAAGAAGAAATAGACAGCCAAACGATACTAGTGGGGGATCTCAACCTTGCTCTCTCAGAATTAGATAAATCAAACTACAAAATAAACAAGAAAGAAACTAGGGAGATAAACCAATTGTTAGAAAAGTTAGGTATTATAGATCTATGGAGAAAGTTGAATGGAGACAGTAGAGAGTTTACCTTTTTCTCAGCAGTCCATGGAACCTATACAAAAATTGACCATGTATTAGGTCATAAAAACCTTAAAATCAAATGCAGAAAGGCAGAAATAGTAAATGCATCCTTTTCAGATCATGATGCAATAAAAATCACATGCAATATAAGGCCAGGAGAAAATAAACCAAAAGGTAATTGGAAATTAAATTATCTAATCCTGAAGAATGAATGGGTGAAAGAGCAAATCATAGACACAATCAATAATTTCATCCAGGAGAATGACAATAAGGTAACAACATACCAAAATTTGTGTGATATGGCCAAAGCGGTTATAAGGGGCAATTTGATATCTCTAGATGCTTACCTGCATAAAATAGAGAAAGAAAAGATTAATGAATTGGGCTTATTATTAAAAAAACTAGAAAAAGAACAAATTAAAAACCCTCAATTAAATACCAAATTGGAAATTCTAAAAGTAAAAGGAGAAATTAATAAAATCGAAAATAAGAAAACTATTGAGTTAATAAATAAAACTAAGAGTTGGTTCTATGAAAAAACCAACAAAATAGATAAGCCTTTAGTTAATTTGATAAGAAAAAGGAAAGAGGAAAATCAAATTGTTAGTCTCAAGAATGATAAGGGAGAACTTTCCTCCAATGAAGAAGAAATTAAAGCAATAATTAGGAGTTACTTTGCCCAACTTTATGCCAGTAAGTTTGATAATCTGAATGAAATGGAGGAATATCTACAAAAATATAGATTGCCGAGGTTAACAGAAGAGGATATAAATTATTTAAATAGTCCCATATTAGAAAAAGAAATAGAACAAGCTATTAATCAATTCCCTAAGAAAAAATCTCCAGGGCCAGATGGATTTACATGTGAATTCTACCAAACATTCAAAGAACAATTAATTCCAATACTACACAAACTATTTGAGAACATAGGGACAGAAGGTATACTGCCAGAATCCTTCTATGAGACCGATATGGTGCTGATAGCTAAACCAGGTAGGGTAAAAACAGAGAAAGAAAACTATAGACCAATTTCCCTAATGAATATTGATGCAAAAATTTTAAATAAGAT
>JAJPUD010000369.1:382378-402205 GCA_023553655.1 Myrmecobius fasciatus
GATCAGTAGCATCTATTTAAAACCATCAGCAAGCATCATATGTAATGGAGACAAACTAAAACCATTCCCAATAAGATCAGGTGTGAAACAAGGCCGCCCACTGTTACCATTACTATTTAATATTGTATTAGAAATGTTAGCTTTAGCAATAAGAGAAGAAAAAGAGATAAAAGGAATCAGAGTAGGTAATGAAGAAACCAAATTATCACTCTTTGCAGATGACATGATGGTATACTTAGAGAACCCTAGAGATTCAACTAAAAACTACTAGAAACAATTCACAACTTTGACAAAGTTGCAGGATTCAAAATTAATCCAAATAAATCATCAGCATTTTTATATATTACCAACAAAGTTCAGCAGCAGGAGATACAAAAAGAAATTCCATTCCAAATAGCAGATGATAGGATAAAATATTTGGGAATCTATCTGCCAAGGAAAAGTCAGAAACTATACGAACTAAACTACAAAACACTTTCCACACAAATAAAATCAGACCTAATCAATTGGAAAAATATTAAGTGCTCATGGGTAGGCAGAGCGAACATAATAAAAATGACAATACTACCCAAACTAATCTACTTATTTAGTGCCATACCAATCAAACTCCCAAGAAATTATTTTACAGATCTAGAAAAAATAGTAGCAAAGTTCATTTGGAAGAACAAAAGGTCAAGGATTTCAAGGGGATTAATGAAAAAAAAGGCAGATGAAGGTGGCCTTGCTGTACCAGATCTAAAACTATATTATAAAGCAGCGGTCATGAAAACCGTTTGGTACTGGATAAGAAATAGAGCAGTCGATCATTGGCACAGGATAGGTTATCAGGACAACCTAGGCATTAACCTTAACAATCTAGTGTTCGATAAATCCAAAGACCACAGCTTTTGGGATAAATACTCTCTATTTGGCAAAAACTGCTGGGAAAATTGGAAACTAGTATGGAAGAAATTAGTGCTTGACCCATACCTAACACCACATACCAAGATAAAATCTAAATGGGTTCATGATCTAGATATAAAGAGGGACTTTGTAAGCAAGTTAGAGGAAAGTAATATAGTTTATCTCTCAGACCTGTGGAGATGGAACAAATTTATGTCCAAAGAAGACTTGGAACTCCTAATTGAACACCAGATGGATAATTTTGACTATATTAAGTTAAAAAGTTTCTGTACAAACAAAACAAATGCAGACAAGATTAGGAGGGAAGCATCAAATTGGGAAATCATCTTTACATTTAATGGTTCTGATAAAGGCCTCATTTCTAAAATATGTATTTTTTATTTTTTTTTATTTTTTTATTTTTTTATAAAGCTTTTTATTTACAAAACATATGAGTAACCTTTCAACATTGACCTTTGCAAAAAAACTTTTTTTTTCCCAAGCTTTTCTTTTCCTTCCCCCCACCCCCACCCCTAGATGACAGGTAATCTAATACATGCTAGATAGGATAAATTATATGACAAATACAATACATGTATACATATCTATACAGTTATCTTACTGCACAAGAACATTTCTAAAATATATAGAGAATTGTCTCATATATATAAGAATTCAAGCCACTCTTCAATAGATAAGTGGTCAAGGGATATGAACAGACAATTTTCAGATGATGAAATTAAAACCATCTCTAGTCATATGAAAAGTTGCTCCAAATCACTATTGATCAGAGAAATGCAAATTAAGACAACTCTGAGATACCACTACACACCTGTCAGATTGGCTAAAATGACAGGAAAAGATAACGATGAATGTTGGAGGGGATGTGGGAGGGCTGGGACACTAATACATTGTTGGTGGAACTGTGAACGGATCCAACCATTCTGGAGAGCAATTTGGAGCTATGCTCAAAAAGTTGTCAAACTGTGCATACCCTTTGACCCAGCAGTGTTTCTACTGGGCTTATATCCCAAAGACTTCTTAGAGGAGGGAAAGGGACCCACATGTGGAAGAATGTTTGTGGCAGCCCTTTTTGTAGTGTCTAGAAACTGGAAACTGAAGGGATGCCCATCAATTGGAGAGTGGTTGAATAGATTATGGTATATGAATGTTATGGAATATTATTGCTCTGTAAGAAACAACCAGCAGGACGATTTCAGAGAGGCCTGGAGGGACTTGCATGAACTGATGCTGAGTGAAACGAGCAGAACCAGGAGATCATCATGCACAGCAACAACAGTATTACATGATGATCAATTCTGATGGACATGGCTCTCTGCAATAAAGAATTGTCTCAAACCAGTTCCAGTTGTTCACTGAAGAAAACCATATACATCCAGAAAGAGGGACATGAAATATGGACCACAACGTAACATTTTCTTGATCTCTATTGACATTTGCTTGCATTGTGCTGCCTTTCTCTGATTCTTTTTTTTTTTCTTGTAGATAGGATTTTTCTTGCATAACTTCTCAAGCATTTCAACATTATTAACATGTAGTGGACTTCCTGCCATCTAGGGGAGGGGAGGGGAATGGGGGTAAAATTTGTATTGGAAAGCTTTGTAAAGATCAAGGTTGGGGAACTACCCATACATATGTTATACAAATAAAAAGCTTAAAATAAAAAAAAGAAAGACTATATAATAATAGAAGAAATTATATTCATGAATGTCTATCTTTTGCTTCCTTATAGGGTGTTCTTTTGTTCTCTGTTGTGCATTTTTTTACTTTATTATTTTTTTCTTTCATCTCCCCTTTTCCCTCAAGTAGGTTATGATTAAGCACGTCTATCTATCTATATGTATACATATATACACACATACAGAGAACAACATATATAAATATCTACATGTTCTCAGACACATATATATTGTCCTGGAGTGATAGAACATGCAGGGAAAGTAGAAATTAAAAAAAAAATGCATCAATCATCACCTCAAAGAGATCTTTTGTGAAAAAAATGGGAATATTATAGTCAAATTTCAAAACCACCAGATCAAAAAGGTGTAAAGATCTGAGAAATCATGTTAGTCAGCAATTACTTGACCTTCTTCTTAAGCATGAAGTTATGGCAGTTAAAGGCAAAGGCAATATAAAATTTATGATCATTTTCAAAACTTTATGAAGGAAGATTTTTTTTTAATTTTATTTTATTTGCATAACATATGTGTGGGTAATTCTTCAACAATAACCCTTACGTAGCTTTCCGTTACAAATTTTCCCCCCAACTCCCCACCCCTCCCCTAGATGGCAGGATATCCACTACATGTTAATTATGTTAAAATATTGGCAAATCGAATATATGTATACATATTTCCAAACTTATCATTGTTGTACAAGAAAAATCTTATCTATACAAACGATATATCAGATAAAGGAAACACAATGTAAGCAAACATCAATCAAGGAGTATGAGAATGTTATGTTGTGGTCCACATTTCGCATCCCTCTCTCTGGGTGTATATGGCTTTCTTCAGTGAACAATTGGAGGTGGTTTGAAACATTTCATTGTTGAAGAGAGCCATGTCCATCAGAATTAATCGTCATATAGTATTGTTGTTGCCGTGTATAATGATCTCCTGGTTCTGCTCATTTCACTCAGCATCAGTTCATGCAAGTCTCTCCAGGCCTCTCTGAAATCATCTTGCTGGTCATTTCTTACAGAACAATAATATTCCATAATATTCACATACCATAACTTATTCAGCCATTCTCCAATTGAAGGGCATCTATTCAATTTCCAGTTTCTAGCCACTACAAAAAGGGCTGCCACAAACATTCTTGCACATGTGGGGCCTTTTCCTTCCTTTATGATTTCTTTGGGATATAAGCCCAATAGAAATGCTGCTGGGTCAAAGGGTATGCACAGTTTGATAACTTTTTGAGCATAGCTCCAAATTGTTCTCCAGAATGGCTGTATCCATTAGAAGATTTTAAAATACAACAAGCAGTATCAATTTAAGATAGCAAATGACTGGAAGGTAAAAATATTTCTAGAAATTCTTGCATAAGTCCTAATTAGGTCTCTTTCTCACCCAAAAATATTTTAAAAATAATTTAAAAATAAAAAAGACCTATAAAGGGTGTAATCTATCTTCCATAATTTCTGTAATAAACTATTTTCTTTATTAACAGTAGTGTTAATCCAAACTACATTTGCATTCCACCTTTTTCAGTCCCTACGTGCCATATGTAGGAGTAAAATTGGCAACAGAGATGTGAAGGACAGATGGGACAAACTGAATATATACAGAAGAAAATGCAATTTTAAGGATTTTGAGAAATTAATTTTTAAAATATCTGGAAGAAGGCAAAATATAGAATAGGAAAGGACAGACTCACAAACAGTATTGCTTATGAAAGGGCAATTGAGGATATTTCAATCTCCACAAATCCAATAAATACAAATTTAAAGCCTATTTTCAAATGTGTTAATATATGTAAAGAACTTTGCAAAATTTAAAGTCCTATACAAGTGCTAGTTATTGTTGTTTTTGTTACTTAAAAACAACATGGGAGGAAGGATGAACAAATTGTTTCCATTTTTTGCATGGAAAGGTATACTGTATATTTACTATTGACCTCAATAATTGGGTAGCTGAAAAGAAAGACTGAGACAGAGCTGGGTATGATTTGACACTAAAAAACAAAATTGTCTAAGAAAAGGAACAATTGATAAAGAAATAAGATGTCTAGGAATAGTATAAGGTGGGATATAGAAAGGTGTGTAGATGTATGGTAGTGAGACAAAGTGAATAGATTAATGGCAATGGAATAAAGAAGGAAGAAAAGAGTGGCAGTAGCAGGAAGATAAGGGAGAGATCTGTGGATTGTGGGGAGGATGAATAATAGCAAAGCAAGTTAAGGTCTAGAATTAAAATAGAAAAATTAGGAAGTGTAGGAAATAAGAGATGTATACAAACACTACAGCAAGGATCAAAAGTAGAATTTATTAGAAAATAAAAAGTAGAAAATATATGCATGTTTACATATGCACAAATGCTTATATATCTACGTGTATTTGAATATATATAGGTGTATGTATGTGTGTTTACTGTATATATACACACATCTATCTATCTAATTATCTATCTATCCATCTATCCATCTATCTATCTATCTATCTATCTATCTATCTATCTATCTATCTGTTTGCTTAACTGGATCCTATTTTGGGGGATGTAGGGGAGATGAAAGGGGAAAAAAGAATAAAGTAAAAAGTACACAGTAGAGAACAAAAGTATAACCTACAATGAAGAAAAGATGGACAATCATGAATGTAATCTCTTTTATTATTTTATATGCTTTCTTGAAATGGAAATTTATTGTTATATATTTTGAATCCTCCCTGATGTTCTGTTAGGTACATGAAAATGTTTTGTTTTGTTTTTATTTTTTATTTTCCTTTTCTGAATTTCTTATTTTTTTTCTTATTTTCTATTTTTTCTTATTTTTTTTAACTTAGTTTAATAACAACATAAGAAAAACCAAAATGAGAATGATCTAAACAAATATTAAATCCATATAATTTATGGAAATATTAGAAGTAAACAGAAGGGATATTTTTTAATAAATCTTATAGAAGACAGGATCTACTTAAAAATGGGGAGAATGTGATTTCACTATTTTTATTATTTGTTGTTTATGATCAAAAAAAGCATTTGATTCCAAAGGAAAAAAAATGTAAAGTCTCTCTTCCAGCTAAGTGTCTTGCAGATGTATGTTAAGATCAGAGAAGTTTCTGTGATAGATGTAGCAGCAGAGATTTCTTTAATAGATAATTCTCTGCTTAACAATTTCACATGAGGCATTTTATACGAAGATAGATGCTTATGAAAGGCATTCCCCATGATCAAGGAGGTTATTATTAATAAAGTTTAGATGGAAGAGAAATTCCTTACTGGGAATAAGGTACTCCAGATATTTCCTTTTGTAGATTGTGTTAAATTTATCTCATTAAGTTCCAGAATAGTACAAAGGAAAAAGAACACATAAAATGGTGAGATTTGAATGTTATAATCTGCATTAAAGAAAAAGTATGGGATTGTTAGCCAAAGTTTTGCAATTCTATAATCAATATTTCAAAAATATGAAAAACATTTTCACTAGAGTCTTTCTAATGTCAACTAAAGATTGATTTATTCATTCTTTTTATCTATGCTCACCAAAGAGAATAGCATATCTGCTCTTTCAATTTTTTTTGATAACTTCATTTTTTCTTAACTTTTTAAACCTTTTTAATTGAAATAAATTTTTTGTTTGTACATCATCTATATTTTCACTGTATATCTTAGAGACTTATTTACCAAGTCATATAAAATGTATATATTGAAAAATAGTTTGTGATCTTATGTATTTCTATTACTTTTCTACATACCTTAGATATCAAACCCTTATCAATGATACTTAATGCAAAGATTTTATATCCAGATGAGTATTTTTCTTTTTATTCTAATTTCATTAAATTTGTTCATGCAAAAATTTTTACAGCTTCATGGAATCAAAATGATTTCTATTTTGTTTTGCAATTGTCTCAATCCTTTCTGTGCTTAAGAATTTTTACCCTAGTTTTATATGAGAAAGATATGATCTGCTTCACTTGGTTAAAACTAAAATATGTCATGATATTTAATATTCAGGTCACATTCACTTTAGATTTATTGCAGTATGTAAAATAAGATAGTATTCTAAATGTTATTTCTTCCAGACTATCAGTTTTCCCAATAAATTCTTTCACTTATGGGCTTTTTTCCTAGCTCATTCATGGTTTGGAGTTTATTTGACATTGGTTATTGAGTTTCAGCTTACATATCTGGATATTTGGGGTCTGATAAAGGATACTTTGCACCTTACTTTTCCTAAAATCAGGCTTCCATACTACTTCCTTGCAATTTCCCTAACTATGCAGCCATACGCTCATAACCTTGCCCAGAAATACTTATGCTGCCCTGCTATCTTTTATGTTTTATGTTAGACCCTGAGTTCATTGTTTTTGTATGTCTAGCACAATGCTAGACACACTGTAAGCATTAAATCAATTTTTTATTCAGTTAGAGGATGATATTGCTCTAGCAGAAAAAGAAAAGTTAGGAGAATGATGAGGTTTTGTAGAGGAGATGAAAAGTTTAGTTATAGTTTTATCTTTAAAATGCTACTAAGACAACTAGGTGGAGAAATATTAGCAGATAGCTGGAAATTTAAGGTTTCAGTTTCGATTTGGGGATTTTTGCAAAGAAGTGACAGCTGATATTCGATAAAGTTAAAAAGGAAAGAATTAAGAGATAAAATAATAGAGGAGAGAGAATAAAATCTTTAAGAGATATCTTCATGTAGGAATTAGGTTAAATCAGAAAGACCAGGAGAGATCAAGAAGGAGAAGGGAGAGAGATAAGAATAAAACTAAGAGAAAGCTATTATAAGGAAACCAAGGGAGAAAAGAGGACCCATGAGAGGGTAGTTTGACAGCAATAAGGAATGTGGAAGAAGAAGATTAAATTAAAAAATACATCATCAGATCTGGAAATTGACTAAGAGCATAGTTAAATATACTGGTTTAATTTATAGTGTTCCTATTGATTTAGAAAAATGCAAATTAAAACAGCCCTGAGGTACCACCTCACACTTCTGAAATTGGCTAAGATGAGAGGAAAAGACAATGATAAACTTTGTAGGGGATGTGGGAAAACTAGGACACTACTACATTGTTGGTGGAGTTGAGAAATGATTCAATCACTCTGGATAGCAGTTTGGAGCTATGGCCAAAGGGCTATAAAACTGTGCATACACTTTGATCCAACAGTGCCATTACTGAGCTATAAAGATATAATAGAAGAGGGAAAAGGATCCATATGTGCAAAGAATGTTTATAACAGCTTTTTTTTTTTGGTGGTAAAGAATTGGAAAATGAATAGATGCTCATCAGTTGGAGAATAGCTGAAGAAGTTATGATATATGAAAGTAATGGAATATTATTGTTCTATAAAAATGATGAGCAAGCTGATTTTAGAGAGGTCTGGAAAGATTTACAGATACTGATGCTGAAAGAAATAAGCAGAACTGGGAATACATTGGACACAATAATAGCAAGAATATGTGATTATCAATTAGGAAAGACTTGGGTCTTCTCAGTGGTTCAGTGATCCAAAGCAATACCAATAGATATTGGACAGAAAATGCCATCTGCATCCAGAAAAAGTATTATGGAGATTGAATGTAAATCAACATATGCTATGTTCACTTCTTTTTTCTGTTTTTTTTCCCTTAGTTTCTTTCTTTTTTCCTCTCCCAACATGATTCATAAGGAAATGTGTTTAAAAAAAGGAATGTGAGACAGCCAATATGATAGAAACTAGATAGATCTTTGCTTGTGTTATTCCTGAATTCCCTCAGAATCAATACAACCTCTAAATAGGTTTTGGAGGGACAGATCCCACAAATTTCCAGCAGAAGACATTTAGGCAAAACTTCAGGAAAGGTCTGTTTCAATTAGGAAGGGGGAATGTGGACCAGGGCAGGCACAGGGCAGAGAGCTCCAGATCAGAGCAGCCCCACAAGCAGGGAATCTAGTGGGAGGATCTTAGCCAAAATACAGCAGCATTGGCTACTCTGTGCTTGTTCAGAAGCCAGTGGAGCAGCACACCAGTGCAAGTACAGAAGGGAAATAGTGAGCTCCTGAGCTCTAGCATAACAAGCAGGAAGTGGCCAAGCCCACCAAGCATATAAAGGAAGCCAACAGTACCAGCCCAAGGGTGACATAAAACCCCAGGCTGTTGTCCTGTAGAAGAAAGTTGGGAAAAATCTTTTCTTTTATATCAAGAGTAGACCTCAACCTTTAAAGAGGAGCAAAAAAACAAAACAAAACAAAACAAAACAAAACAAAACAAAAAAGAGATCTGACCATACATAGCTTTAATGAAGACAGGGAAGAACAGATTTCAGACCCTAAGGACACTAAAGACAAAACATCTGCAGATGAAACCTCAAAGGCTGATAGGAGTTGGTCTACAATTCAAAAGGCTTTCCTGGAAGAATCTTAAGGATCTTAAAAAGAGAATTAGAAGAAAAATGGGGGAAAGGAAATGAGAGCTTTGGAAAAGGAAAGGCAGAAACTGAAGAAAATAACTCCTTAAAAATAATATTGGGGAAATGGGAAAAACATACTGAAGAAAACTATTCCTTAAAAAATAGATATGGTGAAGTGTAAAAAGAAAACAATTCCTTGAAAAACAGAATTGGTGAAATGGAAAAAAAAAGAACTCCCTAAAAAATAGAATTGGTGAAATGGAAAAAAATCCAATGAACAAAACAGCTAATTTAAAAGTTCGATTGGCCTAATTCAAAAGGAGTTTAAAAAACTAACTGAAGAAAATAATTCACTAAAAATTAGAACTGAACAAATAGAAATGAATGACTCAATGAGACATTAAGAATCAATCAAACAAAACCAAAAAAATATGAAAAAAATAGAAGAAAATGTAAAATACCTCATGGGAAAACCAAAATGATTTGGAAAATAGAACTAAGAGAGACAATTTCAGAATTATTGGGCTACCTGAAAACCACAATGAAAAAAGACCCTAGACAACATCTTTCAAGAAATCATCAAGGAAAACTGCCCTGGTGTCCTAGAACCAGAGGGTAAAATAGCTATTTAAAGAATCCACCAATCACCTCCTAAAACAGACCCCCAAATGAAAACTCCAAAGAATATTGTAACTAAATTTCAGAATTATCAGAATAAGGAAAAATCCTTCAAGCATCCATAAAGAAACAACTGAAATATTAAGGAGGTTTACCCAAGGTCTAGCAATGTCTACTTTAAAGGACTGAAGAGGCTGGAATATGATATTCCAAAAGGGAAACGAGCATAGAGTGCAGCTAAGAAACAACTACCCAGAAAAACTAAGCATTATCTTTCAGGGGAAAATATGGACATTCATTGAAATAGGGGATTTTCAATTATTTTTGGTGAAAAGACCAGAGCTGAACAGATAATTTGATTTTCAAATACAGAACTCAAAAAAGCATATAAAAGGTAAAACAGGAAGAAAAAAAACTATGTTTTTTGAAGGTTAGAATGTTTATATACATATATGGGAAGATGATATGTTTAACTCTTAAGAACTGTATCTTTATAAGAAGTATATTTAGAGGGTGTGGATTTAATTTGACTTTATTGTAGTGATATAAAAAATAAACTAGGAATGGAAAAGGGATTGCACTGGGCAAAGAGAAAAGGAGAGGAAAAATGGGATTATTTACATTAAAAGAAAAGGCAAAAAAAGGCCTATTACAGTTGAGGGAAGGAATGGAGAAATGTTTGAAATTTAATCTTATCAGATTTGGTTCAAAGAGAGAACATTGGACATATTTACTTTGATATAGAAACTAGGAGAGGAAAGGTAAGGGGTAGGCTAACATAAGGGAGAGTAGAAGTAGAAAGGGAAAGAGATAAGAAAAGGAGGAGTTGAAAAAGGGGAGGGTAGATAGAGGGAAATGATGTTCAGAAACAAAACTTAACAAACTTAAACTTTAACTTAAGGATAATTTTGATATTAAGTTAAAAAGATTCTGTACAAACAAAACTAATGCAGACAAGATTAGGAGGGAAGCATCAAATTGGGAAATCATCTTTACATTTAAGGGTTCTGATAAAGGCCTCATTTCTAAAATATATAGAGAATCGTTTCATATTTATAAGAATTCAAGCCATTCTCCAATTGATAAATGGTCAAAGGATATGAACAGATAATTTTCAGATGATGAAATTAAAACTATTTGTAGTCATATGAAAAGGTGCTCCAAATCACTATTGATTAGAGAAATGCAAATTAATACAACTCTGAGATACCACTACACATCTGTCAGATTGGCTAAAATGACAGGAAATGATAATGATGAATGTTGGTGGGGATGTGGGAAAACTGGGACACTGATACATTGTTGATGGAATTGTGAATGGATCCAATCACTCTGGAGAGCAATTTGGAGCTATGCTCAAAAAGTGCATACCTTTTGACCCAGCAGTGTTTCTATTGGGCTTATATCCCAAAGAAATCATAAAGGAAGGAAAGGGCCCCACATGTGCAAGAATGTTTGTGGCAGCCCTTTTTGTAGTGGCTAGAAACTGGAAACTGAATGGATGATGCCCATCAATTGGAGAATGGCTGAATAAATTATGGTATATGAATGTCGTGGAATATTATTGTTCTATAAGAAACGACCAGCAGGATGATTTCAGAGAGGCCTGGCCAGACTTGCATGAACTGATGCTGAGCAAAGTGAGCAGAACCAGGAGATCATTATACACAGCAACAACAATACTATATGATGATCATTTCTGATGGACATGGCTCTTTTCAACAATGAAATGTTTCAAACCAGTTCCAATTGGTCAGTGAAGAAGGCCATATACCCCCAGAGAGAGGGATATGAAATGTGGACCACAACATAACATTTTCATGCTCTCTATTGATGTTTGTTTGCATTGTGTTTCCTTTATCTGATTTTTCTTTCTTGTAGATATGATTTTTCTTACACAACAATGATAAGTGTGGAAATATGTATACATATATTCTATTTGTCAAGTATTTTAAGATAATTAACATGTAGTGGATTTCCTGCCATCTACGGGAGGGGTAGGGACTGGGGGGGGGGAAATTTGTACCAGAAAGCTTTGTAAGGGTCAGTGTTGAAGAATTACCCATACATATGTTTTGCAAATAAAAAGTTTTAATAAAGGAAAAAAAAGAAGATAAATACAATTTTAGAACAGATAGGTATGATAGCTTTGAAGAAAATTGAATGGTGACAGAAAAGAATGTATTTTTTTCTGTGGTACATGGAACCTGGACACAAATCATCAGCAAAGTCCAGCAGTAAGATACAAAGAGAAAAAAAAAACATTTAAAATAACTGTAGATATTATAAAATATTTGGGAGTCTACCTGCCAAGACAAATCTAGGAATTATATGAAAATAATTACACACACTTTTTACATGAATAAAGTTAGATCTAATTAATTGGAAGTATTATCAAGTGTTCATGGGTAGGCCAATAATAAAAATGACAATTCTACCTAAACTAATCTACTTAATAAATACTATACTAATTAAATTGCCAGGAAATTACTTTATAGAGCTAGAAAAATTCATAACAAAATTCATCTGGAAGAACAAAAGTCAAGAATTTCAAGGGAATTAATGAAAAAAAAACCCACAAATGAAGGTAGACCTGTTGTACCAGATCTAAACCTATGTCATAAAGCAGCAGTAATTACAACAAATTAGTACTGGCTAAGAAAGAGTAGTGAAGCAGTGGAATAGATTAGGTTCACAACACACAATAATCAATAACTATAATAATCTAGTGTTTGATAAAGTCAAAGACCCCAGCTTCTGGGATAAGAATTCACAATTTGACAAAAATTTCTGGGGAAAATGGGAAATAGTATGGCAGAAACTAGGCATTGACCGATACCTCATACTCTATACCAAGATAAGATCAAAATGGGTTCATGATTTAGACATAAAGGGTGATACTATAAGCAAATTAGGAGAACAAGAAATAGTCTACCTCTCAGATCTATTAGGAAGGAAGGAATTTATGACCAAAGAAAGATTAGAGAACATTATTAAATGCAAAACAGATAAGATAGTTTTGATTATATTAAATTAAAAAGGTTTTGCGCAAACAAAACCAATGTAGCCAAAATTAGAAGGGAAGCAGAAAACAGAAAAAAAAATACATCCAAGAATTCTGATAAAGTCCTCATTTCTTTTTATAAGCTTTTTCTTTTCTAAACATATGCATAGATAGTTTTCAACATTAATCCTTGCAAAACTGTGTTCCAAATTTTTTCTCTCTTCCCCCCTCCCCTAGACAGCAAGTAATCTAATACATGTTAAACATATGCAATTCTTCTACATTTCTTTCTACATTTATCATGCTGCACAAGAAAAATCAAATCAAAAAGGAAAAAAAAATGAGAAAGAAAACAAAATGCAAGCATACAACAATACAACAACAAAAAAGGAAAATACTATGTTATGATCCACAGTCATTTCTCACAGTCCTCTCTCTAGGTACAGATGACTCTCTCCATCCCAACACTATTGGAACTGACCTGAATCACCTTACTGTTGAAAAGAGCCACCTCCATCAGAACTAATCATCGGATCAACTTACTATTGCTGTGTAAAATGTTCTTTTGGTTCTACTCACTTCACTTAGCATCAGTGCATGTAAGTCTCTCCAGGCCTCTCTGAAATTATCTTGCTGATCATTTCTTATAGAACAATAATATTCCATAACATTCATATGCTGCAATTTATTCAGCCATTCTCCAACTGATGGACATCCACTCAGTTTCAAGTTCCTTGTCACTAGAAAAAAGGGCTGCCCCAAACATTTTTGCATATGTGGTTCTCTTTTCCCTTTTTTATGATCTTTTTTGGGATAAGGGTATGCACAGTTTGATAGCTATTTGAAAGGCCTCATTTCTAAAATATATAGAGAATTAACTCAATTTTATAAGAATGTAAACAATTCTCCAGTTAACAAATGATCAAGAGATATGAACAGATAATTTTCAGATGAATTATAATTTATGATCATATGAAAAATGCTCTTAATCACTATTGATTTAAGAAATGCAAATTAAGACAATTCTGAGGTACCACTACATACCTGTAAGATTGACTAATATGACACAAAAAAGGTAATGATAAATGTTAGAGGCAGGTGGGGAAACTGGGATATTAATACATTGTTGGTGGAGTTGTGAACTGATCCAACCATTGTGGAGAGCAATTTGGAACTATGCCTAAAGGCTATCAATCTGTACATACCCTTTGATCCTGCAATGACTTTACTGAGCCTGTATCATAAAGAGATAATAAAATTGAGAAAAGAACCCACATGTGCAAAACTGTTTGTCACAGCTCTTTTTATAGTAGCAAAGGAATTGGAAACTGAGGGATGACCATCAGATGGTGAATGACTGAATAAATTATGGTATATGAGTGTTATGGAATATTATTGTTCTATAAGAAACGATCAGCAGGATGATTTCAGAGAAGCCTGGAGAGACTTGCATGAACTAATACTAAGTGAAATAAGCAGAACCAGGAGATCATTATACACGGCAACAGCAAGATTATGTGATGGTCAACTGTGATGAACTGGGTGATTGAGGTGATTCAGCTCAATTCCAACAGATTTTTGATGGAGAGAGCCATCTGTATCTAGGAAGAGGACTGTGGGGACTGAATGTGGATCATAACATAGTATTTCTACCATTTTTCTCATTGTTTGCTTGTTTTTTTCTCATTTTGATTTCCTTTTTCATCTTATTTTTCTTATGCAGCATAATAAATTTAGAAATATACTTAGAAGAGTTGCACATGTTTAACATGTATTGGATTACTTGATGTCTAGGGGAGGGGGTGGAAGAAGGGAGGGAGAAAAATTTGGAACACAAGGTTTTGCAAGGGTGGATGCCAAAAACTATCTTTGCATATATTTTGAAAATAAAAATCTATTATTAAAAATTTTAAAAATAATTATACATGTATAACCAGAAAAATAAAATAATGAAACAATGACAATAGAAAAAAAAACTTTTACTGTGTTCCCTTGAATAGCACTGTACTGATTTCAGAAAGCTATCATGACCATCTGCATTTGTTTATGCGTGTTTGTAGATGGTTCAACTAATTGCTGACTTGAAGTTTAAATAATCAATGCTTACAACATTTTTAATCAAAATAAAATTGTGGTCTCATGCTTGAATGATCCTAAATAATATCCTAACCTACATGAATAACTTTGACATAAATAATCATAAAAATATTTTACTAAAGAGTTACTGTAATAACTTCAAACTTTAATAGTTAAGTGTAGCAGTATTATAGTTAGTTCCTATTCCTTCCCCCACTCACTTCTGGTCTTTGCAAATGTCTTTCACCATTCACACCATATATTGAGCAAAGGATTAGAAAAACAGTGCAATACATCAATCCAGAGGAAAGCTTCAAAGTACACATACTATTAAGTGTAGATCACTAGCAAACTCTGTTTATAATATTTTATCTAAAAACTTAAATTTGAACATCAGACTATTTGCATTTTGATTAATTTTAGAACACAAAATATCTTAGTACTATTGTAGTCCTTCACTTTAAGGACAACTTAGAATTATCTAACCATTAATTTTCATTTAATATTTTTTCATCTTATCAGTTAGATTGAACACTATTCTCCTCCTCCTTCTCCTTTTTCTTCTTCTCCTTCTCCTCTTCTTCTTAACTTTGCATTATTTCATAAAAATCTTTCTAGTTTTCTTTATATTCCTCCTACTTTTCAAACATTTAATAAAGGCTTGTTAATTGATCAATTAATTGCACTACAGTGTTCCATTATATCAAGATACTAAAGTTTTTGCAATTGCATCTAATGCTAATATGAAAGCAGCATTATGAAAGCAAGCATAAATTTTATTTTTCCACTTGTATTCTTTTTACCTATATATGTGTTCTTTAATATAGAGCATATTTTATTGAAAATCCATTTTACATATTATTATCCTTTATGTCATGTTTTATTAAAACACTATACAATATTCTACAAATTTAGATTCCTAATTTACAAGAAATTAATATTAAACCTTAGCTGCCATTACTAACCAGTTTTCCATTTTAAAATAATTATTCTTTATAATGATTCAAATGTATTTGAACACTTTTCTTTGCCAGATCTCTCTGAGGGTTCAAGAAGTTGAGATATTTCAGCTTTGAGTGAGAAGGGAGTAAAATGAGACTGGCAGCTTCCTAGTAAACAGAAAAAAAACCCAGAATCATTGTAGACACTAGTTATGTAATTTCTTAAGTGGAAAGTGGGGGCAGGAAAGAGAATTCTACTTTGAACTGACAGAAACCCTGAAAGCCTCATTTCTGAATATGGAAATAATTCATCATTTGTTTTTTTTTTTTCTCTCCTTCCCCTTTTTCTTTTTGTTCCAAATGCATTTTTAGTAACAGAGAGAGTGCCTGGAAAGGAAATAAGATCTTCAGAGAAAATTAAGAGAAAATAAATGACAAAAGTGAAGAATAGACAAGGAACCTAGCTTAGAGTGCTAAATGGTTATTCTGTCTTGTGGTGAAATGTCTATACATTCATTTCAACTTTTAATTCTTTGCTTTTAAATTCTTGCTGCAAATTACACATGTCTATTTGAATACAATTTCCAGATATCAGCTTGTGGAGTTATCCATTGACATTAACATAATTCTCCTTCATAGTGTTGGTAGTTGATTTCCAATAATCCTCATTATTTGTATTCCTCCCTCTGAGACATTAATTCTTTTGGGGTCTAATTGCTATTACCTCTAACTTAAAATATTGAACTTTCCTCTCCTACATTCTAAAGAATTTTAAAGTAAGTGAACATTGTGAAATTTGGAGCAAAGCTATTGCTGTTAAGTAAAATATAAAGATCTCTTGAGAATGGAATCAAGCCCCTGCATACTTGCTTCATTCAGTATAAGGAATGAGGAAATAGACGGATCATAGCAAACATGGGATATCAGTATTAGGGACAGTGTGGCTATGGTCATCTCTAAATTTATACCTATGATGGTTCTAGAAAATGGGAAAGGGAATTCTGTTTTTAAAAATTCATTTTTATTTAAAGTTTTGAGTTTAAAATTCAGTTCCCCTCTTCCTGCTCCCCCTAGATGGTAAGCAGACACAAGTTATATATGTACAGTTGTGTAAAACATTTCCATATTAGTCATTTTGTACAAAAAGACTCAAATAAAGGAAACATGAAAGAAAGAAAAAGTAGCCTTCTTCAGTCTATATTTAATTAATATCACTTCTTTCTCTGGAGATCATTAGTATACCTCATCAGTAGTCCCTTGGGATTGTCTTGGACATTGTATTGCTGATAATAGCTAAGTCATACACAATTTTTCATCAAACAATATTGCTGTTACTTTATCATGCATCAGTTCATTTAAGTCTTTCCAGGTTTTTCTGAAACCATCCTTCTTGTCATTTCTTATAGCATAACAATATTCCATTATAATCATACAATATAGCACAGTTTGTTTGACCATTCCTGGATTGATAGGCATCCTTTTGATTTCTTAGCCATCACAAAAAGAGCTGCTATAAATTTTTTATACAAATAGGTCCTTTTTCCTTTTTTTTTTTGAGGGGAATGTCTTTGGGATGTAGACCTAGCAGTGTTACTGCTAGATCAAAAGGTATGCACAGATATATAGCTCTTTGGGCACAGTTCCAAATTGCCCTAGAGAATGGTTGGATCAGTTCACAATTACAACAACAGTGCACTAGTGTCCCAGTTTTCACACATCTCCTAAAATAGTCAACATTTTCCTTTTTGATTATATTAGTCAACATGAGAGGTATGAGATGTTACCTCAGAATTATTTTAATTTGCATTTCTGTCATCAATAGTGATGTAGAAAATTTTTAAAGAACTTTTTATTTTAATAACATATGCACAGATAATTTTTCAACATTGACTCTTGCATAGTCTTGTGTTTCAGATTTTCCCCTTCTTCCCTCCTTCCCTTAATCACAAGTAATCCAATATATTTTATACATGTTAAAATATATGTTAAATCCAATATGTGTAAACATAATTATACAATTGTCTTGTTGCACAAGAAAAATCAGTCAAAAAGGAAAGAAAATAAGTAAGAAAACAAAATGCAAGCGAACAACAAAAAGAGTGAGAATGTTATGCTGTGATACACACTTAGTTCCCATAGGCCTCTCTCTGGGTGTAGATGGCTCTCTTCATCATAAGATCATTGGAACTAGCCTCAATCATCTTATTGTTGAAGAGAGTCATGCCCATAAGAATTGATCATCATGTAGTTTTGTTGCTGTGTATATTGATCTCCTGGTTCTGCTCATTTCACTCAGCATCAGTTAATGCAAGTCTCTCCAGGCCTCTCTGAAATCATCCTGCTAGTCATTTCTTACAGAACAATAATATTCCATAACATTCATATACCATAGTTTATTCAGCCATTCTCCAATTGATGGCCAACCATTCATTTTCCAGTTTCTTGCCACTACAAAAAGGGTTGTCACAAATATTTTTGCACATGTGGGTCCCTTTCACTTCTTTATGATCTCTTTGGGATATAAGCCCAGTAGAAACATTGCTGGTCAAAGGGTATGCATAATAGAACATTTTTTATTAGAACATTCATTTTTCACTATAGATAGCTTTGATTTCTTTGTCTCAAAACTGCCTATAGAAGGTAATCTTCTAAGCATTGCTTGGCTATATTTCTTAGCAGACTTTAACCCACATATTTTAATACTTATCAAACAGCACCTTTAATGGTCTCCCACCAAATTATTTTGGAAGCTGACCAAAGCAGACTACATTTCCAAGTTTTCTGGTTTTAAATGTCATACAAGTAGAAATCAAAAGCTTCATATTAGGAAAAAGAGATCATTTTAGAGATCCCTTACTCCAACTCTCTATTTCATAAAGGAACAATATATCCTTTGTTTTTCTTATAATGGCATTTCATAAATATATGGTACATATAAATTTTGCAGAGTACTTTGCATATATAATTTGATTTGATCATCACAACAGACACATGATAAGATAAATTTGAATATATCTACAATCTATTTTGTCAACTATAAAGTATTTGAGGAAACAAAGAGAGAGAGTAAATTATTTATAAAGAGTTGCACAGTTAGTAAAATGCCTGATAAATGGATTTGAACACATATCTTCCTGATTCCAGGTTCAGTACCCTTCCAAATTTGTGTTCTTTGAAAACGGAGAAATCACCAGGTGATGGACTTGCCATAGTTACTTTATGAATTTTCTGTGTTAAGATTTTTTCATAATCTCTTGAGATTTCTTTAATATATCTTGCTTATGCTCACCATCAATGATCTATTATTGTATTGATGAAGTTTTTATGATGTGCTAGGTACTATACTAGGTCAAGACCATATAGGGACAGAAATTATATGACACAAAAACTGTTCCTGTTTAGTTTTATTTTGTTTTTCTTTTGTTTCTTCTCCCCCCTTCGCGTAACACATACACAATATCTTATATATTAGGCACAATGCTGCATATCGGGGACACAAAAGCAAAAATGATACAAGAATAAAAAAAATCATAGTAATAGTGCTTTTAAGGATCTTTTAGATTATCATTCTGTAGGCTAGAAGTTCTGAACTCAAACTTTTTGCTCTTTCCTAAGCTATTGAAAGATGTCACTACTTTTCATGATTCTATAGATCATTGTATTATAAATTCTATAACTCTTAATGTCTTAACATTAATCTCTACTTTTATAGTTGATTCTATTCCATCCTGTCTAATGTTGACAAAAGCAATAGGATTGTAGCTTGTCAAAGATTTGATATCCCATCATATGCCTAAAATTTAATAAACCCCTCTTCAGTTTTAAATATAATTGCTACCTCTATGTAGCTTATTAGTAGTCTCATAGAACAAACAAAAAAAAAACACTGAAGAATAATGTACAGAAGACATTTTAATTTAATTTTTAATGCTTCAACAATTCATGATATTGTCCATACAAATATCCCTTCTACTGATAAAGTTTACAATCCTTCTTTCTTGGCACTACATAAATAAAATAGAGAAATAGGAAATTAATAAATTGGGCATGTAACTAAAAAAGCTAGAAAAAGAACAAATTAATGCCCCCACCCAATTTGTTAATTTCTATCTAAATTAACAAATTTATGGGCAACAGGACTTATCTCACCTGCAAAGCTTCCATGCGCGTTTGGCCAATCATAGTTGGTCACAAGAAGAGTCAAGCCAGAAGAATGTAGATCAT
>JAJPUD010000369.1:402215-427081 GCA_023553655.1 Myrmecobius fasciatus
TAAGACTAAAGAAGGCCAATAATGAAACCATTAATAGCAATCCCCTGCATGCCTCAGGGTCTCATGTTTCTAAAGGCATCACACACCCTTTGATCCTTGATTCAAGGACAAACTTATCCCCTTTTTTGGGGGGTCCTCCAACACCAATTAAATACCAAATTAGAAATTCTGAAACTCAAAGAACGTATTAATAAAACTGAAACTAAGAAAACTATTGAACTAATAAATAAAACTAAGAGTTGGTTTTATGAAAAAAATCAGCTAAATAGATAAGCCTTTGGTTAATTTGATTAGAAAAAGGAAAGGAAAAACCAAATTATCATCATCAAAAATGAAAAGGGTGAACTTACCACCAATGAAAATGAAATTAAAGCAATAATTAGGAGCTATTTTGTCCAACTATATGGCAGAAAATCTGACAATCTAACCACAATGGATGAATATTTACAAAAATATAAATTGCCCAGATTAACAGAAGATGAAATAAATTACTTAAACAGTCTCAGTTAAAAAAAAAAAAAAGAAATTGAACAAGCTATTAATGAACACCCCAAGAAAAAATCTCCAGGCCCAGATGGATTTACAAGTGAATTATACCAAACATTTGAAGAACAATAAATTCCAATACCTTGTAAACTTTGAAAAAAAATGTCTACTAGACATACAATTTGAGATGTCTAAAATGCATTTGGAAATGGAAGACGGAAGTTAGCTGAGAGTTTGGGACAGGAAAGGTGGATTTGAGAATCATCAGTTTAAGAGTTTCTGAGCTTGCCCCTAGCAGTCTTTCTCTGGGGGACATACTGCACCTAGGAATACTAGCACACTCATAGGCTGAAGTTTTCTTATTTGAAAGGACTGGCTATGAGGCAGTAGGCAGAAGAGGTAGACCTGTACAAATGGAAGACAACTAGTCTGGCCTCTACTTGTTTTTTTTAAGAAGAAATTCTTTATCTCACTTTTCTATTGAATTAGTCTATTCTGAGTCAAGAACCAGAGTCAGATCAACTTTTCTCATAGCATATGTCATCCAATATATGTCTGATCAGACTCATGCTAGTTGTGAGATCTCCTTTCCTTAGATCTTGGGCTAGTTTAGAAGCGATTAAAACTAACCCGACTTTTCATAATCCAGAATTTCTTGGGAAGCTATCCTATAGACTAGGAATAGCTAATATTTTGAGTATTAGAAGGTTAGTGATGTAAAGTATCTCAAGCTGCTAGGCAGAAGAACTCTGATTATGTTTGTTTCTAATGAAGAAATCTTTTGACATTACAATGTGTTTTTCCTCTGACAATCTCATTAATGTCATGACTACAGCTGCCACCTATAAATAAGTGATTCCCAAACTATTCCTGCCATCTCTCTACATTGAAATCTCTGGCTACATCTAGGAAATCTTATTCTGGATATTTCAACATAACCTTAGAATGTCCAAAACTAAGTTTATCATTACACTTAACCCTTCTCATCCTACTGACTACTATTTCTGTAGATGACACTGTTTTCACCTTGTTATATTATCTTTGACTCCTCCTTTTTCCTTTTATTTTATATCTAGCTTTAGCAAGATGTTGCTTTTGATATTCATATTCCAGAATAGGTGTTGGAGGAACTTATTTAGGAAGCAGTCCTGCTCCTTTGGGGATTCAATTGATGTTAGTAGCAAATAATGTGTAGCACATGCTCTGGAGCTACTCTCTCAACTTTCATTCTCTATGGCAGTTCAGATACTGAAAGCAAGTCCTTTCTACCATCTGGGGAGCTGAAAGGTTGGTATGTAATTTCTAATTCTATACATCATGAATCTTCCACAAGTAAACTTCTAACCATGGTTATCAGTCAATATTAAATACTCATTAACACATAATTAGCTTTTTGAAAGGGGTATTTACTTAATTATATAGCGAGAACAGTTAATAAGAAAAATCTCCATAAAAGTCTGTAACACATTCTTCATCTAGTTCATACATAGTCAATGGGAAAATGGGTCCAAGGATAGAGAGTACATGTAATGAAAAGATAATCACAGTTCCTGGAATTTTTTTTTTTTTTTGCTAAAGTCCTTAATATATATCCCTTATGCATGCTGTAGATTTTCCATTGGTCTCTTTGTAGAATTTTGAATATGTTTTCCTCATCATGTCTAATATGTCCTTGGCTCTTAATGTAGGTATGACCATTAGCTGGTCTGGAGATATTGATAGGACATGGAGGAAAATATTCAAATCTTCTGGGCCCTTCAAAATTCATGGGGTTCCTCTGGCCAAAGGGAGGAAACTGAGCCCAAAGCTAAGACTGATGATCTGCTTTTCCCATCCCACTTATTCTTTTTCAAAATTTTAGTAGTTCTCACTACTGCCAGGTGCTGGAATATTTAGTTACAACTAGTCCAATGTTATTTTTTTTTCTTTTTTTTTAACATCCCTCAGAAAATGTGACCGAATTCATGTTGAGTCATTTCAACCTTGACCGATTCTCTATGATTCCATTTGGGGTTTTCTTGGCAAAGATACTGGAATGGTTTGCCATTTCCTTCTCTAGTTCATTTTACAAATGAGGAACTGAAACAAACAGGGATAAGTGACTTCTCCAGGGTCATACAGTTAGTAATTATCTGAGGCTGGATTTGAACTCAGGTTTGCCAATCTCAACAGAAATTCACCTCTTAGAAAGGAACAAAGACCTCATTTACAGTGAATAATTGAAATATGCTGTTATTTGATAAGTTCATCACAGGTAAATGGGGAGGTATGAAAAAGGGAGCAAAGAACTATCCTCAATTTAAAATTTTGTGGGGGGATGCTAAAATTGTAGATATTTTGCTTAGAATTTTATATAAAAAGAAGGAACATAGGAAAATGAATGTTATCAATTTAGAAATTAAAAAAAATGGAGAGTCCTTATAGCATAGCAAATAGAAATGCTTCCTCCATGGCACTTTAAGAGATCATTTGTTTGTAGGGTAGTGATTTTGGGACTCTGTGTTTAAGAAAGATCACATAGCCCCAGATCATCTTGGACTAGACAAGAAGAGTTGTAACAGTGTAGGCTGTCTCTTTGTTTAGTTTCTGGAGAGTTAGCATCAGCTCCTAAGAGTACCATCACTTACATCCATAGAAGGAATTAAGGAAAGAAAGATGATGCTAGAGTTGTAATAAATGATATTGAGAGGCAAGGATGGGGATGCCAAGGTCACAAGACCCTGATTTCCTTCATTCCTGAAAGACTAAGACTTCATCATGGATAGTATTGTAAATCTGAAAGACTATAGAGGAACCTAAGTTTTTAGTACAAGTCATAGAAATTTATTTGAATAAAATTTCCAGACAGACATTAATTTTTAAATACACTAAATGATGTTAAACAATTTTCTTAAATAGTGTTGTTGGTTTTCTTTCCAATAATTTTTATTATCATCTGCTATCATGTCCCAACTCAAGATAATACTTTAAAGTTAGTGAATTCTGTAGCTTCCTGTAAGAGGGTATGATTATTTAGGCTTGAGTAAAAGTTCTTTTTTTAAAATACAAGTCTTTATTGATATCTTTTGCTTTTACATCATCATAATTTAACCTTTTATCCTTCTTTCTTCCCCTCCCCCTTCTGGAGAGCCATCTCATATAACAAATAATACTTTGTGGGGAGGAAGAAAATCTAACACAAAGATTATTTTCTTTTATGGAGTGGGGCTCTTTTAATATTTTTATTGTTAAATCTACATTTTTTGCATCATTAGTGACCAAGATATAGAATTTCATGAACCAAAGTAGTATGTTAAACATAAACAATATTTATAACTTTCCTGTTATTAGAAGACAAGCACTTAGGAATAGGTCAAATGAACAAAAAAATTAGGGAAACCCTATTATGTTTTAGGCATGTACTAAATGCCAGGGATTCAAAGAAAAGCAAAAAATGGCCTTCTTCGTAGGACTTTATGGTCCAATGGATAGACTTTAAAAACAAAACAAAACAAAAAAACTATTGACTGAGGTCAGTTGTAATGATTTTCTAATAGATCTTTACAATTCCACTCCCACTCCTAAACTGCCTATTATACCATTGCCAGAATAACATTTTTCTTTACAAAATTGTCAGTTTATCCTATTTTCTGCTTTGAAATTTTCAATTCATTCCTATTGTTTCTTATATAAAATTCAAATAACTTACCCTGATATTTGTGATCCTCTACAATTTCATGCCAATCTAAATTGCATTTATTTCATATATAACCCTTCATACACCTCACATATCATATTATTTAATCACATTGGCCTATTTACTAATTTTCCAGATGTACCATATAGGCCTCCATGTCTTTAATTAAGTCATTCTCTAATACTAGAACAATCTTCTCTATCATCTTTGCCATCAGATTCCTCCCAGTTGGTGTTACTTGCCTCAAAAAATCTTTCCCAGTTGTCCCCAAAAAGCAATAGTTTTCTTTCTGAGAACTCATAAAGCTTTTTTTTTGCTTTTCTCAAGAAATTTTGCATGTAATATATGTGTGAATAAACACACATTCATATATATGTTATACATATATTTTATAAATGTACATACATATATGTGCACATACATGTATACATGTATATAGTCTATGATATATAATTGTATGCCTTATAAACAGCTCACATTTCCCTTCACCTCTTAAAGTAAGTTCCATAGGAATAGTGACTTCATTTTACTTGATCGTTTTATTTTCTCCTCAGTCCCAAGTGTAGCTAAAGTAGCACTTTTCCACAACGTAGGTCAGTAATAAAATGTTTTGTTGAATGAATATTTACTTTATAATTCTAAATAATGAGTCCAGGTTCAATTATTTATATGAAATTTCTTCCTTTTTTTGAATTCCATTTATAGACCTCTGTTAAGTATGATGATTAAATAATTGTATTAGTAGTAAAAGAATCTAGATTTTATTATCCACTGACTCATCTTGAAATCATTTTGCATCTCTGTGCCTTTGTTTCCTCATATGTAAAAAAAAAAGAGGAACTTATAATTCCAGAGATCTTTTTTGGCTTGAAAATTCTGGGAGTCTAGATTATGATTTCATATTCCCTATAGTGACAAATTAGCTCCCAAATCTGAAGTGGGATGAACTTTGAACCACTTAGAGCTAAATTTATTTTCCTTGGGTAAATGAAAGGACTTCTTTTTGAAGCATTTTTTCTTCAACATACGGAACATTTGGGTAAATCAGTACATTTCAGCTGATCACACAGGAAGCCTTTGCTTTGTTTTTTGGCAAGTACCACTCTGAGATCTGCCAGTAGTGGTTTCATTAAAGAGTATGGCAGCAATTGTTGCTCAGGCTGTTTCAACATGAAATTTAGTGACTAAACCTATCAAGATCTAATGAAGAAAAATTAGGAAGCTACTAAAACATTTATCAGCAGTTTAACTCTTCAATAATATCATGAGATAGTAGATTTAAACTGTGTTGTTTATGCTGGTCATCAATATTAATATCAAGCTTGTCTAACCCAGTAATTCAACAGGATTTGAAATTATGCTCACAGAAATTCAGAAGGCCAGCATGAAAATGGAATGAAAATTGATGACAAAAACATACACAACAATGTTGTCACTATTTCATGGCTCAAAAGTGATCCATCATTTCTGAGTGACCCAAAGCATTGTCTTAAAATAACCTTCAAACATATTTTTAAGAACAATGTATTTTTGAAGATTTTTTGATTTTCATTTTTATACCAACTTCATTTTTTATTATACCCTTCTTTTGAAATGCTATTCCTTTTAACAAAGAAATAGGAAAAAGCACAGTTTAATAAAATTAGCCAATATATTAACAGAGTCTGACATGATAAAGACTGCTTAACACAGTGCCTGTTATCTGGTAGAAACTTAATAAATGCTTATTGACTATTCATATCCATAATTCCTACTTACTTTTCTTTTATCTTTTCTTTTGTGACATATCAAGAATTTATCTTAAAATAAGTTTCTAGAATGGTAAATCTTGAACAGAGGGTGCTTCAGAGACTATCTAGTCCAAATCCTTTATTACAAATGAGAAAACAAACTAAGATGTAGGGAGTATAATTTACTTGCCCAGGATTTTATACACACACACACACACACACACACACACACACACACACAAACAGAAAAACAATTAACCAATTTAATTATCATATTTGTTGATGTAAGCAATATTCTACAACTATTTCTTCCTACTTTTTCAAAGAGAAATGTAAGATTTTTTTAGCTTTTATTCTCCCAAACCAGAAATTTTATTATTATAATTGTTCAACATTAAGCTTCCTTTCTGTGTTCTTGGAATTTAAACCGTTGTAGAAATTACCTCTGTTATTCTTCCAGTTCTGCTTATTTCAGTCTGGTTTTTTTTTTTTTTTGGCTCTCTATATCCTTCAGAACAGGAACTTTTGTTTACACAGTACCACTTCATTTAGCATCATTATTGAATGAGATGTTTCATAGAAATGAACTTACAGATAAGAAAAGCCTACTTCTACAAAGATACATTATAATTTTAACAAATTTGATAGAATTCTATAAAGTTTGTTATTATTTAGATTTAAGTTGACTATTTTCAGGACCTTGATGAACATTAAATCAATATCTGCTCCTTTTCTTTTCAATAAGGATCAATCAATTCAGTACCTGGTTCATAGTCATTCTTTCCTCTTCAATTACTCCTTCATAGTAGGGAACTTATATATATATATATATATATATATAAAGAGAGAGAGAGAGAGAGAGAGAGAGAGAGAGAGAGAGAGAGAGAGAAGAGAGAGAGAGATACTATCCTATCAATTCCTCAACTTATTCATTGTCCATGATTTATTCCTAATTGTCACATCAGCTACAAACATGTTCATACATTTGATCTTTACATAATCTGTAAAGGTACCACTTCAATGGCATGAACTCTGAAATCGCTTTATATAACCATAATCTATTGACATTTCACTTCTTCCTTGGCCTACGACAAAGAACTGTACTATAGCCTCCAATTTGTCCACTTCTCAGTTCCTTTTTAGGCCATTAGTGCAGCAAAAGCTACACTCACCTTCTTTCTTGGTCTTTTTACCTTGGTGCACCAGTTGAATACTACAATTTTTTCTTCTCTTGAGGCCCTTGTCCTCTTATCATATTGCCATACACTCCTTTACCCCTATCTTACATCATAAGGTATTCTCCTTGCCAAGACTGTGTGCAAGTGATCCCATGTCATCCCATCTCCTCCAGCAGATTAACCTCTATCAACCATAATCTGTCATTTATATTTAACCTTTCTCACCACTAGTTACTTCCCTATTACCTTCAAAATTCTCTGGTTTTTTCCCATCTTTAAAACCTCCACAACATTCCCAACTTTATTTTCTATCCTCACTACCAACTTATACATGTCCTGATTTTTATGTTTAAACAATAGGAATCGCCACTTTCTTTGTACAAAAACCATTTAACTTAATATAATCAAAAATATCTGTTTGGTGTTCAATAATGAGTTCCAGTTCTTTCGTCAGTAATTCCTTCCTTTTCCATAGATATGTGAGGTAAACTATCCTATGTTCTTCTAATTTACTTATAATATCATTGTTTATATATAAATCATGAACCCATTTTGACCTTATCTTGGTATACAGTGTTAGGTGTGGGTCAATGCCTAGTTTCTGCCATACTAGTCTCCAATTTTCCCAGCAGTTTTTGTCAAATAGTGATTACCACTTTTTTTCTCTTAGTCTCTTATTGACTCTTTAGAGTCTTGCCTCTGACTTAATAATTCAATTTAAACTGCTTTCTCCAAAGTTTCCAATGTTCTTCAGGTGTCAGATCCAATGGTCTTTCTCATCCCTCATCCTTCTTGATGCTCTGCAGCCTTTGACACCCTTTTCTCATTGATAATTTCTTCTTTCTAAGTTTTAAGGTGACTATACTTTCCTGCTTCTGCTCCCATATATCTGAACATTCCTTTTCTGGTCTTCTTTGCTGTATTTTCATCTAGTTCTTGCCCATTCTGTCCTGAACCCTCTTCTCCTCCATTTTCTTCTCCTCTATTTTATAATATTTCACTTGTTTTTTTCGGCTCTCCTCATTTCAATTATCATCTCAAGGCTGTTAAAAACCTCTCAAATCTGTAACCTTTCTGCTGATACTCAGTTTTTTTCTACAGCTTTTGTCAGATGTCTCAAATTGGGTGTCCTGTAAACATCTTGAACTCAATATGTACAAAAATGAACTCATTATCTTTTCTCCAAAACCTTTCCCCTTCCAGACAGTCCTATTACTTGTGAAAGTACCACTATTCTCCAAATCTCTAAAGCTCATAACCTATGTGCCATCCTTTATTCTTCATATCTCTAACCACCCATATTAAATCTATTGCCATGATATGTCAATTTCACCTTTGCAATATTTCTTGAATAGATACCTTTCTTTCCACTGATACTATGATAACATTGGTACTGTACTCCATTACCTCATACCTGGACTGTTACAATTGCTTGCTGGTTGATCTGTCTGCCCCAAGGTTTTTCTCATTACAATCCAATCTCCACTCTGCTGCCAAATTGGTTTTACTAAATTGCAGGTCTGACCATGTCATATCCTTCTCCTCCCAACATAGTCAATTCCAATGGCTCCCTATCATTACCCCAGTCAAATATAAAATCCTCCGTTTGGCATTCAAAATCCTTATAATGTATCACTTAACTATGTTCAGTCTTCTTATATCTTCTATCCTTCTTTTCTCCCTGTCACACACATTCTCATTTTTTTCTTTTTTGTTTATTAAAGCTTTTTATTTACAGAACATATGAGTAATTTTTCTACATTGTCCTTTGCAAAATTTTCTGTTCCAAATTTTTCCCTCCTTACCCCCACCTTGTCCCCTAGATGGCAAGGAGTCTAATACATGTTAAATACACACATACTCGTTGATTCAGTGATATTAATCTCCCTATTATTCCCAAAACAAGACATTCTACCTCTAGATTATAAATATTTTTTCTGTTTGGCTCCCATGTATGAAATCTCTATTCTCATTCCCACCTCCTGACTTCCCTCGCTTCTTTCAAATCCTAGTTAAAATGTTACCTTCTTCAGGAAGTCTTTCCCATTCCTTTTATTCTAGTGACTTCCTGCTGTTTATCGTTTCTAATTTATTGGACATAGCTTATTTGCATATAGTCATTTTCTTGTCTTTTCCATTAGAATGTGAGCTCTTTGAGAACAGGAATTGTCTTTGACCTCCCCCCCCCCCCCCGCATTTCCAGTATTTAGCACAGTTCTTTGCACCTAGTAGATACTTATAAATATTTCTTGATTGAAAGAATAACAAATTGTATCATATCCCCTAAAATAGAATGCTCTTGGCAGTTTCATCCTTTGAAAAGAGAGGAAAACTTATATTGATGACCTTCTACAGAGAGTTCTTTTATTAAATTATGAAACTCATTTCTCCCCATTTATATTTCCTTTTTATATTGGTGCAGACTCAAGACCTTCTCATTTTTCAAATTAGTTTCAACTACTTCTCGGATATCTCTTTGCTTCTTTTCTAATTTCTCTTGAGCATATACTTCTCTTCTCCTTTGTGTGTTTCTTATCCAGGAATTTATATTGTTGTTTTTCAGATGCAAAGGTCAATGGGTTTATCGTACAGATTTTCAGTGTACTCTATAAGGAAGGAGGAATGGCATGAATACACAAGAAGATGAACTTCAAAAAAAAAGTAAATAGCCCTGAAGAAAGACATGCAGAAGAAAGCTGTTACAGACACAAAAATGTTTTAAAAGTAGAGAAGGGTCAATTTAAAAGATCTCCAAAAGAGAAAAAGATTTCAAAGAATAGAACATTTTATATATCCTATTTAAAAAAAAAGAAAAAAAGGAAGATCATCAGGAAGCCACTAGTAACTACCAATATAATGACTTTTTATCTCTTTGAAATCTTTAGGAAAATGCCTTTTCATGCAATCAAGATGTTTTTCATGACAATATGAAAAGGGAACAGGAACAGACAATTTTGTTTATATCAGAACATAGTTTTACTTCTACACCACTGCAAGAAGCTCAGAGTACACAATTCCCTGTATTTTAACACAAACAAGGAGAGATACCTTATTAAAGGAAAATATTTGAGCTGCATTTTATTATATTAATAATATATTTACTATTACAAGTAATAAAGTGCAAGATTTTGTGTACTCTGTACTTCTTCATCACATAAGTCATATAAGAGTCCTTGATAGATATAAGCACAAAAATTTATTTAATGATTTGTCAAACTCACAATACTGAGTAAGAAGAAAAACAGGAAGACACTTGCTAAAGATGTTTGCAATTGTCACAGAAGATGAAAGGCTATCCCCTATGGAGTGTACTAATTACAACAAATCCCCAAATAATATAGGACTTCTACATGAGATATTCCTAGCTATTTAAAAGAGCTCAAACTATTCAAACAGAAAAGATGAATTAAGATATAGCTTGGTTTTTCTTCCATGGAAGAATGAAAGTAAGCTACCCCAAATTAGTAGCTTACTTTGAATAAGATTTTTTTTTTTTGCTTTTTGCTGAGGCAATTGAGGTTAAGTGACTTGCCCAGGGTCACACAGCTAGGGAATGTTAAGTGTCTGAGACCAGATTTGAACCCAGGTCCTCCTTGACTTCAGGGCTGGTGCTCTATCCACTGCACTACCTAGCTGCCCCTTGAATAAGATTTTTAAAACCACAATTCACAAACCCTGATGAAGTTTCATTTTTTAGTAGACCAATGAATCTATGGATTCCTTTTTCTTTTAATTAAATTTTTTATTGTAGTAACTTTATTTATTTATTTAATACACATTGCTTTATAAATCATGTTGAAAGACAAAAATCAGAGCAAAAGGGAAAAAAACCATGGAAGAGATAAAGAACAAAAAAAAAAATAAGTTAACATAGCATATGTTGATTTACATTCAGTCTCCTTAGTTCTTTTTCTGGGTGCAGGTGGAATTTTCTGTCCAAAGTCTATTGGAATTATTTTGGATCATTGAACCACTGAGAAGAACCAAGCCTTTCATAGTTGATCATCACACATTTTTGCTGTTACACATTCTTGCTGTTATTATGTACAATGTATTAGTGGTTCTTTTTGTTTCTCTTAGTATCATTCACGTAAATCTTTCCAGGTCTTTCTATAATCAACTTGTTAATCATTTTTAAAGAACAATCATATTCTCTTACCTACATATGCCACAATTTTCCAATTCGTTGCTACTACAAAAAGAGCAGCTATAAACATTTTTTGCACATGTGGGTCCTTTTCCCTTCTTTTTGATTTCCTTGGATACAGACCCAGTAATGGCACTGCTGGGTCAGAGTCAAAAAGCACAGTTTTATATCCCTTTTGGCATAGTTCCAGATTGCTCTCCAGAATGGTTGGATCATTTCACAACTCCATCAACAATGTATTAGTGTCCCAGTTTTCCCACATCCCCTTCAACATTTTGAATATTTTTTTTCAAAGCAATTGATATATACTTGACATAAAAGAAAAGCAAAGATTAGCAAAGACCTAATCAAGTAAGACACTGCAAATACCAATATCCAAATGGCTGCCTCTTCCCTACGTACCACTCAGGAAAGTTTACTCTTGTCTACTGTAGCCCCCATGCCACATTTGGAGGAACCACATTCAATTCTGCAATTATTGTCCATAATTGCAGGATTGGTAATGCTTACCCAAAGTTAACCAATAAGTGTTTTGTCCTATGGACTACATATAACATCACAAGCAGTTCACAAAATTTGAGAGTTAGAAAGGATCTCAAGGGACATCTAGTTCAACCTAAACATAAAAGGAATATTTACTATTTCATGTCCAACAAGTGTTCATCCACTTGTTAACTAACATCACATTTGATTGATCAGGTACATTGCCTCACCCCATTTGATGAGGCATTCCGGAAAATGCATATTCAAGAAGTATAGAATGTTCTTTTTCTGACACTTCAGGTGACTTGTGTATTTAGCACACTATAAACATAAACCCCATTCCCCAAATGCACACTTACAGAAATATTAATTCTTGAAAGAGTCATTGTGGGACTTTGTAAAGAATGCTTCCATCCAAGTCTGGGAGATGTAAGCCTGTTCCTTGCATTTTCCTCATTACCTATACATTTTGACTTCTTTACATCCTACCCACTCATTTTGAAACTTAGGCTCCCGTTTTTGTCCAACTTTGAACCTTTTATGACCTGAGTTCCAACTGGTTCTCCAGTAATGGGAAGTGGTTCTAAGGAATATGATCACAACTTCAAGAAGTTGTTGTCCTAAAGCAATCAAATTCTTTCTGGCAAAGGAGTGGGTATTAGGCTATTAAAGTATCTTTCTTCCTCTTTTTAACTGTGTGGGATTTCTCCAGCAGTAACCCCTTTCACTGTTTCACTGGATGAAATTATTATGGGATCTCCCCATTATGACCTGCTCCACATTGTTTTCTTTCTACTCTCCAATGGCTCATAAAAACAGAGGAAAAGATTCAAAAGTTTCCATCCATATAGAGATAAATAAGGCTTTGTAATTTGTCTTTGATTCTTGTTTCCTCTCCCCTTCTAAGTTTTCCTCTGTACTATTACTATGTGATGTTTCTTCTTCTCGGCACTTATCCATAATGTATACTCCTTTCAGGGTTCTGCTTTCTACCGGCCCCATGAGGTTCCTCCTGGTCAATGTATTTATATCAGTGCTGTGTTTTGTGCCTGTTATGCTATTATGCTTGTCTCAGCTTCTGGCTTCAGCTAGAGCACTCAAATGAGGTGTTACCTCTTCCCCATAGGATAAGAAATAGACTGTCATAGCTATTTTAACTTAATGAACAGAGAATTTTTGTGACAACATTAAAAAAAAGAAAGACAGTGGGTCCTGCACACATTTATGAATTCAATCATTTTTATGCAAGAAGGATCTCACATCTAGTAAATAACTAGCTAATATCTGTCTCCTGGTCTTAATTCCCCCCTTCCAACTGCCTACTTGACATCTCCAGGTAGGGACCACAAAGGAATCTCATACTCGACAAGTGCAAAACAGAACTCATCTTTTACCCTAAGCCCATCCCCCTTCATAAATTCATCACCTTTGCTAAGGAAATTACTAATTTTCTAGTTACCAAGGTTTTCAACCAAAATATCTTTCTAAACTCTTCAATTCAGCACATCCCATATCTAATTAAGTGACAAATCAAATTGATTCTACATTTTTAGCATGAGGAGGGAACTCTTTATAAGAAAACTGCTTTTATTCATGCAAAACTCAATCACTAAACATTTATTAAGCATCTGCTATGTACCAGACATGGTGCTAACTTCTGAGGATAAAAAAAGAGGCAAAAGACAGTTCCTGCTCTTAAGGAAATAATAATCTAACAGAGAAGACAAGATGCAAATAAATATGTAAAGACAATCTTTATAGAAAGTTAATATAAAACAATTAAAAGAGGGAAAGGACTGGAATTAAGAGAGATTGTGAAGAAGTCTTTTGGTAGAAGATAAGATTTTATTTGGAAATTAAGGTAAACCAAGGAAGACAATTGTTGGAGTGGAGGAGAGAGATCATTTCAGCAATGGGGGATAGTCAGAGAAAATGATTGTACCTGCGAGATGGAGTATATTTTTTCATGGAACAGCTGCAAAGCTCTGGTTATAGTTTTGGCATATTTCCTAGAAGGATGTAATAGTAATAGGGGAAGAAAAGTGGCTTGCAAAGATTTACAGTTAGAGACTGGATTTAAGCCCACGTTTTCTTAATGCTGATTCTGAGGTCACCTCTTTCCAATTTCGTTCTGCTTCTAATTGTACTGATATCTCTGAATGTTAATAGACTGAGAGGAAGTCCTCTAGCATGTTTGATAAGTAGATCATGTATTAAACATTTATGAAAAATTATACATAAGAATTTTACAGGAGGAAAAAGGAATAAAAGGATTGTGATTTGGATTAGAGAAAATGCAACATTGAAAAGACCATTGATTCACTGAATTTTAAAACTTGGTTCAATTGAAAAATTATTGGAATCATTAATCTTACATTTTTCTTAAGTTTTATTCATTTTCTGTATGAATTAATAACAACAAAACATGACAGTTAAAGATTTTAAAAATGAATTCTACAATATTATTTTTCATGCATTATGTGCTTACTTCCAAGTGTAAAATTCCAGGTGTAAAAAAGTGAGAAAATCTTGTTCTGACATTTGAAAATAGCAATTTCAATTTCAATTTGCTGTTCTCATGATGTAACATTTGGAATAATTTATAAGAAAGATGATTTTTTTTAAATTTTCTAAAATTATGAATGAAATGGCATTGAACTTCAATAACATTTTATCAGAAAGTTATATTATTAATTAGCTATTATACTGAAGAAACAGCATAAAATATACTTATTTTGAATGAGAGAATAGAAATGTTTTTCAATTTCTATAATGGCTATGTTGCTAAAAAAGTTATAGGTAAATCCAATCATATTTTAAATATTTTAAGTACCTTAAAAAGCCTAATATTATGTGTTATTCTTTGGAATAAAGAACACTTTTATAAAGTTAATATTACTGGGTAATATATCTTTCTTTGTAATTTTTCCTAAATGTGTTAGTCTTGCCTAATAGGAATTTGGCAATATTAAATATTGGGGAGTCAGAAGATCGTTTTTAAAATAGACAAATATTTAGCATGACTTGAAATTAGCATGTTTCAGGAATGAGCTTTCTTTACTACTTATTTTTAAAAATAATTTTTGAACTGATATGACAGCTTTTAAAAAATTTTGTCACTTTTTACTATCAAATGACAATCACTTTATTCTTAGTCTGTCTTCATCACTGAACACTTCCTTGTAAGAAAATAAATCATTCTACAATGCCAATCAGTGACCCCCCCAAAGCAGAATCAACATTATTAGTACCCATTTCTCTCAAAAGAGAAAGATGACTATTTTTACTTATCATTTCCCAGGATCATGAGTCTTAAGAATTAAACAGTAGTCCTTTGCATTTTAGTGAGAAATAGTATGACTACTGAATAGACAGCATTAACCTCCCAGTTAAAAAGACTTGTGTTTCAAAACACCTACCAACTCTGTGATGTCACTTAACTTCTCCCAGGCATTTTCCCCAGCTGTAAAATGGTGACCCAAATACTTCTTTTTAGGATAAAATGGGAAAATAAAGTATGTAAAGTGCTTTGTAAAATTAAGAGCTTTATTTAAGTATGAATTATTGTCAGTGTTGAAACAGCCCTTTGCAGCCACAAAGGAAAAAGAAGCAGATAGAGGATTCTCCCTTCTTGTGTATTTATTTATTCAGCTTCAGATCAGCAGTCTATCATACAGTGCAGCCCTTTCCTGTCACATAGTGCAAGCCCCTATACATGTTCAACACAAATTTCCATAGGATAGATTGTATGTAATCAGGCAGAAAGTTTCTATATATATATTTTAAGAATAACCCCTAGAGGCCAATCTACCCATTTTACATATTATTTTAATCATACTACATTATCCTCCTGGATTAAAGAAATCTACATGACAATGGCTGAAACCTGATCTTTCTCTCTACATTATACAAGAATACAATATGATGCAATAAAAAGAACAGTGTTCTGAATATGAGTAAATATTCTAATACTTTATTTCCTGGGGTTCATTTATAAAGCACAGAAATAACAATATTCTACAGTCTTTCTTATAGGGCTGTGGTTAGGAGAGTTTAGACTAAGCTATTTTTATGTATATATAAATGTATATATATATATATATTTATAGTATGCATGTATATAAATAGCCAGTGATCCTACCACTCTGGTCAATAAGAATACTATGGGAAGAAAAACAGACATTAAAGGAAACATTTAATATGAAAACCAAACATATATGAGAGTATATGTGAGTTATAAATCTATCTATATAGATATATCTATGTCATCTCACAGACTTATATCAGTTGTTTTGTAATACTATTTTTCTTTAGGAAGATAATGTTATGTGGTTTTAATATTATTGGCTAATTCTTTTTGCAGTGCATTATTTATTTTTAGACATCTAATTTAAGAAGCCATTGATGAAATCTTGTCTCATTGGCTTTTGGATGTAACAGCACCAAATGGAAAATGTGCTAATAGTTTCACTGTCATCCTAATAATATTTCATCTGCAGAGTTATATCATAATTGAAAAGAAACCATATGGGAGTCAAGATATAGAAGTGATAATAACAATGAAATATCTAAAATTATCTGTAATCTTTGCTTAACTTTATGTAAAGTATCCTGGAAGCAGCACACTGCTCTTGAAATGCACCTTTAAGGAGTGTGGCTAACCTCTCTAGGGGAGTAATGGAAACAATTTCCGTTTGGCAGCCATGAATCAATGAAGAAGCAGCTTGGTTCCAATTGAAAAGCTGCTCCTGCCTTGTCAGATACTAGAAGCCTATTAATCAGTCTCTGGGCATAATGATAAGTTATTTTCATTGTATTTATGTCCCCTACTGAGCAGCTAAGTGGATGGGGAAACAAGAGTTGTCCACAATAAACAGCACCAAGAAGATGATATATTTGAACATCTCTACTTTCTGCTGTTACCTATTGGCAACCTAGATTAAAACTGTGATTGAGCTCCCTAACTATTTCCATTTAAACTTAATAGAATTGAGTAATATTAATTTAGAAAGCTGGGAATATTTATATGCAATCATATAATCACATGCATGATCATGTTGATTTAGGATCCTACTATGGAGGAGTTTTTGGCTACAACTTCCATTCAGACTGAAAGCCTTAGTCTTTCTTTATGGTCAAATGATTGTAGTGGGGTCCTTCCCCCCCCCCCCCACAATCCCACAGTGAACCCGTTACAAAAGACAGGTTTTAGTTCAAAATTAGTGTTCTGCAATGATATTTATCTGTTGTGTTGCACTCTCAAAGTGGAATCCATTGCATTTTCAAAATGAGAGAAATGACATTTGAATATTACATTTACATATCCAGGAAATATTGATGTAATTGTAAGTTAATGAGATACAAATAAATTTCTAGTATTTTTTCTGAAGGAAAATTAATGGAACTACAATACAATTAATTAAACACATTTCTGCACATTGTAGCATATACTTTTAGATTTGATATTCTTAATTTGGATTCTTTCATTAAAATGCCGGAAATGTATTTTTTAGGTAAAATCTGGCTCTGGTTAAAATGCTGCTTATGTTAAATTTGGACTGTATTCTTTCCAATTTTACTTATTTTTAAAACTGAGAAAATGTAGATCCTTAAAAATTATTTTCCTTCATCTTTGCCATATTCTCTCTAAAAACCTCTGGTCTGATGTTTATTTGTTTTTAAACTTGTTCCATAGCAATATATATATATATATTTCTTCATTTCTTCATATTGTATTGCTTGACTTGGTCTCCAGAATTTCTCTCAGTTACATCAACATCTTCATTCTACTTCCTCTTCAACCTTTCACAGGTTCCTTTTGTTTTGTGTGTAAGCATGACAGATCCTTCATTATTTCAATAGCAAAAACCTTTCAACTGACAATATTGTTTTACCTATAATTACCATTTCATTATCCATTCCTCCAATCTTCTCTAAGTATTCTCTAGTATTTTATAGGTCATACTTAAACTTTCTTTCTTTTAAAATATCCATTATATGGTTTCTGATTTCTCCATTCTACTGAACGGTCTGTCTTCAAGATCACTTCTCAGAACCTCATTGTTAGGTCAATATGTTCTTCTCAGTCGTTATCCATCACTTTTCATAATATTTCAAATTGTTGACACATTTCTTGAAAAATTTCCCCTTCTGAAAAGGCCCCACATGTGCAAGAATGTTTGTGGCAGCCCTTTTTGTAGTGGCTAGAAACTGGAAATTGAATAGATGCCCTTCAATTGGAGAATGGCTGAATAAATTATGATATATGAATATTATGGAATATTATTGTTCTGTAAGAAATGACCAGCAGGATGATTTCAGAGAGGCCTGGAGAGACTTACATGAACTGATGCTGAGTGAGATGAGCAGAGCCAGGAGATCATTATACACGGCAACAACAGTACTATATGACGATTAATTCTGATGGACATGGCTCTCATCAACAATGAAATGTTTCAAACCACCTCCAATTGTTCACTGAAGAAAGCCATATACACCCAGAGAGAGGGATGCGAAATGTGCACCACAACATAACATTCTCATACTCCTTGATTGAAGTTTGCTTACATTGTGTTTCCTTTATCTGATATATAGTTTGTGTAGATAAGATTTTTCTTGCACAACAATGATAAGTTTGGAAATATGTATACATATATTCGATTTGCCAATATTTTAACATAATTAACATGTAGTGGATATCCTGCCATCTAGGGGAGGGGTGTGGAGTTGGGGGGAAAATTTGTAACGGAAAGCTATGTAAGGGTTATTGTTGAAGAATTACCCACACATATGTTATTCAAATAAAATAAAATTAAAAAAAAAGAAAAATTTCTCCTTCTTTGATTTTCACGAAATAGCACTATAAAGTTCTTTTTTAAACCATCTCTAAAAACTTTTTATCTTTCTTTCATAAAAATCATCCTTCTCATTCTATTCCTTAAATGCTTATTTCTTAGGCTTCTGTCCATTTTACTCTATCCCCTGGAAATTATTTCCAGTCTCAAAACTTAAACTTCTTTCAATATATGGATGATTCTCAAATTTCTATTTGTTAGCTTGACTTCTTTCCTTATTCCATTGCTTTTTTTGCCATCTGCCTCCTGGGAATTCCTACTTACAGAATCTCAGAATCAATATGGTTCTATGGCTAATCTCATCCAACTCTCTAATTCACACAATTCCTTTTGCAATAATTCTGATATATTATCATTTAGATTTAATATATTTTCAGTGACACCTTCTAAGACATTACAATTTTTTTCATTTAAATTGTTAGAAAGTTTTTAAATTTGTGTTTCAAAATCACTTCACTTGCTTTAACTTCCACAAATTGGACCTAATTTGCTCTCCAAATGTCAGTACCCTGGATAGTAGAAAAACAAGAGGGGAGAACTTTTAATTACTTTAGAACATACAGAGAATAATGCTTAGTCATTTTTAATGTCTGTGCCTTGCATTGCTTTTGAAAGACTACACCAGAGGCATATGCTAGACAAGATATGATACCTTGTTGGGGTCTCTGAAACAGTTTCTCTGACTGCCTTATTAGAAATAACAACCCCTTGGATGATTTGGAAGAATAGTGTGTGTGTGTGTGTGTGTGTGTGTGTTCATATTGCCTTACTAAGGGGATGTTTCTTGAAGTCAGCTTTATAATATTAGCTAAATGTGGGATGATTGGGTCTTTGTAACACATCCAGAGGCTAATTCTGTGATATGGCTTCTGGATCTTAATAAATCTCAAGAAGGTAGTTTAAAAGCCCTAGAAATCACATTGAAGTTACCCTATGGGCATAAGTAGAATTCTTTTTCTCCATTAAAATCTTTCATATATTTAACAATGTATTTCTCTACTTTCCTTTAACACAAGATTAAACATGCTCAGTTCACTGACACTGCCTGCATAATATAAGATAAAAAGTCTCCTCATTATTCCAGTTATACTCTTTTGAAAGGGTTTCAGTTTATAAATATACCTCTTAAATTATGGTCCCATTGTACTACAGAAGGGATTGTATCAGGAGGACTATGATTTTTTCTTGATGTGAATACTGTGATTCTATTATTAATCCTATAATTTCACCGACTTTTAAGCAACCCCATCACAATGTTGATTCTTATTGAGCCTCCATCAATGAAATACATTTTCTTCCCACATTAGCTTCTGTTAAGTGTTTGCCCCAATTTTAGATGTATACTTTTTAAAATATAAAAGCAAAAAAAAATACATTTATATCCCTATTAAATTCCATCCTGTTAGATGCAGGTTAAGTATTTTTGGATACCGATTCCATTTTTCATTCATTGTATTCCTCAAAGGTTTGTGTCACCTGGTATGATGAATATGGATTTGATATTTTCTCCTTATTCATTATTTAAAATTTTGGGTAAAAAAGGTCAGAAATAATTGGAAAAAGACAACAATTCGCTGAAAAATAAAATTGGCAAAATGGAAAAAGAATGCAATGAACAAAAAATTCAATTGGCCAGTTACAAAAGGAGCTAAAAAAGGTAACTGAATAAAATAATACATTAAAACTTAGAATTAGGGGCAGCTAGGTGGCACAGTGGATAGAACACCAGCCCTGAAGTCAGGACAGTTAACTGAAGGAAATAATACATTAAAAATTAAAATTGAACAAATAGAAGTTAATGACTCAATAAGACTTCAAGAATCAGTCAAACAAAAACAAAAAAAATGAAAAAATAGAAGAAAATATGAAATATCTCCTAGGAAAAACAACTGACTTGGAAAACAGATCTAGGAGAGACAATCTAAGGATTATTGGACTCCCGGAAAACCATGATGAAAAAAAGAACCTAGATGCTATCTTCCAGGAAATCATGAAAGAAAATTGCCCAGATGTTTTAGAATCAGAAGGCAAAATCGCCATTGAAAGAATTCACTGATCACCTCCTGAAAGAGACCCCAAAATTAATACCCCAAGGGATATCATGGCCAAATTTCAGGACTATCGCACCAAGGAAAAAATATTGCAAGCAGCTAGGAAAAAAAAAAAAAAAAAACAATTCAAATACAGAGGAACTGTAATTAGAATCACACAAGATCTGTCAGCTTCCACATTAAAGGATTGAAGGGCCTGGAATCAGATATTCCAAAAGGAAAAAGAACTTGGATTACAGCCAAGAATAAGTGATCCAGGTAGAATGAGCATTATCTCCCAGGGAAGAAGATGGTCATTCAATGATAGAGGAGAATTTCACCTATTTCTAATGAAAAGACCATATCTGAACAAAAAATTTGACCTCCAAACACAGAACTTAAGAGAAGTATAAAAAGGTAAAAAGAAAAGAATTCTTGAGAACTATATTTCTAGTATGGGTATCCTTAAAGAATGGGGATACAATTTGATTTTACTTTGATAATAATGGAAAATAAATTAAAGGTGGAAGGGATATCATACTGGAAAAAAGGGGAAAGGAGGTAAAATAAAATTTTAAAAAAGGAGGTAAAATAAGGTAAAATCTTATGAAGAGACATAGAAAATTAAAACTATTTCTAGTCATATGAAAAGGTGCTCCCAATCACTATTGATCAGAGAAATGCAAATTAAGACAACTCTGAGGTACCACTAAACACCTGTCAGATTGGCTAAAATGACAGGAAAAGAAAATGACGAATGTTGGAGGGGATGTGGGAAAGCTGGGACACTGATGCATTGTTGGTGGAACTGTCAATGGATCCAGCCATTCTGGAGAGCAATTTGGAACTATGCTCAAAAAGTTATCAAACTGTGCATACCCTTTGACCCAGCAGTGTTTCTATTGGGCTTATATCCCAAAGAAATCCTAAAGGAAGGAAAGGGCCCCACATGTGCAAGAATGTTTGTGGCAACCCTTTTTGTAGTGGCTAGAAACTGGAAACTGAGTGGATGCCCATCAATTGGAGAGTGGCTGAATAAATTATGGTATATGAATGTTATGGAATATTATTGTTCTGTGAGAAACAACCAGCGGGATGATTTCAGAGAGGTCTGGAGAGACTTGCATGGACTGAAGCTGAGTGAAATGAGCAGAACCAGGAGATCATTATACACGGCAACAATACTATAATGATGATCAATTCTGATGGACGTGGCTCTCTTCAACAATGAAATCTTTCAAACCACCTCTAATTGTTCACTGAAGAAAGCCATATACACCCAGAGAGGGGAATATGAAATGTGGACCACAGCATAACATTTTCATGCTCTCTATTGATGTTTGCTTGCATTGTGTTTCCTTTCCCTGATTTTTTTTCTTGTAGATACGATTTTTCTTGCACAAAAATGATGTGTGGAAATATGTATACAAATACTCGATTTGTCAAGTATTTTAACATAATTAACATGTAGTGGATATCTTGCCATCTAGGGGAGGGGTGGGGACCAGGGGGGAAAAATTTGTAACAGAAAGCTTTGTAAGGGTTAATGTTGCAGAATTACCCATACATATGTTTTGCAAATAATAAGTTTTAATAATAATAAAAAAGGTCAGAAATAGAACTCTATGACATACTACCAAAAATTCTTTCATTGTTGGCCTTAATCACGAATCTGAATACAGACTGAATACCAGCTACAAATGTATTTGTCTATACTATAATCCAACCCATGTTTCTCCATCTCCTCCAAAATATATCTAGAGATATTTTGTGAAATATTTCATTAAGATGCAGGTCTAGTATATCCAGATAATTTCCCTAAATGATCAGTATTGTCACCAACTGATCACACCATAAGCTCCTGTTTTCCTTCTTATTCACATTTTCTTCTCACTCTATCTTCCCCATTTGGATAAGCAGTACTTTCATTCTTCAAGTTTTCCAAAGCTGAAACTTTCAAGTTATCCATGGCTCTTTCTGTCTCTCTCTCTTATTGTTAATGTCAGTCTTCTTAATCTTCATCAATAACTTTCAAGGTTGTCTTTTCCTTTCAATTCCTGCTTCTGCTATATTGTTACAAGTCCTTATTGTGTTGTATCTGTACTATTAAGAGAGTATGTTGACTGGAATTTTTGCCTTCTTTTCTTTTCAAATCTTCCATACTGTAAGAACTGCTTAGGCCTTATTTTATCTCTGAAGCTTTCATCAGGTTAAAGGTCTATCAAATGAACTTCTTATAGAATAATAATATTCCATCATATCCATATATCATAGCTTATTCAGCCATTACCCAATTGATGGACATTCTCCCATTTTCTAATTCCTTGCTACCACAAAAAGAGCTTATGTAGTTCAATACTTCAGAAGAGCCACAATTTTCATAATTGAGGTTTTTTCACCAGCAAATTAGCCTGTTGCAGAGATAGTCTTCAACCCATTTAAAAATTCTTTTTTTTTAATTTAAGGAACAATACCAGCATTTCCATAATATAGGACAATAAGAAAGATCATTGCACATGAAACTGCAAATCTACTATGTGCAACTTGCTATTCTTTTTGATTATACAAAAATTATCATGCAAAATAAATCTCCTTTCTTTTCCTTTCCCCCCAAGATTGCTTCCATTAGAAGTAAATAAATATATATGTATGGAAAATTTTTCTTTACATTGTTCTATTTATCATTTCTTTTTCAATATGTTCTTTGTAGTTAATTAGCCCATTCATAATATACAAAATATTTACTCATAATCATTCTTAAAACAATGTTGTGGTTACTGTATACAATGTTCTTTTGGTTCTTCTCATTTTACTGTGTATAATTTGAAAGAAGGATGGTGGATTCAAGATGCAGAGTAAGACATATATTGTGAATATGACCCAAAGTGAAAAATTGTTTGGCTTATCTTCCCTATTCACTCTTTCATCTTAGAAAATATATCTCTGTGTTGGATGTCTCTATCCATTTTGTGAGTGACAAGAGATCTATTTTGGCTGTCCATCTTATTTCTTTCTTTTCTGCAGTGTGGGCAGTACATTTTCTTTGACATAAATACATAAGTATGTATGTTTGTATTTATGTGTGTGAACATACATAAATACATAGAATACATAGAAATATATATTGTGCACTTATTATAAGTTCTTTTTTTCCTTTTTTCCTTTTTTTTCCCACTGGAGTTCATGATAGGTAGAGAGGGAAAAAAGAGATAAAGATTATGTATCAAAAAGAAAAGAAAAAAAGAAAAAGAAATGAAATAAAAGAAAGACCTAAAGCAGTATATTTTTCATGTATGAAAGAGAATAGAAGGAAAGGCAAGAATAAGAACAAACAAGCAAGCTTTGAAAGCCATAAGTTCAGTTTCTTTTAAAAATATTGTATATAAGAGCAATTTACAGTTTTATATATAATCCTCTCTTTTACTGTTCTGAGGATATGGAAATGCCTGTTTAATTTGGTTTACATTCAGAATATTTTTTAAAATTAAAATAGTTCTGCTTATTTGTGCTTTCTTCTGCCACCTCTTTTCATTAAAAACAAAAAATTTCCATGGCTTTTTTGGGGGCATCATTCTTACTAATTCTCTTTTCTCTTAAAAATTTTAGAATTAGAAATTAAATGAAAGGGGAAAAACTTGTATCAAAGAAGCATACTTAAAAAAGAAATCTAAAGATTCATCATATAAAAATGAAATGTGGACCACAACATAACATTTTGAATATATTACCTTTCTTTCAGGAAGCAGATAATATGATTCATCATAAGTAATATGGAATAATTGTTAGTCATCAGTATGTTCACAATTCTTAAGTCTTTTAGTGTTTTACTTTACAACATCACTGTCCTCTTGATATGAAATGCTCTTGTGGTTCTTCTGCCTTCATACTGCATCAATTCATAAAACCGAGATCCTCTGAAATTATCTTGTTAATTATTTTCATGGTACAACTATATTCCATTATTACATTCCACATGTTGTTCAGTTTTGCGCTGATGGGCAATTGTTAGATTACAACTCTTGATTTTGCTTTCTTTTTTTAACTTGAATTTTGCTAACCTTTAAGTCCTCTCTATAAAATTCTACTTTTCTTTTGATTTAGTTGTTTGATAGATAATGATAAATATTCTTTTAGAATAGCAAAAAGCCTTGTGATAACATCTATATGTTGTAGGCCTACAATAAATTCCCAGTTTTTCCATCTTCCTCTTTTTGCAAGGGATACCTTGAAGTGAATGTTCAAGATGACACTTGGCATTGGCAATCTTTTTCTTATGTTAAAA
>JAJPUD010000369.1:430127-466964 GCA_023553655.1 Myrmecobius fasciatus
TATTACCTTTCTTTCAGGAAGCAGATAATATGATTCATCATAAGTAATATGGAATAATTGTTAGTCATCAGTATGTTCACAATTCTTAAGTCTTTTAGTGTTGTTTTACTTTACAACATCACTGTCCTCTTGATATGAAATGCTCTTGTGGTTCTTCTGCCTTCATACTGCATCAATTCATAAAACCCAGATCCTCTGAAATTATCTTGTTAATGATTTTCATGGTACAACTATATTCCATTATTATATTCCACATGTTGTTCAGTTTTGCGCTGATGGGCAATTGTTAGATTACAACTCTTGATTTTGCTTTCTTTTTTTAACTTGAATTTTGCTAACCTTTAAGTCCTCTCTATAAAATTCTACTTTTCTTTTGATTTAGTTGTTTGATAGATAATGATAAATATTCTTTTAGAATAGCAAAAAGCCTTGTGATAACATCTATATGTTGTAGGCCTACAATAAATTCCCAGTTTTTCCATCTTCCTTTTTTTGCAAGGGATACCTTGAAGTGAATTTTCAAGATGACACTTGCATTGGCAATCTTTTTCTTATGTTAAAAAATCACATTATGTTTACCTTAAACTTTTTTTCTATGGTTTTGGAGGAGAGTTCTCATTGAACAGTTCAAAGTGAATATAATCTTTTAGCTTCCAGTCATTTTGGTGATATTGATTTTTCTTGATTATTCATAGATATAATGTGTAATTTGTATGATTGTGATGCTAACAAATGCATAAAATAGAAAAGCTCTATAGATTGGGAAAGAACCTCAAAACTCATAAGTAATGATTTAACAATATATTCATAAGTTATTTTACTAATCTGCCATATAATTTGTTTGAGTCAGAGAGACAGACTCATTCAGGGTTGCTTTTAAGATTACTATCCCTATCTTGGGTTCCCTTCTTTATCAATCCTTTTTCTTCTTTCCTTCAATGATCATTCCATATGGTAAATTAAAAAGTAATATTCAGGGAGCAGAGCCAAGGTGGTAGAGAGTAGACAGGTCTTTGAGCTTTTTCTGGCTTCCCTCAGATCAATATGAGATCAAGACTCTGAACTGGTTTTAGAGGGACAGAGCACACAAATATTTGGAGCAGAACAAATTTTCAGCAGAAGATAATTTTGGAAGAATTTCAGAAAAGATCTGTTTAAATCAGAAAAGGAGACAGGGAAGAATAGACCTCAAACTGTGAGGAAACTAATGCCAAATCGTCTCCAGGATGAAACCCCAAAGTCTGTCTCCATCTCACAAAACTCTCTTGGAAGAATTCAAAAAAGATCTTAAAAGAGTTCAAAGACAAATGGAGAAAGGAAATGAGAACTCTGCAGGAGAATTTGGAAAAGAACAGAAATTATCTGGAGAAAACAAAAATAGATTTAGTGAAATGGAAAAAGCCTATAACTCCTTACAAAATAGATTTGACAAAATGGTAAAAGAAACCAACTCATTGAAAAACAGTATTTGTGAAATGGAAAAAAAAAAACCAAACCAAAAAACTCATTTAAAAGTTCAATTGGCCAAATGCAAAAGGAGAAAAAAAATTGACAAGAAAAAATAATTCACTAAAAATTAGAACTGAACAAATGGAACAATGAGACATTAAGAATCAGTCAAAAGCAAAAAAAGAAAAAGAAAAAAGAAGAAAATGTAAAATATCTCGTTGGAAAAACAGCTGACCTGGAAAATAGATCCAGGAGAGAAAAATTTAATAATTATTGGACTACTTGAAAATCATGATGAAAAAAAGAACCTAGACAACATCTTTCAGGAAATCATAAAAGAAAACTGCCCTGATGTCCTAGAAGCAGAGGATAAAATAGTCGTTGAAGGAATTCATCAATCACCTCTTGAAATAGATCCTAAAATGAAAATTCCAAAGGAATATTGTAGCTAAATTTCAAAATTATCAGATCAAGGAGAAAGCAGCCAGAAAGAAACAATCAAAATATCAAGAAGCCACAATCAGTATGACCCAGAAACTAGCAGCTTCCCCTTTAAAGGATGGAAGGACCTAGAATATGATATTCCAAAGAGCAAAGAAACTTAGATTGCAGCCAAGAATAGTAAACACAAGAAGGAAGTCAGCAGCACCAGCCCCAGGGCAGTGTGAAGCCAATGTTGTCTATAGAGGAAGCTTAGGACAACCTCCCCTTTTCCCTAAGAGCAGAGCTCAACTTTGAGAAATGATTAAAAAAGCAGAAAGAACTCTGTCTCCATCATAGCTATGAACATTCAATGAAATAGGTGAATTTCATTTATTTCTGATGAAAAAACCAGAGCTGAATAGATAATTGGATCTTCAAATATAGAACTCAAGAGTAACATAAAAAGGTAAAAAGGAAAGACAAAAAATAACTATTTCTTTTAAAAGTTAAAAAGTTTACATCCTTATATGGGAAGATGATATGTGTAACTCAAGGATGTAGGTATAATTTGATTTTATTGTGATAGTATACAAAAAGAAACTAGAGGTAGAAAGGTGATTCTACTGGGAAAAGAGGGAAATGAAGGTAAAATGGGGTAAATTACATCTCATGAAGAGGCAAAAAGGATCTATTATAATTGAGGGAAAGAACGGAGGGAGATGAGTATTGTATGAATCTTACTCTCATTAGATTTGGCTCAAAGAGAATTTGAATCACATTTAGCTTCACAGAGAAACTTGTCTCACCCTATAGGGAAGTAGGAGAGGAAAGAGAAAAGGAAGGAGAAGGCTAATAAAAAGAAGAATAGAAGTAATAGGGGAAAGGGATAAGAAAAGGGAAGGGGCTGTAAAAGGGGAAGGCTGTTTCAGGGAAATGGTCAGAACCAAAACACTGGGAGGAGAGAAAGTGGAAAGGAAAGAGAATTAAAACTTGGGGAAAGTAATTTGGTGAGAATTACACTTAGCAATTTTAACTGTGAATATGAATGGAATAAATTCTCTCATAAAACAGAAGTGGACTTGATTAAAAGCCAGAATACTATACTAAGTAGTTTACAAGTTTACATTTGAAGCAGAATGAAACATACAGATTATATGTAAAAATTTATTATGCTTCAGATGAAAAAGGAGGGGTAGTGATCTTGATCTCAGATTAAGCAAAAGGAAAAATAGATCTAATTAAAAGAGATAAGGAAACTAATTAAAAAAGATAAGGTACCATAGATAATGAAGTAATATCAATACTAAACATATATGCATCAAGTAGTACAGAATACAAATTCCTAGAGGAGAAGTTAAGAGATCTGCAAGAAGAATTAGACAATGAAACTATACTAGTGGGGGGACATCAATCTTGCTTTCTCAGAACTAAATAAATTGAAACACAAAATAAATAACAAAGAAGTTAAAGAAATAAATAGAATTTTAGAAAAGTTAGGAATGATAGATCTTTGGAGAAAATTTGGAGAAAATTGAATGGAGACAGAAAGGAATATACTTTTTTTCCTGGTGGTTCATGGATCTACACAAAAACTGATCATTAATTAGGCCATAAAATCCTCAAAATCAAATGCAAAAAGCCAGAAATGATAAATGCCTCTTTTTCAGATCATGATGAAATAAAAATATAATAATATAAAAATAAAAGGCCAGGAAAAAACACACCAAAATTCATTGGAAACTAAATAATCTCATCCTAAAGAATGAATGAGTGAAACAACAAATCACAGACACAATCAATAATTTCATCCAAGAGAATGACGATAATGAGACAATATACCAAAATTTGTGGGATATAGGCCAAAGCAGTTCTTAGGGGAAATTTTATATTTCTAGATGCTTATTTGCATAAAATAGAAAAAGAGAAGATCAATGAATTGGACATGCATCTAAAAAGTTAGAAAAAAACCAAATTAAACCCCCTCATTTAAAAAGTAATATGCATTTCTTTTTTACTTAATAAATGTTTATTGAATATAATTCAATTATTGCTATTACCCATATGCTGCTGTGTTTTTCATCCAGAGAATGCTATTTTCCCAATTACTTATGAAGATAGTGTTCAAAATTCATTTTTGTAAAGTTTTGAGTTCCAATTTTTTTCTCCCTCTTTTCTTTACCATCCTTGTTCCCAAGATAACAAGAAATCTGATATAGGTTATACATGTATAATCATTTTAAACATATTTCCATGGTAATCATGTTGTGAAAGAAAAACCACAAGAAAGTAAAAGCAAAAAAAGGCGAAAATTATGTCCTTAAATCTACATTTAGTCTCTATAGTTCTCTCTTCTGGGTGCAGATGGCATTTTTCATTCCAAATTTATTGGAATTATCTTGAATCCCTGCATTGCTAAGAGCTGACTATCAAGGTCGATAATCATATAATATTGCTATTTCTGTGCATAATGTGTTCCTGGTTCTGCTCATTTTATTCAGCATCATTTCATGTAAGGCTTTCCAAGCTTCTCTGGAATCAACCTGCTCATCATTTCTTATACAACAATAATATTCCATTCCATTAACATGCCATACCTTATTTAGCCATTCCCCAATTGATGGGGAATTCTTCAATTTCTAATTCCTTGACACCACAAAAAGAGCTTATATATTTCAATATTTCAAAAGATCCACAATTTTCTTACTTAAGTACTTTTTTCATCAGCATACTTACTTCATTATAGAGATAGTATTCAACCCATTATTGAAGTTAAAAATTATCACCAAGTAGTCAAAGTTTGTGACAAGCTTCTGTGAATTTAATGAAACTGATGCTTGAAGAAAAGATTGTTGCTTTTATATAAGACCTTTTAGATTAATAACTTATCCCAAAATTTATAATTTCCTGGCATAACATTTGGTTAGATATAAAGTTGCAGTTTGTAGAAAAAATAGAACCAATATAATAGCTGTGTAGTAAAGATTTTTCTTGATTTTTTTTATCATTATTCTTTTCATCAATGCCAAATATAACTTCTAGTCCCACTTTTTAAATTTTTGGTCATAATAAGTCAAATTTTTGGGCCTTTACCATTCATCATATGCCATGAAATATTACTTCTTTATTATTTGCTTTCCTTTCATCACAAACTCAAAACACTAGTAAAATCATTGTTTCTCAAAGTTTAGGTATATTTTCTTTGGAAACAAGAAAATGCCAGTTGCCTATAGCCAGTTTCAGAAGTCTAAAACTTCTAGGTGTTTTTTTCATGTTCTTCTTAGTAAATGAGAAAACCACCATGACTGCAGCATGTGAGTGGATATTAAGTTCAAAATAGGAATGAATTATGAGTTTGCCATGCTCTCACTACAGAGTAAATATACTTTATGTAGACATGGAGAGAATACAGAAATTTTTTGTCAGTTGTATATGTATTGTAGCATACTACCTGGCACTGGGTAGTATGGCACACGGAAGGCACTTAATAGGCACCGCACTTAATACATTTAGTTGCATTATCATAATAACAACAATAAACATAACTAACATTTATATAGTGCTTACTGTGTGCTAAATACTTCGCAATTATCTCACTTGATCTTTATGATAACCCTAGGAGATATGTGTTCTTATCACCCCCATTTTAAAAATGACGAAAGTGAGAAAAACAGGTTAAGTGGCTTGCCAAGGTTCATATAGTGTCTGAAACCTAATTTGAACTCAGGTCTTAATGGCTTTAGGAAATCAGGAATGTGTTGCAGTGTTTTCATCAGTCAATCAACAAATATTTAAGTGCTAATTACGTGTCAGACACTGCTCAGCACTGAGGATTGAAAATAAAAGTCAAGAAACTTCTTGCCTTCAGAGTGTTTATGATTTATTGGAAAGACAATATGTAAACAAATATATACAAAACAAATTAATGCAAGACAAATAGGAAATTATTAATAGAAAGAAGGCAATGGAATTAAGATGGGTTGAGGTAAAGAAGTATAGGCGATAAATATGATGCTTTTAAATTAATAGAACAAATATAGATAGATCAGTTGATTAATATGGAATACAATGTATTTTTAATATAATCCACATCTATATGTAGCAAATTAGAAAAAGTTAAAATATTTCTGAGCATAAATTTAAAATAAGGAGTAGTAGTTGTCGTAGTAGTAGTAAAAGCAGCAGTAGCAGTAGAAGTAACAGCACCGTAGTGGTTGTTATAAAGATTACATTCACATAATTCTGTCAATTAATTTCTCCACCCAAAGTGGGGAAAGTAAAATTGTAAGATAGTATCTAACATCTTTTTCAGGTGAGAACAATTAATCCAGATTTTTTAGTATGGAATCAGTGTGAATCACTTGATGCAAGCTCCACAGGAATAGGAAACATGCTGAAAAGCAGATTCAAGGCTTTACAAGAATAGCTGAGAAAGAAAATAAAGAAATGTTAAGACATCGAAGAGACCAATCCCCCCTCAACCAACCTAGTAAATCTTAAAACTCATTGATTAAAAATGAGAATCACATGTATAATTTTGTTTTACCTAGCTTAGTGCTACATGTAAGGATGATTGTAATACTGTGGGGAACTTGGAATAGACCAGTGCTGGTAGATGGAAAGAAATAGGAGAAGGGCTTTTAGAAGAATTCTGCACAAAAATATTCGTGGCAGCCCTTTTTGTAGTGGCAAGGAACTGGAAATTGAATGGAAGTCCATCAGTTGGAGAATGGCTGAATAAGTTATGGTATATGAACGTTATAGAATATTATTGTTCTGTAAGAAATGATCAGGAGGATGATTTTAGAGAGGTGTAGAGAGACTTATATAAACTGATGCTAAGTGAAATGAGGAGAACCAAGAGAATATTTTACACAATAACAACAAAATTATACAATGATCACTTCTGACGGACGCAGATCTTTTCAACAGCGAGGTGATTCAGGGCAGTTACAATGATCTTGTGATGAAGAGAGCCATCTACACCCAGAAAAAGGACTGTGGGAACTGAGAGTGGAACACAGCATAGTATTTTCATTCTTTTTGTTGTTGTTTACTTGCATTTTGTTTTCTTTCTTATTGTTTTCTTTTTGATCTGATTTTTCTTATGCAGCAAGATAATTGTGGGAATATGTATAGAGTTGCACATAACCCTAATCTTGGTCACCATATTCAAGATTAGACAAAACTTGCTAATGCCATTCAAAAATGAAGAATTGAAAAGTGACCACATCACAAGGATCCCAACTTAAACAATGACACTGCTGATATGAGGAAATGAAAATGTTAAAAACTATGAGGATATATTTTATGAAAGATCTCCATGGGATAAAACGAAGTAAAAGAGAAACCCTCACAAGAAATCCAGGTAAAGTTTTATTAGGGAAAAAAACATTCTGAACACTAAGATCATGAGTAGCTAGAAGAAATAAATCAAGAAATAACAACAAAATTTCCTAGTCCTAAAAAGAATTTCTACCTAAGAAGAAGGCATCTAAATGCCTTAAAAATTAGAAAGAACCAAATAGGAGACAATGACAATAAGATAACAAGAAATATTAAAACAATAAAATAATTTTTAAAAGTATAAAATTGAAAAAGAAACTGATCTGGAAAACAAAATAAAATGATTGAAATAAACAGTATAAACTTTAAAAAAAAAGAAAATGACCAGATAAAAAATGGTCAATGAAAAATAACCTAAGAATTATCAGGCTACCTGAAAATCATGACCCATCCAAAAAGCTTGGATACCATATTACAAGAAAGTATAAAAATTTTCGTAACTCCTAGAACCAGAACTCAATGTGAAAAGACATCTCAATTTTCAAAGACAGAATCCAAACTTTTGAAAACCATATAAAATGCTCCAAATAACCAATAATTAGTTAATAATCAACAAACTTTTAAGTACCTACTACAGACTAATATCTAGTGTCTTTCTAATTTCCTTTCAATATCTTTTTAATATGAGGCCTATAACACAAAGAAATCAAAGAATGAGGAAAAGACCCATATATGCATATTCATGCCCATACATATCCATCCATCCATCCATCCATCCATAATACATATATTCCAAATTGGAAATATAGGGGATGATCAAAAATTACAGAATGACAAAATAAGTTGAAATATATAAATGATATAAATGTAAAGGCATATCATAATAATGAAATGGTTAAATATTTTACAAGCACCTACAATATGTTAAGCATTATGTACATTGGTCTTACAAAGAAAAAAAAAGTCATTATGCTCAAGAATCTCAAAATTGAATGGAGGAGACAATATACCAAAAAGTATGTACAAACATACTCTATACAAAAAAAAATGAAATAATAACAGAGGTAAGGAAGTAATACTAAATGTATTTGAGAAAGTCTCCTTGTAGAAGTTGGTTATGTTTGATTTGAAGCAATCCAGGGAATACAGGAGGTATAGATGAGAAATAAGAATATTCCCGGCATAAGAGACAGCCAGTGAAAATGCCTGAAATCTGAAGATGGAGTAATTTGTGACAGGAACAGAAAGGAAGATGGGGTCACCTATTTCACAAAGTTTGTGAGGCAAGAGACAATTTCAGAAGAAAGTAGGAAATACTCTCAGAAGCGATACATAGGAAAGTGGGGTAGAACTACAAGAAAATTAAAAAAAAAATACCTCTGACATTATTAAGAAAACAAATTTAAAAAATTATATTTCTCTGTTCAATACAATGAAAAATCAAGACGAGATGATTGAAAAGAAAAATATCACACTTCTTGCCATAGAGGTGATGGACTTAAATTCATAATGACATACATTTTTAGACATCACAAACACAAAAATTTGTTTTGTTATATTTTGAGCATATGAGATAGTGAGTTTTCTTATGAAATTGGAGTTGTTCAGATGGAATAATGCCTGTTAAAAAAAAGAAATAAAAAGGAACTTTAAAATAGATAAATAAGTTGGAGAAGAGCTTTTTCAAGGACTTATTGAGTACCGTAGAAAAAGAATTTCAAGGAATTAATTCCATTGGTGTTATCTAACTTCAGCCCACTTTCCCCTCAAGTATGAATGGATGTACTTATGAAAGATTGTGCCACAGACTTTTGGTGGAATATTTTATACCAATTATATTACTGGATTTATCCCTTTTTCTAAAATGTATTAAATCTGACAGGTCCAAAAAAGCATCCAAACTCTGAATACTCTTACCTGATAGTAAAAATAGGTGTTTGGGAAATTAGCTTCAGAGTAAGTACTACATTTGAATATACAAACTTCTGCATGCATATACAAACACACATATATGTGTGTATGTATGTATGTGTGCATATGCATATATATACACACACATATATATATATTTATATATTCTTTTCATCCTCCAGCTTCCTGTTAGTCACACCTACCTTTCTGTCATCAACATAGAAATTATTAGCATAATATTATCAGTTACATTGTTAGTTCTTTGTCCAATATAATAATTTTTGACACATGTGTAGTGCTTATATTTTACAATATACTTTGATTTTAACTCTGTGAGGTTGATAGTACATTTTCTATAATTCCCATTTTACAAATGGGAATGAGATTAGGAATGATGATCAGAGAGATGAAGTGACTTGTGAATGGACACAAAGCAGGTATATGTCAAAGCTAGTTCTGGAGAGTTTTGCAGCTTAGGGCTTTGTCCTCTACACATTACTGATGCTGGTCGACACAAACCTTCCAGACTTTGATTTACTTGCTATTGATTTTTGGGGGGCTGAAAAGAGGCTACAATAAACCAATAATGAACTCAAGAGAATTGAAGATGAAGAAAAAGAATTTTTTTTCTAATACATATGACATGTCAAGATGAAGCACAAGTGTGGAGAGTAAAGATTTATAGATGTCCAAAACAAAATAAAAAATGTAAAATTCTGCTTTTGTATATCAAAGTAGTAGATCTTCTTTAGCCATGGAGAGTAAAAAGCTGGTCTCTGAAATATCGGTTATAAGCTAAATTTGTCTTTATTCCTGTAGAGAATGCTAAGAGAACTCAGTCTTTACTCTGGATTAAGCTTTGATCTCAAAAGTAAATAAATCTGCTCATACATTTTCTTTGAAAACTTCCCAGAGTTAGATTTTTATATGAATATCATAAAGAATGCCAATTCTACATGGTAAATCAAGTAGAAATTTTAACTCTTTGATTTAGGGACAAAGATTGTGCTTTCTTTTTAAAGCAAGCAAAATTACTTTTATAAAACTCAGGGCTTTTTTTTTTCAGTTGCCCTTTGCATATTTTACCTTGTGATGTGGAGATTTATATTCCTTGTTTTCTTTAACTTGTTCTCTGAAAATCTGAGGAAAAACAGACACTCTCTTTCTCTTTCTTGTGAATTATTGCAATGTCGTTTTGAGATAATATGGCGGTCAGCCCAAAAACAGCTGTGTGGGCAGATGTGAGTGATGTAACCCTAAGTATTGGTAACACAAAAGTGAGAAATTATGGAAAATAATTTTACATGTCTGGAAAATTCCATTGTTTGGACATATAAGCAATATGTCTTTTCATTGACATTGAACATTTCTCTTCATCTATTTCTTTTCTTTCTACATTCCACATTTTTCATAAAAAACTTTTTTTTTCTCATTCTGGATTTTCCATTCATTTCTTGATGGATCATGTATTTCCCATTTGAAATGCCATGTGCTTTTTAGGAAAAAAAAGACTAATGTTAAAACAATACACTAAAAATCCTGTTTTATTATTATTTGAGCTGATGTAGAACTTGGTATATATGATTTCATAAATTCATAAAAGGAGAAATTTATGCAAATTATCTAGCAATTTGTTATTATTAAGTTAAAAAATGTTAGCCTAAGGCTCATTGTTGATACATTTCTTCTTTTTCTGGGTTTAAAAAATCCCATTTGGTTGAAATAAAGGATTGAATTTTAGTATGGTTGAAATACTAGGATCATCTGATTAATCCCTTAATAGATGAAATTGCCTTTAGGATTTTTTCTATGACCTTAGCGTATACTTAAATTATTTGAAATTATCACTAGAATGAAAGGAATTTAGAATATTTTAAAATATTTACAATGTTTCCAGAGACATCATAATTATTGCACCTATACTGAATTAAATATCTTTAAAATATTTTGTTGATGTATAGATTTTTATCACCATAGTAGCCAATGTATCTCCCCTCTTCCATCCTAGCCTGCTAGAGTCATATCTATGAGACTATTTATTTTATTTTTTTAAATAATACTTTTTTATTTTCAAAATATATACAAAGATAGTTTTCAACATTCACCTTTGCAAAACCTTGTGTTCCAAATTTTCCTCTTCCCTTCCCCCAGCAAGTAATCTGATATATTAAATATATACAATTCTTCTATATATATTTCCACATTATCATACTGCACAAGAAAAATCAGATCAAAAAAGGAAAAAAAATGAAAAAGAAAACAAAGAGCAAGCAAACAACAAAAAGGTTAAAATACTATGTTGCAATCCACACTCAGTCCCCTGGGTCTCTTTCTGGATGCAAATCGTTCTCTCCATCACAAGTCTATTGGAATTGGCTTGAATCGCCTCATTATTGAAAGAGCCATGTCCATCACAGTTGATCATCACATAATCTTGTGTTCAATGTTCTCCTGGTTCTTCTCATTTCACTCTGCATCAGTTCATGTAAGACTTTCTGAAATCATGTTGCTCATCATTTCTTATAGAATAATAATATTCCATAACATTTATATACAATAACTTATTCAGCTATTCTCCAACTGATGGGCATCCACTCAGTTTACAGCTCCTTGCCATTAAAATAAGTATATTATTATTAATATGATTATTTTGATTATTTTCCTAATGGTGTACCTTCCTCAAATGACTTGGATAAATTTCACTTGATTATAATGATTTCTTGGATAAGTCCTTATAGTCTGTTTGATAGCATTTTGTTTAAATTTTTTGAATAAATATTTATTAATGATATTAGCTTATAGTTTTCTTTTTGTGTTTTAACTTTTAGTAATTTAAATATTAGTATTATATTTGCCACTCTCTTCCAGGCCTTTCTGAAATCATCCTGATGATTATTTATTGTAGAACAACAATATTCCATAACATTCATATACCATAACTTAATTCAGCTGTTCTCCAACTGATGAACATCCAGAGGTTATTTTTTAAGAGAGAAAAAAATCAGCACAATTGATTTATACATTGAGAAACTCCAAAAACATGTGCTGTTCAATTTCAAGTATTCTATCAAACTGATCTGTTTTTCATCTAATTAAAAAGTATTATTTTTAATATTAAAACTATGTATTCATTTAGAACCTATTGTAATGTATGGTATAAAATGTTTATTGAAACCTAATTCCTTTCATACTGTTGTCTAGTTTTTCCAGAAGTTTTTAATAGACTTTTTCCTTAGATAATTTAAGTTTTCCCTTTCATCAAATACTGGTTTATTAACTTCTACTATTTTTGAATTTCTCCTGTGTAGTATATTCTCTCTGTTCCTTTCTGTTCCTCTCTGCTTATCTCTTTCTGTCTCTCTTTTTGTCTCTGACTCTCTTTCCACAAACAAATACCAGATGGTTTTGATGATTGTTGCTTTATAATAGAGTTTGAGGTCTGGAAATTCTACTTCTTTTCATCATTTACCTTAATTTTCTAACTCTTTCATTTTTCCAAGTGAATTTTGTTTTATCAGAGTCCATAAAGTATCCTCTAGGTAATTTGATTGGTTTCATAATAAAAGTATAAATTCATTTTAGGAGCATTTCATTTTTATCATATTGGCATAGCCTAGCCTTGTGCACAGAATATTCCTCAAGCTATTTTGATGGTTCTTTATTTCTTTAAGAAGTGCTTTATAATTGAATTACTATATATTTTTTAATATTTTAGGAGGTATTTTATGCATTTTGCAGTTATTTGGAAAGGGATTTCCCTTTCTATTATTACTTCTTATGGTTATTTTTATTATATTTAAATGCTGTTGATTTATAAGGCTTTGTTTTATAGTCTACAACTTTGATGAAGCTACTGATTGCTTTAATTAATCCATTTCTTAATTTTCTGGGGCTTTTCGAGTAAGCCATCATATCATCAGTAGACAGGGATATATTTTTCTTCTCTTCATCTATCATTATTCCTTTATTTCCTATCTCTTATCTTCTTTCTATTACTAGTATTTCCAAAATTATATCAAACATGGGAGAGTGAGCATTATTACTTCATTCCTGTATTTATTGAGAAAGGTTTTAAGGCATCCCTATCACACATGATGCTTTCTTTTACTTTTAAATATATGCTTTTTTGTGAAATTAAAACATGTTTCTTTGTGTCTATATTTTATGGATTTTTAGCATATTAGAGTGTTGTACTTTGTCAAATGTTTTATATGCATCTGCTAAAATGATTTTGTGGTTTGGGATGTTTTGGGATTTAATATGATTACATGGATTATTTTTCTAATGTGAACCTTCCTCAAGTCACTTTAATAAATCTCACTTCATTATAATGATTTCTTGGATAAATTGCTATAGTCTAATAGGTTTTTGTTTAAATTTTTTGAATAAATGTTCATTAATGATATTAGCTTATTATTTTCTTTTTGTGTTTTATATTTTAGTAATTTAGACATTAGTTTAGTATTTGTCACTATCATTTTTTTGCACAGTTATTTTCTATGATGTGTTATTCAATCTATTCATTTAAGATTTCATTTTTAAATCTTTTTGAATTTGTATCTTTTCATTGTGGTTCCAGGACCAATTTATATTCTTATTTTGGTAAGATTTATTTAAAGGATTTATTCACCATTTCAGTCCTTTTACATTTGTTTCAAGTTTGTGCTCTAGGACATGACCAATTTTTGTAAAAGTTCCATTTGGTGCTGAAATTTTTTTTTTGCTTTCTCAGTTAGAAGATGTCATACATTTTTTAAACACTAGTTTCTCCAGATATTTCTTCAGTTCTATAATTTTTCTTATTTAAAACACACAAAATATAGAAGTCCTCTCTTGGTATTATTACCTATTATTCCTTTTTTTGCTGAGGCAATTGGGGTTAAGTGACTTGCCCAGGGTCACACAGCTAGGGAATGTTAAGTGTCTGAGACCAGATTTGAACTCAGGTCCTCCTGACTTCAGGGCTGGTGCTCTAACCACTGCGCCACCTAGCTGCCCCATTACCTATTATTCTTAAGGCTCAGATCTTTCATTTATGAATTTGGATTCTAAAGCATTTGGAAGTTATGAGTTTATTACTAATATTCACTGATCCTTGGTTTCTTTCAGCATTAGATGCCTTCCTTATTTTTCTCTTTTCATTTAAATTATTTTAATGGCTTTGTCTAATAGCATGATGGCAACTCCTGACATTTTGGATTCACTAGCACAGCAGCTTTTTTTTCTATGCCATCAATTATATTTTGTGTAAATCTTTTCTTTAAAAATATGTTTCTTTAAAGCAATAGATTGTAAGTTTTTGTTTTCTTGTCTAACCTGTTATTCTTTTTTGTTTTTAGGTTATGAGTTGTTTATATTTTCCTCCATCTATCTATAAAATTTTTTAAGTTATGATTTTTCCTCTCTTTTGCTGTAAGCACAGTTTTATGTTCCTTCTATTATTTTATTTTAATCTTTTTTAGAGTGGCTCATTACCACCGACTTTCCTACCTCCTTAGCCTCTCCTCAAAACTCTTCTCATTTCTTATCCTTTTCCCTCTTAGGATTTTCTTTCTTTCTTTCATTCTTCTGCTTTTATCTATTGATATTTTTTCCTTTCTCCTCTTTCTCCCCTCTCAGCTAGACAGGTAGATTTCCCTCTTTTTCTCCTCCCCCAGAGCTAGTCCTGTTCATTATTTTTCTAAATTCATTTTTTGCAATCCTTGCCAAAAATATCATCTCCCACTTCATTATTCATCTATTTACTCTAAACCCTCATTCTTTGATTCATGTCCCCTATTATCATCTGGTCTCCCTGTTTTCTCTATATTCTCCATACAAAGCAAGCTTCTAAGGTATCTAAATTAAGGTCTGTCTTCTAAGTACTTTCTGCCATGGATTCCTCTTTTCCATTGTATCTCACTCTCAGTACAATGCAATTTCAGGAGGTGTCAGAGAGTAACCTGTGGAAAGACTCATTCATCCCTACCTCACCTCAATCTATACTCTCTCTCACTGTTTTTTCCCTCCTTCATTTGTCAGGAAATCTCTCTGAATTTACAATCTCAGTCATTTCAGTGACATTTTTGTCCAGGGATTCTGCCTTCCCACTTCCAGGACAAGTAGATTTTTCAGACAAGAAATCTCTAAGACTTCATCCAGTTCAAGGTCCTTATCTCCTTTCATTCACAAAAGCCTCATCTCCAAAGTAAAGCCTCTTTCTTTTCTCCTTTTTAATCTTTCCTATCTCTTTCTCACAAGCTCTCCTGTTGATTCATATTTTTCTGAGACTACAGAGAAGGTGACTATCCCCTTACTACTAACTCTTGATTTGATCCCAGTGCATTATTCACTTCTCTCTATCCCAAACTCCCTATTCTCTTTCTTGTGCCTTCATATATTGTAATGTGATTCCATAAAAGAAGCATTCACCTGTAGTCAGAGAGTTACCAAGTTCTGTTTATAATGTCCCATCAACTTTTTTATTCTTACTATATCAGATTTCCACTATGGCCCTTGTGTCTCTTTAGAAAGAATTCTCTCACTGGTCTTTCTCTTGTAATTCTATTGCTCAGTGCAGTCTGTATCTATTCACTCCTTTTACAATTCTGTTGTTTGAAGTATTTGAAAAGCAAATAATCTCTTCAGTTCTGGTTTTCTTTCTAAAAACAGTTTGGGGCAGCCAGGTGGCATAGTGGATAGAGCATTGGCCCTGAACTTAGGAGGACTTGAGTTCAAATCCAGCCTCAGACACTTACCACTTCCTAGCTGTGTAACTCTGGGCAAGGCACTTAACCCACATTGCCTCATCACACACGCAAAAAAATAAACACATAAAAAATAAAAACACTTAACAATTTTCTTTATTATGGAAAAAATATCTTTTGTCCTGGGATGCCATTGAATTCCAGTGCTTTTTGGAACACATTATTCTTTTCCCTCTTTGTTTATCTATTAGGTATGAAATAATCTTGCATTTTTTGCATATTATTTCTTTTTTGTTTGGAGGTCTTTTTCCTGATGACTTATAGAATTTGTTTTTGAATTGAACATTTCTGTATATTTACATTCGTAATCTATAGTTCTCTCTTTTTTCTTCAATAAAGCTTGCTATTATACATTCACATCTTTTTCTATTCTGCTCATTTTATTGGCATGTAGTACACAAATTCTTTTCTCATGATTCCCATTCTCTTTTAAACCAGTGAGAAAGAGTATGTTGTGGACCTATGATCTCCTCAAATTCTATAGGTCCTTTGTCTTGAGTCATTTTCTTTCATTTTGTAATATTTATTTATAGATGACTGAAATAATTTACTAGATCTGGAAGTGGTATTTCTTTCTGTTACTGTTTTTCTTGTTGACTTATGTGTTTATTTTCAAGGTCTTGGAACTTTCTTCCTGAAATTTTTGGTACTTTCAGTCACCATGCTTCCCCCTTTCTACTTCCTCTTTTTTTTTTCTTATCACTCATTTACTTACTGCCTTCACCACTGATTATAGTTTTAATGGGAACTAATTCTCAAAGCATCTCAGTCTCCATCAATACTATAGAACTCATGATTTACCAGACCCTAGGTCTCTACTCCAATTACTCTTGAATGGTCAAAACTCCCCCAGGTAAATATTGTGCTCCTTCCCTCAGTCTTGGTGGAGTGATACTCAGTTCCCCACATCCATGCTTTCTTGTCCTGGTGACCTGTCCCACTCCTTGGAGTTCTTAGTTTGGGGGTGAGTAACAAAACTTCAGATAATGATCATACTGGCAATTTAGAACCTTCTTTCCTTGGCAGTGTCACTTCACAGCTTTGCAGAACTAATGCTTCTGGGTTGCAGTTCCTGGCAGATTTTACTTCTGAAAAGCTGTGACTAAATTGACTGTTGTTTAGTTTTCTTTCTTTGGGATTCTATGTGTTGTAGACAGATGAAGTTGCTTTATCTTGGTACAATCACTTGCCTATTTTTCTGAGTTAACTCCTGAACTTGTGCTTTTATTTAAAAGCCACAGGAGTCTGTGTTGCCTTGTTGAATGAATTATGATGTTTCTCTGTTTATCCAATTAAATTATCCAATTAAAGTAGAATTTACATATCACAAAAAGATCATAGGGCATAAATCATCTTATTCAAACAGAATTCAAGCAAGTAGAATCACTCATACACTCAATATTACATTAATTGTAGTTGAGAAGAAGCACCATCTCTACAATAGAGAGTATACGTAATAAGAGGACTTTGTTAGTTTTTGCTCTTGAGAACTTTTAAATTATCATATTTCCTTATTAAAAAGTTCAAACTGTGAATCTAGTATTAGCTTTAAAATACTGACACTTTTACTGAAGGCTATTATAATTCCAATTAAATAATATTGCTTAAGGACAGAATAATTACTATAGGCAGTTGATATTTTTGATGTTTGCAAAAGCTCCAATGTAAATACCAGAAAAACTAAATCAATAAAGAGAATATGTATAGTCTTTTTTATGGTATAAAAATGATAATAATTGGAATAGTGCTATTTTCTTCCCTCATGTGTCTAGTTTTTAAATATATCTTTCCTTCTAGAGTTTCTTCCAATATTTTAAATAGGTGATCAACCCATGAGATTGGATTGAAATTGGAAAACAGGGAAGATTACCATCTCAAACTTATCTCTACTTTGATATCTTTTCTAGGTGTCACACAAGACAAGTTCTTTCAGTTTTTAAATCATGCACCTCATGAAAAAATTGTTAACAGCCGTTTGAAACATAGCTCCAAATCACTTCCAAAAAGAAAAATTCAAGTTAAAATAACCGTGATCCAAAATCACTAAATTGTGTACATTCTGTGACACAGAGATGCCCTTCATAGACCTCCTACTATCCCCACAGAGGATATGGACTCAAATATACAAGAATATTTATATTTGAATTTTTCATTACCAAAAAACCACATAAGCTAGAGGGAGGGGGAAAGAGTATCCACCAATTAAGGAATGAGTGAACAAATCATGGTATATAAATATAATGAAATATTACAGTTTAAAAGTTGATGAAAGGGGTAGTTTCAGAGAAATTTAGAAAGTGAAAAAATCTAGTGAAGAGAGCAGAACAACATGATAGAGAGGAAGAGACCAAATAGAGTCATGCAGGCTTGCTCCCTAAGTGTTTGTTATCCATCACTCCTCACTTTCACATTTTATTGCATGTACGGTCCATTGCTAAATATTGCCTTTTCTATCTTTGTAACATCTTTTGTAACTCCCCTACTCTCTTCTGACCTTGCCAATAGTTTGGCTTTTCTCACCTCATCTCTAGATTATGGGAGTAGCTTGCTGGTTTGTCTCCTTGCTCCAAGTGTGTCCAAGCTCCAATACATCTACAATTTAACTTTCAAATTGATCTAAAGCATTGAAATGATAATGTCACTTCTCCCCCATGTTCTTTAAGTAAACTTCAATGATTTTGTATTGCCTCCAAGGTGAAATACAAACTTCAGTGCTTGGCTTTTAAAGCCTTCCATAACTTGACCTTTTCCTACTTTTCCATTAAAAAATATTTCACTCCCCTCTACATATTCTGTGATCCAATGGCACTGAATTCCTTGTTGTTCCTTTTTAGCAAGATACTCATGTCTTTATGAATTTTCTCTTGCTATGTTCCATTCCTGGCATTCTCTTTATCTCCTTATTCCAACTTCCAGAATTCCCTGATTTCTTTAAAGTTCCAAAAAAAATACTATTTTTTCTGTAATAAAATTTTTCAACTCTCTCTTAATGTTACTCTCTTTCTTCTAAGACCATCTTGAATTCATCCTCTATATTTCTTGTTTGCACAGAATTGTTTCCAAGTTCTTTCTCCAGTTAGATTGTGACGTCATTGAGAAGAGGATCTATTTTTTTTTCCTTTTTTTATATCCCTAAAACTTAGGATAGTTCCTAGCAAAAGTGTGTTAACTTCAAAATGCAAAGTAGTTTAAAACATGGTGGTTTGGGAGAAAGGGATGAGGAATTGGGGCAATGAGGAAATCTTTAATGTTGAAGTTGGTGCTTTAGCTTATTGAAGAGAAAAGGAGGAAAAGAAAGTCTATAATTCCAGACATGAAACATGGTTGGTATAATAAAGGTTAACATATGATAGATGTATTTCTATGTGTAAGGAACAGTAAGAAGGTCACTTTGATTGGACCATGAACCCTATATGAAGGAAAAAATGTGTAATAAGGCTTAAAATGAAGGTTAGGGGTCTGGGCAAGGCTTTAATTGCCTAATAAAGAATCTTATGTTGAATTCACTGTGGAGACAGAAAATCAGTCAATTAGACATATTTTTGGAATTTCAGGATAAGCTGAGAATATCAAATCCAAAACTATCTCATGCATATTTCTGATCAAATGAATGACATTTAAAGTACTCAGAACCAACTGAATCTTTCCTAAATATATGCTTGTACATATTCCAGTCAAATATGAATTTCCTAAAGTCAAGGATTATTTCTTTTTTGTTTGTATTCCCATTACCTAGGAGAGTGCCATGCACATTACAGCCTAAAATGTTTATTGAAATGAATTGAATTAATCAGGTAATGTATATTTTAAAATTATTCATAATGGAGTATGTGTATAAAGAGTAAGAATAATGTATAATAGATATATTTTGTAGTATAAATTCATTAATGGAGATAAAACCAAATCGTTTTTTTTCTAAGATTTCAAAGCATCATTTTTCCCTTTCTCAAGCAAGAAGACACCTGGAATATAACTGCTACATATACAAAGTAAATCCTTCAGAAAAATGTAGCTCCTTCCTGATTTAAACATTGATCCACTACACATCATGTATAGAATAAGCTTTTTTTTTCTTTTTGCTGAGGCAATTGAGGTTAAGTGACTTGCCCAGGGTCGCACAGCTAGGGAATGTTAAGTGTCTGAGACCAGATTTGAACTCAGGTCCTCCTGACTTCAGGGCTGGTGCTTTATCCACTGTGCCACCTAGCTGCCCCACTTATTTTTAAAAATATAAAACAACTTTGATTTACCAAAGGAATTTACAAACAGATTTCCTGTAATGTGCCTTTCAGGATCCTAAGACTATTTTTAAAATGCTCCAGAAAGAAAAAGAGATGGGGAAGAAATTACTTGGTAGAGGGGGGAGAATTGTAGAATAATTTACTTTTAACACAGGTATAGAGCTGTTTTTAAAATTTTAAACAAGGGCTTTGGCAATTTGTAAATAACAGTCACTCTGGTTTTGGTCTCTTTTTATTTTCTTTAATGGGGGAGGAATTCTTTACATAGTTTGTGGATTGCAACTTTATTTGAAGAGCTAGATTGACTTCATATTTTTGAATGGTATCAGGAGATTTGGTTTTGGAGACAAGTGCTACCTACAGAGGATATAGAACATACAATCCAATAAGCCTATTACTGCTTTTAAATTGCTCAGGAATGAATGATAGAGGTGAGAACTAAATACCAAGGGGAAATATAGAGTCATTCACCTTGCATGTTTCAAAATCATAGGTATAGAGCTATAATCTTATCTTCTACTATACCCTATGTCACTCCCTCAGAAATGAGCTCTTAAATGAGTGCAAAGTGTTATTCTAAGAATTTCCTGAGATTTCATCTCAAAGAAAAAATTTGGACAGTTTGCTAAAGCGAACATAGAAAATATAGGCAGCCTGATACCCCAAGCCATTAATTATTTCCTCCTCTTTAACCTTTGATGCATATTCCAACAGACACAGGTAACAGGTCCCTCTGAGCATTGTATTAAATGCATGAGAGGAAAAAAAAAGGTTGTCTTCTAATTGGTAAGATGACTTTAAATCAAGCCTTCACTGGTTGAGACTGTTCTTATACATGAGTTCCTTAAAGCAATTTAATTCTGGATCCAGTCTTTAACCCTAATTATCACAGTAATATGAAAGGAGTTCCCTTATCACAAAATCATATGCATAACAACATATAACTGTTCAATGTCTCTAATAAAAGTAGCAAGGCATATTAAAACTATTTTAAACTATTTTACATAGGTAAGTCATTTAGTCTTTTGAAGCCTTGGTTTTATTGTTTATAAATTAGATCATGTCTAAGTTTTTGTCTGAAATTTTTGATCTTCTAAATTTGAGAAAGAATGTATTATGTAATAGAAAAATCTTTGAACTGGAGAGTCAAAGATTATATAGGGTTCAAGCATTGGTTTCCTATTATTTTCAGCTTCTGGAATAAATCTTTTCTTTTGGTCTCTACCATTGTAAAATAAAATGATTAGATTAGGTGATATTTAAAGTATCATGTAGCTGATATATTTGATCTCTGAAACCTTAGATGCTTTTCACCTTTATGTGACTAATAACAACAATAATAGCTGATTCATACACATATTGTATCATACTTATATATGTATATAAGGATGTATATAGTAAGAAGTTACCAGAATATAAATTGAGAAAGGCACTATTTGATAACTGACCAGAGATCTGGAATTTTTGATGTACTATGAGTATGTCTTTTATCCTATAATAAAGAGAAAATAAGCATTTAAAAAATTTGAATAGGGGAGTGATTATTGCTATGATCTAAAGGGAGCTGAAGTGGCTCTATGGCCCTGGTAGAAATACAAAAAGACGATAAATACAAGAGATGTTTCAAAGGAATATTGTCAAGATAACTTGATGACTGACATGATGTAGAATGACAAGGTGAAAGAATGGTCCTTGACCTGTTTCCACTTCCATCCATGTGGCACTCCAATAGCAAACTCTGTGCTTTTGCACTGACTATCCATCATTCTTGGAATATTCTCCCTTTTTACCTCTGCCTTTAAGAAGCCTGTCCTTCCTTCAAGACACAGCTTAAATGCTGCTTTAGTAAATGCTTGTAGATTAGGTTGATTGTATGATCCAGAGATTGTTCTCTGTTCTTGAAGAAGGACCAATGACATAAGATGCAGCGTGATGTGCTGACTTGTAGATGAAATGGATTTAAATGAGGTAGATCCATTCAGAGTTATCAGCCTCACTCTTTCCTCCAGTCTTCAAAGTCCAGTGAAAAGACATAGATCAAGATGACTGGTGGCCCTTATGATCAAGGGAAAGATTATATTAATAGAAACTTGGAAATTTAAAGTATTAACATTTTAGTTATGAGAATTTCTTATCCCTCTTCACCTAACTTTCTTTCTCTAGTTTTTATTCAATTTCACTTTTTTCCAATTAACATTTTTTGTCCTTCTAATTTCTGTACTACTCAATTAAAAAAAAAGTTTGTAACTAGTAATTGCAGTCAAGCAAAAATAAATTCTTGTATTGTTAATGTCCAAAAATAAATCTATCATTCTATATATATTAAGTATATCATAGCTCCGAGTGTGGATAGTATGCTTTGATATGGGTCCTTGGAAATTGCATTGATCAGAATTGTTAAGTGTTTCAAAGTAGTTTACAATGTTATATTGTTATCAGTTATTCTCCTGGTTCTGTTCACTTTATCTGTATTAACTAATATAAGTCTTTCCAGATTTCTTTCCAACTGTTCTTGTTTCGAAACTTTATAGAATAAAATAGGGATGTGTTGACAAATGTTTAACAAACAGGATCTCTGAGGGGAAAAGCAAACATATATTTTTACATTTAGTTTAACTTTCTAAAGTCCAGACAAAACAAAAATAAATTAAGTGATTGCAGATTCCTGAAATGTAAATGCTCACAATGAAATTTTAGCAATCTAAAGATTAGAAATGGTTCCAGCATGCTCAGATATGTACAAATTAGTGACTTAAGTGGCAAAATTGCAAATTGATTTCCAGAATGACTAGACCAATTTAACTTTAAACAAAAGTCCCTTATTGTACCTCTTTCACACAATATTTTCCATTTTTCTTTGTCATCTTTTACAATTTAATAGGTATGAGTTGAAAATTCAGATTTGTTTTTAATCACAATTCTCAAATTTTAATGAACATGTGTTTTCTCCCTCTGAAAACTCACTGTCCATATCCTTTAGTGTTAATTGGGGCCTACCTATTATTCTTATAAATTTGAAGAAATTCCTTGAAAATGATAACTTTATCAAAGAAAATTAATAAATAGATTCTCTTCTAGTTCATACTTCCCTTTCCCTTTTTGGTGCATTGGTTTTATTTATATAAAACCTTTTTAATTTTTATGTAATTATAATTGTTGATTTTATCTTCTATGATCATCTCAATCACTTGCTTGATCATGAATGCTTTCCCTGTACAAAGATCTTAAAGAAATTAACTACCTTTCTCTTCTGATGGACTTACAATGTAACCTTTCATATCTAAGAGAGATATCCCTTTGGAGCTTTTCTTTGTATATAATATGCAGTCTTTATTAAAACCTAATTTATGCCAGACTACTTTTCAGTTTTCCCTGTAATTTGTGGTGAATAGTGAATTTTGGTGAAGGTTTTTCCCTGGAACACAATAAATCCTCCTGAATAACATCATTATTTCTTCTTTTTTTTGAGATCATATCAACATAATAAATTTGTAGCTATGCCCTTTGTCTATGTAAGATTCCTTTCACCTGACCTTGTAATTATATAGTACTAAGGAGTTATATGTATCATTTTCCCATGTAGGATTATAAACAATTTAATAATCTAATTAAATTCCTCATGATTTATCACTGCATCTCCTCTCCCCTACCATACCCTCTTTGTCATATACTCAGTTTTTTTCTGGGTAGTTTATTATTATAATTCTAATTCCTTTGTTTTCCAGAATATCATATTTGACACCCTCCATTTCTTTAATATGGAGGCTGCTGAATCTTGTGTGATTTTAATTGTAACTCTGTGGGATTTGAATGGTTTCTTTTTGGCTTCTTGAAGTATTTTCTCTTTCACCTGGAATTCTAGAATTTGACTATACTATTTCTAAGAGTTTTCATTTTGGGATCTCTTTCAGGTGATGATTGATGGGTTCTTTCAATTTCGATTTTCCCCTCTAGTTCTACAATATTAGGACAACTTTCTTTTATAATACCTTGAAATATGATATCTAGTCTCTTTCTGCTCCCATTCCATTCTATCCAAAATGTGAAAATAGGTAATTGCAATGACGTTGCCAAATGGTTCTCAGTCCTAAATTCAATGTTTGTATAAAGATCTTCTGATTTTTTTCTTAATAGATTTTCAGTCTTCTTGCCATCTCTAGATGGTGAAAGCTCTATGTTCTGCTGCTGTTGCTTTTGCTACCCCCAAAGCCACCACTGGTATAGTTGTCACACTGTGCCCTCAGCCAGCTCCCTCCCCATTATGATAGAGCTCTTCTTCTGACCCAGTTATCCTATACTGTCTCATCCCAACCTTTTGTTTGTTATGCCCCTCTAGAATTTTATTTGGTTAATTATTTTGAAATTATTTGGAGAAGAATGCTAAAAGAGTTGGACTAGAATTCTCCCTTTCCCCTGTCATCTTGGCTGTGCCCCAATCATTAATCAATCAAAAGGAATTTACCCAACACTCCAAGCTTGAAATACATAAACATCTAAAGGATGTTTATAGCTCAGATTTTGGCATGTGTTTGACTGGACATCCTTTAGATCTCATCCATCAGGACATAATTTGGCCACACTCTTTGTAAGGATAATTAGCTGGTCCTACTGTCAAACTGTAGGCAAAGTATGGGCCTTACCCTTTAAACAAAAGTATGGTATATAAATATCAATATTCTTTTAGTGATTCAATATGACTGTGAATAAAAGAATATCTTAGAATCTAATGAATTGAATTTTTTGTGACTCCTAGAAGGAAATAGAAAAAACATATGATGTATTGAATAGTCTGTTGCATATAACTAATGATGCAATACAATAATTATTTTGAAGAGGAACTAGAGCTTTCATCAAAGAATTGCATAATTAGAAAAGTAGATGAGGTGGTCATATAGGGAAAAAATGAGTATGTTACATTAGTACCCTCATTAACTCAAGAGATTTAAAGGAAAAACCTAAGCAGTTGAGTTGGAGTTACAGTGGAGCTTTTGAGAAAAGGGAGAAGCTAAAGTTCCACAAGAGGAGAGAAATAGATGGGTTGCCATCTAAACTCTTAGACAGAATACTCATTTTTTTTAAATTTTATTTTATTTGCAAAACATATGTATGGGTAATTTTTCAACATTAACCCTTACATAGCTTTCTGTTACAGATTCCCCCCCCCAACTCCCCACCCCTCCCCTAGATGGCAGGATATGCACTATGTCTTAATTATGTTAAAATATTTGGCAAATCGAATATATGTATACATATTTCCAAACTTATCATAGTTGTGCAAGAAAAATCATATCTACACAGAAGACATATCAGATAAAGAAAACACAATGTAAGCAAACAGCAATCAAGGGTATGAGAATGTTATGTTGTGGTCCACATTTCACATCCCTCTCTCTGGGTGTATATGGCTTTCTCCACTGAACAATTGGAAGTGGTTTGAAACATTTCATTGTTGAAGAGAGCCATGTCCATCAGAATTGATCGTCATATAGTATTGTTGTTGGTGTGTATAATGATCTCCTGGTTCTACTCATTTCACTCAGCATCAGTTCATGCAAGTCCCTCCAGGCCTCTCTGAAATCATCCTGCTGGTCGTTTCTTACAGAGTAATAATATTCCATAATATTCATATACCATAATTTGTTCAGCCATTCTCCAATTGAAGGGCATCCATTCAGTTTCCAGTTTCTAGCCACTACAAAAAGGGCTGCCACAAACACAGAATACTCATTTTTGAGGAATTTATAGATCCATTGAAGGAGAGAAATGTGGCAAACTGGAAATTGGAAATATACTCATCTATTATTCGATGGTGGTTTTATGTCCTTAACAGTGAAGTCACTTTTTTTTCTCTTTTCTTTAATTCTCATGCCATATATTTTTTTACCTTGTTCATTAAATCCCTAACCACATAGAGATTTAGTCTTTTGGAGTTCTCTAACTTGTCCTAGAATATGTCTCTTATTATCCTAACTAAATAATATATTCTTGGAAGAAGGGAATGGGTTTTAAGTTTATTTGTTTCTCTGCAATTTTCTAATGATTTAAAGTTTTTTTTAGGCTCGCAATAAAAATTATGTTAATGGTGGTGTAGATATGAATATATTTATATGTTCTTGTGGAAATTGATTTTTTCTGTAGTAATCTTATATTTTTGATGTTAGAAGCATGCTAATTATAGTCATCTTATTTTAAAAAGTAGTTTACTAAATGGATTTAAAGACTACATCTGCCCCAGTTGATAAATGATCAAAAGATATCATCTGTGCCCCAAGGGCTATAAATTCATGCACATCCTTTGACCTAACAACACCACTATGAGGCTAAAAGAGATTTGGAAAAAAAAGAAAACAACAAAAAAGGAAAAAAAAACATATGCACAAAAATAATCATAGCACCTCCTTCTCAGAGCAAAAAAAAGGAAACTGAAGAGATGTTTATTAAATGGGGAATGGCTCAATAAAGTGTGGTATGTGTTTGTGATGGAATATAATTGTTCAATAGAAAATGATGGGCAGGTTGCTCTCAGAAAAAAAGGTACAAAACACCTGAAAGTCCTCCATGAACTCAAGCAAAGTGAAATGCATTGTATACATCATAATAGAAATGTTCTGGGATGACCAACTGTAAATGACTGCTATTCTCAGTAGTGCAATCATCCATGACTACTCTGAAGTACTTATGATGAAAAATTCTGTCCTTACCCTGAGAAGGAACTGATTGTACCTGAATACAGATCTAAGCATTCTCTTTTTCTATATCTCTCTCTTTCTATTTAACTTAATTTTTTCTGGAGGTTTTTATGTATATTAGGGTGGAAGATCTATGTTTTCTTTCACAACCTGACTTTTATGGAAATGTTTTGCATAACTTCACATGTGGTTTCTTAATTGTGAGTTGAGATAAGGGACAGAATCTAGAACTTAAAAATCTTAAAAATAAATGTTTTGAATGTAACTGGGGGATTAAATAAATGAATAAAGCACAACATAAAAAAGACTTTACACCATCTTTTCAAGTCTAAAGAACAAAATTTAGACAGCTTCCCTAAAATAAAATGAGAACACAATTGTAAATAAATTTTAGTTAAATTAGATATAATATAACCTCATAGATTAGAAGGACCTTTATCACTTACCCAACACTTTTCATTATAAATTGATTGACTAAATATTTGTTTTCTTGTTTATTGCAGATGAGGAAACTGAGTTGCAGTGAAATTAATGAATTTGATCAGTTATATTGTTAGTTAACAGAGTAAAGACTGAAACCCAGATTGCTTGATGACCAGATCAGTGTCCTTTTTAATATATTATGTTTCCTTTTCTTTTTATCTTTAAAAATCTTATTTTAGATTGGCTAAAATTTTACTTTAGAAAATGTACACTATGCAAGGTATAGTAAAGCAACTATAGTACTTAACCTATATGAAGGGAGCAAAACTCTTTTATGTCGAGGAAATTTCTTAAGATTTCCTCATTGAGAAAGTGAATTATTTTTGAACACAAGCAATTCTTCAGCCCTGTTTTGTGCTTGTGAAACTCAGTGCAAGCTATGTCGAAGTATGAATGATAAGAAAGTTTTTTACAAGTGAACTAGTTGTGAAGTTTGGGATAAATAGTGACATCACTGAGCCTCACTTTCTATAAATTAGGAGTTTGGATATGACCAGGGAATCTTAACTTTTCTTACATCCTGGATTCCTTTGACAATTTGAGGAAGCTTATGGATCCCTTTTTAAAATAAGATTTTTAAATGTATAAAGTAAAATACATGATATTAAAAAGGCAACCAATCATATTGAAATATAGTAGTCAAAATTAATAAAGAAAACAAGTTCATATATCTGAGATTAAGAATTCTTGGACAATGTGTTAAACAATGTGCAACATAGTGCTAATATTATATGACTATATGATTCATGGGGAGTTATATCAAAGTTTACTACAATGGATTCAGAATTATCAACATTTGATAATGATGATAAAAATTGACAATTGTACAGTGTTTTACTTGCATTATCTTATTTTATCTTCATAATAAGCCCAGGGAGATAGGTACTATGGAAATTGTTATTTTTCTCATTTTGCAAATGAGGAAATTGAGGCTTAATGAAGAGAAGCAGCTTACCTAGGGTCAAATAAAAAATGTCAGAGGCAGAATCTAAGGCCAAGTTTTGCCTGACTCCAAGTTCAACTGTACTACATAAAATAACTTTTTGAGTTGAGGAAAATCTACATGTGTCTACCATATTCTTGTGCATTTGGGCTTTCCATCTATCTAAAATCAAAAGGATATTGAACTCAATGGAAAATTAAATCTGATAATATTTGCCAGGATGAATTGAACATATATATGTATATATGCCAGGATCTATTTGAAATACTGAGACACTACAAATCTGATACAAAGGGGAAAAATCAGTTTGGTTAAATAATTGTAAGAATCTTTGTAAACTGATGTTCCATAGTAAGTAAGATTATATGGAAAGTGTACTATGGACTTGGGCTCACATTTAAGATTTTAGTTCAATATACAGGAAGCCTCTGCATATTAGCAAGGATTATATGAGTTGAGTTTTTTTTCCATTTTTATGACTGATTTAAAAATGTAAGAGTTCAAATAATTTTAATAGATGACTTACTTTTCTCCTCTCTCCATTTTTATTCCTGGGGTGCATGCAATGTTTTTTTTTTCCATTTAAAAAGTTGCTTTATCTTACATGGCCTTTCTTTCCTAAATAGGAAAATATCCTAAAAATAAATCAACAATTATAAAAATTACTTTAGGCTAACTTATCAAGTTGTCATAGCAACTATAAAATAATATTCAATGAAATATATCTGGAACTATAGAACATCCATAGTTGGATTTGCTTTTTACTTCTTGATAAAGCTCATATTTATCTTATGGAAGCATAATTTTCTCATTTGTGTTATTATAATAAAGAATGAATGTATCTTGCTATATTCTTGGTTTAGTCAGTACACTTTATTTTTAATGTTTGGCATTAATGAATTGATCCTTTGTGTCTATATTTAGGATACAAACCTGATGTATGAAAAGAAGATTTGGGCTTATATGTCTTATATCTTGCTCAGAGATAGAAGTTAGGTCACAGGTTGTCATTAGCATAAACACTGAAGTTATTCAAATGACTAATTTAATATTTTTTGACCAATGACTTGGATAGAGACATGTATCCTTTTTAAATTTAACAATGACATCAGCTGGAAAAGATAATTAATATGTTGGATTATAGAGATGAAATCCAAAATGTCTAAATAGGTTAGACTTTAGAGCCATATTTAAGGATTGAACTTAATAGGGCTAAAGAAATAAAATCTTACACTTGGGTTAAGCAATCAGCTTCACAATCACAAAAAGAAGAGATATTCATGTTTTTGAAAGATGTAGAAGAGGATAGGAAATACAAAATCAAAATATGAATCAGTTGCATCATTTGACAACCAATGGAACGAACGTAATCTTCGGCTTCCCTAAGAGTCTCGTGGTATGCATAACAAGAGAGAGATGAAGGAATGATTTTCTTATTCTATAGTATGATTGAGACACTTCTGGGTATCCTGTCCAGTTCTAAGAGCTATATCAGCAGAAAATATTTATCAGGAGGAAGATAACCAGAGAAGAGTATATAGAATATTAAGTGTCTTGCATGTCATGACATGATCAGCTGATGGAAATGAGAATAGTTAGCCAACATTATGGGGAGTCATAGTATTAGAACAAACATCAAGTATTTAAAATAATTTTACTTGGAAAATGGGGTGAAATTTGTTCTGCTTAGCCCAAATGGAGAAGTAGAAGCCTTTGGTGGAAGTTACTGATCAACAGATATGGACTTGAGGTAAGGAGAATTGACTAACAATTATGGAACTATCTCAATATGGAATGAACTGTTTCAAGAGAGAGTGGGTTTTTTCAACACTAGAGATTTTCAAAGAGGATATAGTAATACCTGGAATACTTGCTCAGGTTTGGGTTGTACTAGTTTGCCACCAAACTCACAATTTTGAAACTGTGAATTTTTATAATTTTAAGACTATTCAAAATAAATTATGTATCTTTACTAAATAACTAGTTGTGATTTGCTTATTTGGAGAGAACTAGAGATCAATGAGATCACACATCCAATTGAATATTTGAGAGCAACCAAATAGTTAGAAAAATGCATTTTACAAAAGAAAACAAATGAAGAAAAATACCTTCTAGAAGAGTAATATAGCAGACATTATTAAAATATCTGTTAAGAAAAATACTTCATATTTAGTTATTTTTTGTGTTCTGTGTCACTATGAATACTGTCTATATATGTTTCATTAATTCAAGGAATGGTAAATATCAAGCCAAGTTTTAAATCTATCAAGTACACTTGTTTCTTTAAAAGCAAATGAAAGAAATGCAAATGCATTTGATAATGAACACTCATCTTATACATAAAAGCTAAAATTTATGACTTTACATGACAAGGTCATTATTAGGTCAGAAACCAAGGACGTGCTATATTAAATAAAGGATGAATATTTACCATCCCTGTGGATATTGTACAGTGGCATAAAGTATAGGAAAGTCCACATCAGGAAGATCTTTTACTCCTTGTCTCCCCTCGTATTTCATTTATATAATCCATAAGAGTCTTCAGGAGAAAACAAACTTCTATTATTATATAAACTGTTAAATGCTTTCTCAAAATGTTTGTGTTTATTAATTTCATGTTTCAATGTTAGAGGTAACATCAGTCCAAATAAAAGCATGTTTTGACATCAACCTGTTCATATTTTAGACTCATTTCCATTTAAAAGTACCAAGTCCATTGAAATTAGTTATTTCAAAGTGTCTGTCACACATTACTTAATGACCAATAAAGTACATTTCAGTTTAAATTATATCAACCCTTTCATTTAGGTTATGTTGCTTCTTCTTGCAGAAGCCATAACTAAGACAAATGAAAATGTTATTTACTTCCTGTTTAATGATTATGTAGTTCATGATTTTTAGGATCATATTACTCCTGGCTTTCACCAAAAATGTTAAACGTATTTTCATTTGTTTTTTATTTCAATGTTTCCACACAGCAGACAACATTTTTATTATTATTATTAAAATGTCACAAATCTACCTTGGAAAAAGCTTAGTGGATTAGAATTCATGTTTGAGGAATATTTTCAAAGTAATTGCATAATATAAATACAGAATTCCATGCTAATATTATCATTTACTTTGGACCTGAATTAAAAGGTTATATAATCATAATACCTTGAATGACAACTTATCTTAATTAGAAAGGTTCCTAGGAAATAGGTTGAGCACAAGGCCCATCAATCACTAAGTAATGATTATATGGCACACCTGGTGTCTGCCAGCTTATTTACAGTTTTTAGGAGGTGTGAGGTTGTTTTTGGCAGCAAAAAAATTACTGCTGGGGAGAACTATGTTTGAAGCTTACAGTTCTCTTGCTGTAGAGGTTGCTACAGTAATCAAACTGACTTTAATCTATTTTAATTTTAGGAAAGTTAAAATAAATGCTTTCTACTGTACATAATTTTATACCTCAGGAAATTTGCAACCAAGTACAAATTTTGGAAAAATCAGAAATTTGATTTACTTATGTTTGTTCTTTCCTTCCTTGAGGTATCTGTGAAAGCAATAGATGGACATACTCCCTATATTTTCAAAAATTATTTTCTGTATGAGGAAATTTAGTTGCAGAATGCTATATATGGAAGGCCATTTAAGATTGCCTACTCTGTTTCCAGTTGACATTTAAATTGCAGTGGAAGTAGCTTACCATTGTATATTACTTGGGGTTATAAAATGTTTTTCATTGAGGCCAGCCCTAGTTTAAAAAAAAACTCAAAGCAAAAAAAAATGGCATTAGAATTACATCATCTTCTCTATTTATTAATCACTTAGTACCAGAGCAGAGTTCTAGGATTGAAGTCAGTGAGACCTAGTTCCAATACTACCTGTTGCAATAGCTGCATGAGTGAAAAAGGACCTGACTTTTCTGTGTTTCCAGCAAGGATTTGTGTGTTTAGACATAGACTGTATTTATCAATTATCAGAATTCCCCTATTCCTGTCTTAGGATATGAATCCTAGGAGTTCTCCTAGGATTCATAAGTTTATATGTGACATAATCCCTATCTTGATGGATTTTATAGCCTTGCAGTATGTCTAATCAACAACTATTTTCTAATACAATTATATTATTCTGTAATAGAAAAGCCAAATCAGCTGATCAGAGGCACTATGCCCAATATACACACAGGCACATATATATACACACACACACACACACACACACACACACACACACACACACATATATATATATGTGTGTGTGTGTGTGTGTGTTCATATATTTACACACATGTGAATATGTAAATAGTGTTTATATATATCTATATATACATTTGTGTATGCCACATATAAAAGGCACACATTTATTTCATATGAGTCATATTCACATATAGTGTATCTATATATATGCTATGCAATGTCTAAGCATAACATATATAGAATGTACATATGTATATGTGTCTCATATAAGAGCCATGCAAGTGTGTATATACATATATGTGCAAATGCATACTTTATATATTCATATACTACATTTATCTATCTGTCTATGTATATACATATGTCTATATAACATGATATATGACAACATAAAATAGCATAATATAATGTAAATTTTAGGTTATAGTTTTATGAAGATTTTGGAGAAATTACTGACCTTACTTAAGAGTTGAAAAGAATCTTAGAGATGATAGATATCATTCAGATTTAATTTCACAAACAATACATTTGAGGCCCTATGAGTCTTAGCTACAACCCTCCTTAATGGCAGAACTGGATCAAGAATTCTGATTTCTACTCAAATGCCTTTTCTACTAGATGATCAGTAGAACCAAGTGTTCTTTATTTAAGGATATCCAATCTACTTGTTTTTGGATAAACATGGATTTTAATAAGTTCTGAAAAGAGAATATAGTCCATTCTGGAATAACCATGTATGTTTCTCTTTAGCAATTGAGAACTTGGTGTACCTCAATTTTCAAGACACCTTAGACATAGTTAATAAAATTAATGGGAAAGTTTTATTGATAAATATTTGACATTGAGGGGAAAAATAACAAGATATGAAATATAGGGAATTCCATTATACAATAAAGTCCAAAAGAGAATAAAGGTGAAGTCTAGCATCTCAGAGTTGGAAGAGACTTATAAGAATGTCTAGCTCACCCTTTTCCTCACCAATAATTCCCTTTGTAATATCCCTAACAAATGGTCATCATTGGTTTCAATTGGTTTCAATCTGTGCCATTGGCAGGCTATCAGGACCCACATCAATAACATTAGACTCTTGAATGAGAGAGTAAGGGTGAGTGGTAGTGCTACCAAGAGAAAGAGAAAGATCAGAAGGAAAAAAAAAGGTTGTGGGAAAAATGCTAACCTTAGTTTTTGTATGTGTTAAATTTGAGGGTATAATTGGTAAAAAAATGTGTTGTAGGTACTTGAATAGTCAGATCTGGCAATTTGGAAGTAAGAAAAGTAAGGAAGAAAGGAAGTAAAGAATTGTGTAAATAGAATGATAGTTGCAATCTTGAGATTAGATGATATCTCCAAGGGAAAGAAAAGAAAAAAAAACAAAAACAGACTTTTGAGGAACATGTACATTAAGAAGTTGGGAAGAAGATAAGCCAGTGGAGGAGAAAAGAACCAAGGTAGCTAGAAGGAGAAACAGAAAAGATCAGGTCTTAAAACCTAATAGATGAGAAAGTATTAGCAGAAGTCATCAAAGATTCAAAAATTATAAAGGAGCCAAAGATGAGTATTTTGGGGAAAAGAAGCCAGTTACTGATCTTTGAGAGAACAATTTCAGAAGAATATGTTGGGTCAGGGGAATGTGTAGAGGCCTGATGTTGAGGGACTGAGGGATGCAATTAATAATGGAGTCACTGGATATTCAGATAGCTTTTTCAAGAAGCTTAGCAGTGAAAGAGATGAGGAAAAAATCAATCAGAAAACATATTTACAAGGCCAGGCATTAGGCTAGGACTGAAAGATATAAAGAGAAAGAAAGCACTTCTCTCTGTCTTTTTTTTTCCTTCCTTTTTTTTTTGAATTAGATAGGTTTGAAAGTATTTTGAAAAATTATAAAGTGCTATAGAAATGTAAGAGGTAATGAATACTGTTATTAATTTTCTAAATGAATTGTCTTTTTTGGAAGCAGCAGATAAGTAAATCTTACTCTTGCCTAAGTTGAATGCAACATCTACTTTGGTTAATTTAAACATTTTTAAATATTCTCACAATATCTTGTAGAGCATTAACTAGAGGGCTTTTTTCTCACTGTTCTAGTAAGAATAATTGAATTCTTATGCAATTTTTCATTAATTACATGGTAACTTGATCTATCTATTTCTGTTTGATTAAACCTCAACAAAGAATGTTAGCAATCAATCAGTCTTTAATAGTGTAATTAGCATATAATTACTGACCTACTAAATCTAAATGGCTAGATGAGAGACCATGGATAATATCAGTTTAAAAAGATTTATTGCTATCTTCAATATAGACTCTCCATTTGTAAGGTTCATTTTCTAACTAGCATTACTTATGAGGCCCATTCCATTAAACACATTTATGAACTTGGAAGGACATTTCTAATGAATTTCAAGATGGATTTTGTTTTCTGGTGGCCCTCCTCATTGTAATATTATGCCACAAACTAGTGTGCAGAGAGCAAAGAAAGTACAGAGGAGAAATGTGATTAAAAAGCCCTATTTTTAAATTGTGCCTTTCAGTAGATTGTTCTTCTGCATACAGAATAACCTGCAAGACGATGGGCAGAACCCACACAGCCCTTAAACAAGTTGGGCCAGATATTGTGTAAAGTGCACAATTGCTTTCTCTGTATAGGATCTTACTTCATTGTTGGCATAAGGAGGATTGCAATCGAGGATTATTTCAGGGTGTTATCAGCTTCCCATTAAAAAAAATCATAAGACATGTATTTGGTAACTACTGATCAAGCACAATTTCAATAAATGATTCTAATTGACTGTGTCAATATGCAAATATGCATATTATTTCATGAACTTGAGGAACAAAGATTTTCAGTTAATAATATTTACTTTTTATGAACACTACACCATATTAACATTCTAATAGCTCACCTTCTCTTCCCCTCTAGCAGAAGTCACCTTTAAAAAAATTCTGTAAAGATTTATATAAAACTATTTTTATAGAACATTTCACAATTGAGGGATTTCCTTTTGTCTCTCTGTGAGAAAAAAAAAGTGAGTGCATATTACAATAGCTTGTCATGAATGATGCTTTTAAAAAAACCATAGTATGTCATTGCAAAATAAGCTTATGCTGATGAAATCCAATGAAACTGAAAGCAAGGAAGACTATATGTTTATAAGTCTTTTTGCCTGTTTGTGTACCAATGACTTAATACCTTTAGGGATATTCACCAGCCTCATGTCTACTTCCCTCACTGGCTCAAGCTCATTTAGTTAAATGCTATTAGCCTTAGGACATGATGAAGGGGAAGCATGAGGACCAGCTGAGGTTTAAAGCCTTTGTGCAGCCTAATAGGCCAGGTTAGCATTTTGCAGATGTTGGGTTTCCAAATCAATAATCCTGTTGACAGCACAGAGGGGCAGTAGCTATTAGATGATGTAATTTGGAATTAAATTTGCTTCCTTGATGAAGACAAACAAATCTCATTTGCAGTGTAAAATATCTACCATAGTGAGAATAATGCCTCCTCTTCTGCTTTCCCACTCAAGGGCATTTCACAGAATGAGAAGTCAAGGTCACAGGGACCGCTATCTCCTGGTAGATAAAGAAACTGCAGGCTCAGACTTCATTATTTCTAAGATGTGAAATCCTAATTTTTTTTTCACATATCAGATAAGAGATAAGTGATAGCACTAGTAGTGCAGGTATTTGTAGCTGTGTGTTGTGTTGGGAGAAACAGAATTCATTGCTATTACAGCTGTACTTTTGATATGTCATTTATTTGGAACAAATAGAGGGCGGCATGCCAGTTGCTATGGAAACAAGTTCTACTTTGGAGCAGAGAGAGACCTCTAAGCACATTTAGAAATTACTTCCTTCTCATTATGCTCCAGCATTTGTTCAATGGTGTTGCCGGCAATTAAATAGAAATGAAGGTTTAATTAAAAAATTAAATTACATTTTTAGGTCTGTCCTTTGTGTATAGCTAAGTGAGAGACAGAAAGAATGCCCTTAGGAATAAAGGGTGGAGGGAAGGTGTGTTTTGGAAAGATGGAACGTGATGCTCTCATCTCATATGCTCCTCCTATCATCTGTGTGTACACATCTTGTGGTACACTCTCTCATCAGTTTACTACAGAAGGAAAAAAAAAAGAAAACATAATGCAGAATGTTTTCTATGGTTGCAAATATATATGAAGGCCACATGTGAAAATTTGAGGTTAGGCTGATTTGGGGGTTAATTAGCAAATGTTTTCTGTCCTTGCAGTTACCCAATAAGCAGAAAAACAGATTTCTAGGATCCATATTAAAGGAGGGTCTTTTAAACATAACTAACAATTATGATTGAATGATAATTTAAGGGGATAGTATTTCATGAACAAGGAAACACAGATGAGGATGCCAAAATATTAGATGATTTTACTTTTATTCTCTGAAATTGAACACCCAGGGTATTTTAAAAAACAGAAAAATGAATTTTGTAAATAGAGTTGGAGAGATCCTGAACTT